>RSEF01000001.1:111391042-111416942 GCA_003993805.1 Himantopus leucocephalus | reverse complement strand
CTCTTTTTGAAGAGGGGTAGAGGGGAGCATCTGTTGCTCCCATGTGGGGTCCCCAACGTCCCTAGTGGCCGATTTGGCCTAAACCATGACACCAGTGGAGAATGTGCAGAGAATTCATGCAGTATCCCTGAGCACTACAACTATCAAATAGGAGCTCCAAACTCTTTTCTTGTCAGTATTTTTTTCAAAGCTCTCCCTCAGGGAAGTCATGGGAGGAGGGAGAGAGGTAGAAAGGCTTTTCTCAGTCCTTGTTCTGGCTGCTTCCTTGGATTTTGCCTTTAATCTCTTTGTTTCTCTTTGATGCAGATACATAGGCAGTTCCACCAAACAGCACCGAGAAAAGCTCTTTGCCAGCTGCCTTCTGCGTCTACTTTCTGTTTGGATCCGTCGTGCATATCAGTGCTGAGTGCAGGGGGTAGGGGCTTTACTTTTTCAGCAGTCTGCTTTCAAACAGGAGGTTAATGGCTTTCTTACATTTCTCAGAAGTGAAATGGAGAATGCAAATTCCAGTGGGATCTACCTGAACTGTGGCAGTACAGTCTTACAGCCCTAGCTCCTCTGTCCCTTTAGGTGCTAATCATTACCAATTCTTTCTTTAATAAGGAATTTCTGTACATTTTTAGGTTGCTAAATATTACCTGTATCACCTAAGGCTCATCTTTCATCAAAATAGAATTTGGTTTGTCAAATTTGAGCTACAGTTTCTTCCACTTATTTTGCAAGTATTTGTGTAGGCATGTGTATACTGTGCACTACTTGCAGTACTGTGTTTTGTCACACATTGTCTTAATATATTACCTTGCAGTTACAGTTAATATTTAAAGCAAAAAGTCTTTTTTTTGTTGTTGCTGTTCTGAAATTTGTGAGTTCATTTCCCAAATGCAGTTATTTGAACCTCTATTGAGCTGTCTTATGAAATTGTATTGCAGATTATTGTGTGTATATGACCAGGAAACTTAGTAATTCACTGTATCTATTAAGGTCATAAGTCTGCTGACAGAGATTAGGGGTGGTTGACAGAAAAAATGGTATGGCATCTTTGTTACTTCATTTTTATTAATTAAAATCACAAGCCTGTGTAAAAATATTTTTCTGGAATAAACTGCTAGTAATGGCAGGAAGGAGGAAGAAGTTACACTCAAGATCCAGTGTGATTCAGGGGGCAAGATCTGTATATATTCTAGACCCCTTGGAGAAATTAAACCAGTAAATGCTTGTTTTGATCCAAACTTGGTAATTTAATCCTTTTCCCCATACTTTTGTGCGGCTTTTATAAAGTGGTAGTTTAAAATCAACAATTAATTGTGTGAGTGTTCTTTTAATCCAGAAAGAGAGAGAATTGGCAAAATTTACTTGTGGGACTGCAACTAAAGCATTGATGGGTGTTTGCATTGTGAACCAACATTGAAGTTGCAAATTGTGAATGAGGTTTCTTGGTATTTCATTTAAACTGTTACCTCAGAGGCTGGTATCAGTGCAGCCACAGCAGCATGGAGCTTACATCAGACAGTTTCTTCAAGGTTTTGTGGACTGTACTAAGTATCATTCTTTGGCTCTCTGCACAGTTGTGAATACGCTTGTTAGTTGACTAAAGTGATATTCAGCGTATCTGCTGAAGCTTTAAGTGTACCTTTAGAGTAAAATGTAGACATACCTGAAAACAGGTCATATCTTTACCCCTGTGTCTACAGGGTCAGAATGCTCTCTTCTTGTCTCCCTGACTTTTAAGTTACATTAATTATACAAACTGATTGATTTAAAACTTTCTGGGACAATGTAGGGAGGTAGGTCTCTACCTACCCTTTAGATGTGCCTCCAGAGTGCTATGTGCAGTGGCCCCAGCCTAGGATATCTTTTACATATCCATCCTTCCTCCCTGGCAAGTTTCTTTTGCAAGTCTCAGTGCTTTTGCGGAGTAACTTGAAGAGGCCTCAGTACTGTGTACTTGAAGGTTTTTCTTTCCGACCACCCGGATGTCTTCCTCTGTTTTTTCTTTCTCTCCGTGTGGAGATCTTGGAATTCTTGTAGTCACGTCATGCATTTAATCTTTTAGTATATCTGTGTCTCACATTGCCAACACCTTATTGTCACAGCCTGTAACCTGTGGACTGGACCTCAAGCCAGTCTTCTCATGCTGTTTAAAACCCCCAACCCTGAACAGTGCTTTTGACAGGGTATTGCCCATGCAGATTTCTGTGTCTTGAAACACATCCCATTCTTCAGGGGCTGCCATGGATTATTTGAACACATTTGTTTTGTTCCTCAGCACTGTAAGCCGCTGTAATTTAAAGTAATGTGACAGTTATCTGCCTTGTATTTTAAAAGAAAATACAAATTTTCAATCAAAAGCCTCATTTAAGATTTTGGCATGAAATATACATGTTCATTTTGAAAATAATTCTGCCCTGATCGGTAACCAATCTTAATGACATGAACCTGCACAACCTGTTCAACCAACAGTGTTGCAACAAAATTTGTTTTCTTGTGTCCTTGCCCGGTATGCCTTTTGCAGAACATGTCTGTTGCAATTTGATTTTTCACACACACACGCACGCACACACACTCTCTGGTACTTCACAATGGTGTATAAGACTAAATTAGTCTTTTTTTCAGTATTCTTCCTATTTTTAATCTTGAAGTAAAACCACATGAACGTGACATACCATAGCAGCTTGCTGTCGAATGATACTGGATCCTACTCTAGTTATTTCATATAGCTTTAGAAGATACAATTAAGTAGTAACTTCCTAGTTAATCTGCCCTCCCATACAGGGGTGTATGTGTTGGGAGTATTTCCGACAGGAAAACCTGAAGAAGAAAGGGAGTTCTTTTGCTGAACTGGAACCATTGTGACTGTACAATTCAAATTTGTTTTTCAACAGTATAAAGTCTTTTAAAATACCATGTTAAAAATAAATATGCCTTTTCATTTTCCACCCACTGGCTTTCTGTTTCTGGAGCAAGTCAGTCACTTCACCTCTATCAGCTCACATCTTGGACCGAGAACTCCCAGTGTATGCTTCAGTTGCTGGCTCTGTGCAGAATTTCAGAAGGGCAAGTTTGGAAAAACAGTAGAAAAACTACTGCTTGGAGGATAATTTTTATTCCTTCGGAGTGCAATATTTTCAAACTATGAGGAAAATACCTTTCAGGAAAGTTCAGAAAGATGCTATCTCTTGGGGAGGAAGGAATAAAATTACTTGAGATAATAATAAACTATAAAAATGTCAGCATCTCACAGGATGTGGGATCCACCAGGAGTCTTGAAATCATTTATTTCAAGAGCAAATTTATCATCAGTTTGAGGATACTACTGTGGAATATATAAGGTGGAGGAAAGGATCTCTGGAATTCAGCATGGACCTTTAAAATAGGCAGACGTAGAGCTATAAGAGAAATTCCAGGAGGGAATGAATTAAAGTACCTTTGTCTCTTGTGTTATAAACAACCAGCCCCACAAAGCTGTACCATCCATGTGTCCAGGAAGCTTCCTCAGCTTACCTGCCTTGTTTGTCTGCTATGAAAAGATCATCAACACTATTTGTTCTGTGCATACTGGAATATTACAATATCGTTGTTGGTAAAGGCATATTACATATCTCTGTCCCCTTGGGAGCAGATACATGCTTAGGAGAAAAGAGCTATATAGTCTATGAAATTTTGGTTGATGTGGTCGCCATTTCTTTAAGTCTGCTTTTTGGATGGAGATAGATGGTTTTAGCCACAAACCTTTTCCCATTAATTTCCTTAATTCATTCTGAGAGGAAGCTGAAAAATCTTTGAAGATTCAGAAGGGCAGAGAAATGCGGACTTGACATAATCTTGGATTTCTGATAACATCTGAATTGCCTGAATTTTGGGGGAATGTAGTCACAAATTTTAACCTAAAGTGATCTTAATACTGAACAGAGCCAGTGTGTCCCAGTGGCTTGTTCATCAGCATTGCTCCAAGATGCAGGGAGCTGTAGCTGTGCCATAGGAATCCATTTAGTATCTGACCTTCTCCTTCATGTCCCCTTTTTGGACAACGCTGCAGCCTTTCCTCACCAGTTGCCTAAAGCCCACCTACCTCTTATACAGGTGAGGTGCTGGCAGGAGGACTGGCTGGTGTGTAAGATTTGCACTTGGCTTGGTGGATTGTGGTGTTGCTGAAGGGGGAGATTGCTGGATGGGAATAGCTGTCATAGTAAGAGGTGCTATGTGTTTTTAATGTGAAGTTAAATAAAAATAAACATTTTGGGGAAATGCAAAGTTTTTGCTCCTACTCCTAAACCTGTTCTTTGCTTATAGAATTAAAGATCTGTCTTAAATACTTTCTGTCTTGTAAGCAATAAAGATCTGGAAAAACAACTTTTTGCTCCTTTTTAGTATCAGTGACTTTATGAAGAACAGTGTTCAAGTGTAAGTATTTCAATACAGTGTTCAGTAGCCTATTGAGGAAAAGCTATGGATCACAAGGTTTATTGTCTAACTGTTATAAACTTAAACTATTTCCTGTCACTAGATCTCTGACCCTTTTTTTTTCTACAGAAGTTAGCTCTTTATTCAGATTTATTGCAGGGGTGTGTGTGTATTTTTTTTTTAATATTTAGACAGCGGATTAAAAGCACTTGAGGCTCTTTCCCCATGAAACATTTCATGAAAAGGAACAATAGAAGCTGCTTCTTCTGCACCATCAGTTTTAATGTAAACCCAAAGGGACAGTTTTACGCTATGCTCAGAATATGTCTCTGAAGATAATGCTACACTGGGACAAAATACATAGTGCTATTTCATCTGCTGGAAACAATGCTGCAATAACTTTTCTTAATTGGGGGATTTTCAGTATTTCTACTTAGTAGTAGAATGATGGCATAAATAACAATGGAGTGCCCCCTTCGGGTACACTTTCTCTAAGTAGCATACTCTGGGCTTTCATTCCTTAAAGAATCCGTATGTTTGAAAATTAAAACCTGTCTCTTCAGCTGATTTTTCTACTTCATGCTGCCCAGGAAATAAAGAAATCTCAGTGCAGAGAGTCTGCAATATGTATTTTAATGATACATCCTGGGAGGAGTTCCCAGCATATGAGCACACTTGCTGGAGGACTTAATATGGATTTGAATGTTGCAGTATGAGCAGTGATAGAGGTGTTGCCTCACTGGTTCTGCTCTTCAGCTTTAAAACAATTTGTGTGTTCTTTGGGGCAGGGACTTTGTATGATGTCTAGTATAATGGACCCGTGAGCCTTGATAGTAAAACCAGACATCATTCCCATGGATAAAAGGAGGAACAAGGGCAGTAGGTGAGTCTACAACAGCAGTATTTTATTAGAGCAAATGAAA
Organism: Himantopus leucocephalus; assembly: GCA_003993805.1. NCBI lineage: Eukaryota > Metazoa > Chordata > Aves > Charadriiformes > Recurvirostridae > Himantopus > Himantopus leucocephalus. The sequence goes on along the minus strand of RSEF01000001.1, from coordinate 111,411,618 downwards.
ATATTGCAGTGAATTGCTGTACATGCTAGTCAGGTTCAGCATCAAACAGATGAAAAAGATTGTTTCAATGGAAAATGCAGCCTATGGGGCTTCCAGTGCAATTTGCTAAGTGACGTCCTTGTGGCAGAAGCTGCAGAGATGAAACAATGTCTGCAACTCTTCACTATGAATTCCCTCTTTACTATGTGTTTTCTCCTCAATATAACAGATCTGCAAAATATTGAATAAATATTCCATAGATTTTTTGGTATGTAAGTATATATTTTCTTTTTTTTTCAGCAAGGATAAATTGGACAGTGTCTGGCTAAATTCAAATAAATAAATAAATCCTGTGATGGAATTAGTACTGTTTTGAGTAGTTTCTAAATAAGTATGTTTTTTTCATATAGTTACTCTGTGAATATAATGGTTTGTTTTAGTGTTTGGGTGCCTGAAATTAAAAAGGTGTATGAAGAGACAGCAAGAAAAGAGGTGCCTATATAAGTCATCTCTTGGTAAAAAATTGGAAGTTTTTAACATAACAATCAGAGTACAAATGAGGAATCCAGCTCATCTTTAGTGTACTTAAGTTCACTTTACTACCAGTTAAATGCAGATTCTGTTTGTACATTCTTTGATGTAGTGGCTAAATAAGGGAACATGTACTTAGGTTCCCAAACTCTCCTTCAGGTGATGTAGTATTGTGCTTCAATGATATAATATAAATTAGAAAATTTTTTGAATATAAATGTGGTCTTTTTGGGGTCATTTAGCCATCTGCATTCCAGAGCTCATTTAATTATTGTTGATGGACAGGGTTGAGTTAAGCCTTAAACATCTCTGCTGAGAGCTAATCTACAGCCTTACTTGGCAGCTTGCTTCTGTGTTAAATGTTCTTTTAGCATCTGTGGGTTTCAGTGGTGCAATGATTAAGATCCCTTTAACTTCTGAAAGAGAATCATGTTGTCTTGTTCTGTATAGACTTCTGATACAATTGTTCTGATACAATTAATGAAGATCCACTTGCTTCTTTCTAGATAAAAGCCATACTTTCTTTCCATGTTCTTTGCTGGGGCTTGCGTCTGCTACCTGATTCTGTTCTTGCTAGCAGTGCCCTTTTTTTTCCCTCTCAACATCATTTTTTCTGAGACTTGTAGTCTCAACATTTTTTCTTTGTTCTTCTTTCCTAGATTTTTCCCAACGTCATTTGTCCATTTCCAACCCTTAACTTCTAGTGGACTATTTTAGTGGTATATTGAGATTTTTTTCTGTAGATGAAGAAGTGAAAACAGTAGCTTTAGGTGTGGGTTTGATTGGTACAAAACTGTGGATGTTTAGCAAACGCACCCAGTGCAATATGGCTGTGTCTCCATGATAAAGACATTTGGTGAATATCTAAATCCTACCAAATGGTTAGAAGATACTTGGTCTAACATAAGGCAGGATCAAGACACAATGGATTCCCAAAAGAGTGAGTGCCAGCACTTAATTCTAGTTTTTGAAAAACACTGACTTTTTTTGAATGAAATCCACCAGGAGCCTAATTTTAGTGTGATTTTTACATGGCTGTTCACAATTCCAGGTGACTTTAAATGTAGCCTATGTACGTATCTTTATCAATACTATATTTGAGGCTCTGCTTTGCTTCTTGCAAAGTTTTCCTTAGGCTGAAATTGTTGCTGGCCACTGTGTGATAGCCCAGGGCAGGGGAAAGCAGCAGGTAATGGATGCTTTCCGAGTGATGGCCTGGACCAGTTGTTGCTTCATTGTTTTACTTCATACTTATGACTGACTTCTGCTTCTGAGTGAACTTAAATAACAACATGTGATACAGCCTTAATGCTCTCTACATAACATGTAGTCATCAATGTCTCCTATATACACAACCTCTCTGCAAGCTCAGCTTACTCTAGGGCAGGTGGCATGGTGAAACAAGTTAGAAATCCTGTGTGGGGAAGGGTTTTCTTATGGTGGTTGTGGACAGTTCTGGGTCATGAAATAAGTAATTGCGTATTCACTGTACTTTGAACTTTTAGTTGTTGTTAGACACCCCCTCCCTCCCCCCACCCCCCCTTTTTTCTTTTAACTGAAGAACAGAAGTAGTAGAGGCTGTGATTTTTTTTATTTTTTTTTTTTTATAAGAAAGATCTGGGAAATTGCCTCAGGTGATTATAGCCATTAGTCAACTGTAGCAAGAAAGACTTAGGAGTGTTATTTTAAAGGAGGCTGGAAAAGGTATAAACAGCTGCCTGAGTTTATTAAACGTAAATCTTCATAGATGAACCTGAAAACAGGCTTTGATAAGCCCTCTTTTTCTGAGACATGGGAAATCTCAGGGATCTTAAACTGTCTGGAGCTAAGTACTATGTAGATGGTAATTAGCTGAGCTGAAGAAATTGCAGATTGATATTGATTGGGGATGGTAAAGAACCAGAGGGAAATTCTGTTTAATGTTTCCATTATAGACTTTGGCACAAAAAATGGTTGTGTGATGACATATACGGTTAGAAGATGTTTCTGAAGAGGGAAGGGATGAAAAAAAAAATACAAGAACAACTTGACAGTAAGGCTAGAGTAGTAAAAATGAGGTGTAATTGAACAGCATGATATTAAAGGTCAGGCAATTAGTAATCTGGAAATTCCTCAGCTGGAAGCAACGGAAGCACAAATCTTGAAAATATTAGTTTACATGTAACTGAGTTCCTGACTTGATGTGATGAGATGGATAGATACAGTCCTAGGTGGTGTTGAACGAGCTTCTTTTGGGCAGGGAAGGGAGCAGCTGTCATGGTCAGGGTGAGGAGTACCTGTGGATATTCCCTTGGGGAACCTTGTAGAGGTCTGGTCACGCATAAGGATGAACTCAAACTGGAGTAAGTGAAAGCAGGGAGCTAAGAAACTTGGGGAAATGGAAGAATATTTTCATTAATATTTTAATTCAAATAAATAATTTAATTCAAAAATAAAATTAACTATTACTGGCTGGTGAAATGCTTTAATTGATTGTTATTGAAGTTGGACAGTAATCTTGCCAATACCTTTCTTCCCCCTTTTCCTCCACACGGATGTCTGTGTCGGGGTGAAGCTACCCACCAACTACCAGCTACCAACTAAGGACTGGAAGCCGGGACCCCAGCATGGTGAGACAGCCAGCTGGGCAGTGCCCCTGCCGGCAGGGGCCCAGGCCCACACCGTGCTCCAGGGCCACCCCCGGGGAGGTTCAGCCAGGTTCAGCCGAGAGTCCCCATTGCTGAGCAGGTCTGTGGTTGTGCGACAGGTCTGAGGCCAGCCTGGAAACCCAGGGTCAGTGATGGTAACCAGGGTCAGACACAGCCCAGTGGCAGCTGAGCAGACCTGTGGTGTCGGGGCAGGTCTGAGGAGAGGCTGGGGTGTCAGTCTGGAGCGTAGGGTCTGGTTCAGCAAAGCCCCCGGCCGGGTAGGGGCATGGCTGTGATACTGTTGTGGCGTGGTACAGATGGGGTCCCAGGTGAGAGCCTCAGCTTAAAAGTAGCTCTGAAGGGAAGGGTAGCCCCTGAGGAGGCTTCTTCACAACAGCTTTTCTTTTTTCAAGTGTGTGCTGACCAGCGCTGGCCCTGAACCCCGGCAGCCAGAGTCCTGAGGGCCAGGGCGATGCACCCAGGGGACTGGTGCTGCAAGTCTGTGTTAAAAGATGTCTTCCTTGAGCTCTTCCATATTGCAGTACCTGGTGCATTTACCGCTGTCCCTTAGCTTATGTGAGTGGCCAAGTTCCTCCCAGAGGAGCAATGCCTAGGGAGCGCTGGTGAACCCATTCAGTTAAATTTTCCCACATAAGATACTCTGACATGAAAAGGTCCTTTAGAAATGCTGCCTTGTCAGGGCCTGGTGCGTGGCCCCTGCCATCCCATGGAGTTTTGGCTACTGGCAGCTCAAGGCCAGTTTTGATATGGCACAGCTGGATGACCTTGAGATGCGCTGGTGGGCCCCTGCCCTCTGTTGCTGAGGAGATGATTTCAAGGTTGGGCCCTTGCTTTTGGTGTCTGCCTTGGCTGTGATGCAGCCATGCCTGTGCCTGGCCAGGCACCCTGTTGGCCTGGACTCTGACCTGCACATCGGATTCCACAGCTGACTTCGGACCTGCCTTGTCACTGGGCTGTTGGCTGACCCCAGTTACCATCGCTAGACCAGCCTGCCCTTGTCACTCCCTGGCACTGCTTTTCATTTTTGACTTGAGCTTCTTGCTGTATCAGTTTTGGGGTATCATCAGGAGGGAGGCCAGATATTCTCTTCCTGTCAAGACAGGAAGAGAAACACATTCCTTTGATTTCCATCCTCTACACATGTCATTTCAGATACTATCCCCGTCTGATAACTCTCCCTTCTAAAATAAATAATTTTAATTTGTTTTCATGCTCTCTTTTATAAGATTCTGTCCACCTTCTCATGATAATCCATCTATCAGCTGTTGACCTTAACAGTGATTGCCATATTTAACAGCAGCAGTTCTTTATGTGAATTCAAAGCAAAATATCTGTGCTGGATTCTGGTTGAAAAAAAAAATATTAAAATAATCAAGATTTATACTAAGTCTAATACATAATAGAGGAGTTGGGACGGGTCAAGGAGAGACTTTGCTTTGTCTGCAGACTGGATGAGTTATCTGTAGTATATAAATCTGATAGCTTACAGCTCCTTTTTTTAATCATTTCTATCTCATGCTTCTCCTGAGTAAGACTCTTGCTCTGTTACATGACCTCTCATTCAACTTTGTACTTAACAGGAAAACTTCATAACAGAAAATACATCATATTACTGTCCTGGTTATTTCTTTTGTTTAAGGTTTAGCCTGTCTGGTTTAGCCCCAGTAAAATTCAGTGCTGGCTCTTTTCCAGCTATCTAAGTTTTAGATGATGCTTGTCTCTGTCCTGACTTAAACATACAGGGAAACAAACAACAGTTTAGAATACCTTGACCTTGTATTGTAAAACTGAGAGGATGAATTGTTCAAGAGAGAGACTGGACAAAACAACGGAGATACTTGGTAAAGGAGAAATTTACTCAACCTGGAAGGGAATGTTATTAGATGACCTGTTGCAATGGTACTACCCCATTGTATTAAACTATGCCACAGTGACCAATACAAGATTCCACTTGGTCTTCTTGGACCGAATTGAGGTGGATCAACTAGTAACAGACCAGCCCATGAGAGGAACATGGGGAAGAGTTGGCTGTTTTCTTCAAGTTTATAACCCCTTTGGGAGAGAAGGGAAGGGAAATTCTTACAAGTCACTTTGCATCCTGAATAAAAAAAAAATAAAAAACCCAAACATGAAGTTTTGGGGTTTATTTATAAGGGCAAGAGGTAAATTAAGAAGCAAGGTCTTTGTCTGAATGGGCATTCAGAAGAGAAGCGACTGCTTTCCCACATCTACCAACGTGTTTTGTGACCAAGTGTCTGAGCAAGGACAGAGCGAGGAAAGGATTGTAGCAGTTCTTACAGGGTGGCCTTAGTTTAGTAAAATTAGAAAATTTAGTAGATGAGCTTGGAATTTCCATTCTGCTGCATACTGTACTTTCTTCTATTGCACTCTGCTCTTGTGATGGGAATGTATGCTCACCAGGGATTTGAGTCAATATGGTAAACTTCAGGTATTGCTTTTTAGACACCTAAAGCCAGTGTCACTGTAGGTGTCACTAAATTAGCTAAGCATTTAATTCCTGGTTTAATGAACGTAACATTCTGTTTTATCCACACATTTTTATTCTTACCTAATTGAGATCCTAAAGGATTAATAGAATGGGCACCAACTATAGTAATTTTTATTCTGATATACAAAAGGTGCTTTCAATTTGCATTTTAACTCCAGTTCTGCTTTACCACTGATAATGTGCAAAGCCCAGTGATATTATTACACTTTGACACTGAATTACCAGATAAATGACTTGTCAGAGTTCATTTATGTTTCTGAATGTTTGGCAAAGAGTGACAGCTGCATAGAGCTTATAATTCAGCGATGAATTATCTCAATGAAATAAAGCAGCTTCCCCTGAAAAATATATGCAAACCAAAATCTTGGGGGCCTAGATAAGGTGGTTTTAGATTCAGAATGTGATTGTGTGCCAAATAAGAGGATTAGTTCTAGAAGTCAGATAATGCCAGAGGAAAGGAGATACAGTGACTTGCCTCCTTTTCAGTAAAGAGCAGAATTTTGGATGAACATCAGGCACCTGCACTGGAAAAAGTTTTCACCCCTTTAAAATGGAAAAAGAACAAAGTTACTGATATTGTTCAAATTCAGTTTTGTGTTTAGTGTTTTCTAGTTCCCATTTTTTTTGATATGTATGATCTCTGCATGCTGCCAATCAATGTGATGTGACTTTTATCTGAGAAAAAATTGAGGATAGCAAGTAATTTAAAAACATCTGATGCCACACTGATGCAAAATAAGACATGTATTTCCAATTCAATATCTCTTAAATGTGGGGGAGATATATTTGCATAATTCCAGAAAAAAAGTAGCAAAAAACTAAGGCAAACCCTGCTGCCTCTTCTTGTCCTCTTACTATCATCTTAGTATCAACTCAGGGTTATTTTGCCAAAACTTCTGGGTGCAATGCACAATGTCTGGATTTTAACCTTTCTGAATTTTGCATGTTCTCAGATGGAAAAGTGAACTAAGCAGTCCTCATTCTCTTTCTGCTAGTACTAAATGTAATGGGAGATCGTGTCGCAGCTGCCAGTGCTGGAGGGCAGCCCTAATGCTGTGCAGGTGTGTGGCTGTGGGTCAGACCCAGGTGGGGGAGAGCGAGGTGGGAGGACCCTCCATGAGGGGGACCTTCTCCTCTGCCCTCACCAGCTCCACTGGGACCATATACTTGCCTGAGCTAGATATGCTGCCTTGACCTGTTGGCTCAGACCCACCTTGTCATCAAGGTCCTTCCTGGTGATCACTGGGCTGCTGGCCAGCTGTGGCTGCCATTGCTGGACCTGCTCTCCTCTCTTTGCTCCAGTATGGCTGGTGCCCTGCTGTCGTGCTGGAGTCCTAGGTCCCCGATCTCTGCAGAGCAACCAGCCCGTGCTGCTCCTGACTGTAAGGTACTGGCTGTTCTCCTTTGTGGTGGTAGTTGTTTTACCTTTATTGTCCTCTCTGGATGTTGCAGCTATGTTCTGAAATAAAATGTGAAAAGGTTTAATTTTGGATTGTTTTTTTCCAGCCTAGTAGTTCAACAGAATGAAACAGTACTACTAATGTTGGTAAAATTTTAGATGACATTCTGCACCCCTTGGAATGGGAGAATAGTGCTGATTATGTTTTTTTTAAAAAAACCACACACAGTTGCAAACTTGCACTAATATCTTCTTTTACTTCTTTAGCTACTATAAATGCTCTCATAATGCCAGATTGCCAGATATTATTATGGCTTGATTACTGGATTTTCAGCCCTAACTATATTAATTTGCTAAAAGAATTTTATAATTATGTATATTCATCAGTTCAATTCATGAAGGACAATGTGTGGTATACATGAAATTAGAGCTGTGGAGATAAGAAGCTCTCCCTCCCCCGCCTAGCAACTGCGTAATTAGAAGTGCTCATTTAGTGGATCAGTTCTCAATTATCCGTTAAGTGTAAGTATTTGAGTTAGATACGTTTCCTTGTCTAACGTGACTGAACATAATTTAACACAGAGTATGTGAGATGTTGGCTACTGAAGGCAAACTGACAGATGACACCTCTTATAAATTGTATTTCTGAATATGAAACTTCCTACGTGTAGCCCATGTTTATTGTCAAAGGGAGTCAGAAGGTAAAAGGCAGACCTAGGACTATATAACATTCTGTAAGGAATACTTCCAGGGATGTGCTGTATAGTTTCAATTTCTCATAATGAGGTTTTGTTGTAATAAATACGTGTAGTAAATTGCATAGGAGGGATCAGACAGAATTGATGGTGACCATGACAAAGCTCTGTTTATGGGTAGGTACATAAAAAGGATCAGATACTGCCTGTCCCTTATTTAGGTATCCTGCTGCTGAAAGAAAATATCTTCCAAAGGGTTTGGTCACTGGAAAAAAGGAGTCCACAGTGTAAAACGGATCGTGTGCGCATAGTGTGAGTTTTTTGTTTGTTTTGTGTTTTTTAGCCTCTTGCTGTACCAATGGGTTATTTTATGAATGTTGTCACTGTCTGATAGGGTCTGTCATTAGTTGTTTTAATATTTTAAACTGTAGCGCTTGCTAATACCTTGTACTTATTTGACCAGGTTCAGTCTTCATTTTAAAATATTCATTATTAAATATCTGAACACCAAATAAACAGCATTACTGGAAAGCTAAGCTTTACCAGTACAGAAGCATTTCTGCAAAGGAAGCTAGAGGGTGAATTTGTAGCACACTCATGACTTTGTCCCATATGATTATATTTTTATTTTTTTTTAGAGCACAGCAAGGGTAGAGTTACCCAAGGTAATAGGGCAGGTACAATCTTTTCAGATTTAGGAGAGCTTGAGCACCACTGGTATAAAAAATTGGAGACTTGTTTAAGGGAAAATGCATGAGACCTGGGTAGCTGGTGCTATGGACTGCCCTCAAGCAAGTCGGACAGTTTTGGGGTGATGTGGGTTGCCTTGTTTCTTTCTTGAAGGCTTCTTCCTGCAGTTCAGGCAGGTCCAAAGATGTTAATTTATACTTCTTCTCTTATAATCCTTATTGTCCTTGGGGATGTGTACTAATCTTGTTTAGCTGTCTGGTTGCTAATCTGTTAATCTTATTTGTAAATGTGTTAAATATTGGACTGCACGTTATCTATAGCAACCTTATCACAAAATTCAGGCAACACCAGATAGAACATGAAGTGTTGGATAATGAATTTAACAAGCAAAATCAGCACCTGTGTTTCTTTTGCATATTGCATATGTATGAATTTTTCAGAATTTTCAATGTCAAAGATTCCAACGCTAAAGCAGATGTTTATGTCCCCAAGACCGACATTTAGGCCTACGGGGAGAAAGTTCACCTTAAAATGAAAACGCACGAAACTGCTTATCCTCTCTCCCCTTGTTTCCAGTATTGTTTTGCTCTTTATACCACCTGCTTGTTCTCTCTAATAGTTTTGGCTACTTAGTATAGTCAAGCTGAACTTGTGACAGCTGTTGTCAATTGGAAAATGCTAATGCTGCTTCTGTTTCAGAAGTAAAAAGCTCTGAATCCTGACTTCTGCCTCCCCCCCCCCCCCCCCCCCCCNNNNCCCCCCCCCCCCCCCCCCCCATATTAATTCACCTAGCAAGAGATACACCTAAGTTCATACAGAGGTACTCGTAGTAGGTGAAGAGTAATACAACAGTAAGCTGTAAATTTACACCGTGCCTTTCTTCACATAATACCACACTTTCAGAGTGAAATCAAGTGAGCCCAAGGCAGCGGGAATGTGCCTGGTGTTCTGGGGGATCACTAAAGCCTGAGGCAGGTTGCTGGCAATGCCTCCAGTTCTGGGCTGTGCGTGGCAGTGGTTCAGACCTGTCTCTTGTGGTGTGGATACTAGATCATCTCATGTAGTAAAGGCATGATGTGTTTCTCATCTAGAGCTATGTAATAGCAAGGGTCTTTTGTGATGTACAAAAAGCCACGGACATTTTGGTTCAGAACACATGACTTTTTGATAAACTGAAGTGCATGAAAGGACACAAAGCCTGAGGTACTGTTTAAAGCTGGGAAATATGCCCAGTTATTGTGTCTTCTGCCCCAAACCCCCTCTCATCACTTAGTTTAAAAACAAGCTTTAAAAGTAGATCTACTTTTTTTTCCACACCCCTTTCATACCATAGATATAAAGCAGAATAATTAAGCTTTTTACTGGTCATTTGATGTTGTTTTGCACAGATTTATTTCAGCTAAGTGGCTTTCAAGTGTATGCAAAGAATGATAATGGAAGGTTTTGCTCGAGCACTTAAACTATGAACCATCTGTCAGTAAAATGGGATGTTGGTTTCCCATAAACCTTTTTTAAAACTTACTGATTGCTTAAAAGCAGTAGGATAAGTAGGGCATGGTGTAATATTCCTAAATAGGTTTGTCATGACTGCAGGAAGTGTGTTAATTTTGAAACCACGCTTTCACTTTAGCTCAGTCCATTTGTGTTTTTCTTTAACATGTCCAAAGACATATTCTATTGTATTGGGGGTGGGGGATACAAGCAAAGTGCACAAGTTTTATGCTCATCTTTGTGCAATAGGTGACCGCCTCTCTGTTGTTAGTCCTCTTGGAAACCTTTCGTATGCTTTTTCTTGTCTTGCTTTGTTTCTGTGGTCTTGTGTGTGTAGGTGTATATCTCTCCACTCTCCTCCACAGAGTAATTTCCTTTCTTGTTCCTGCAGCACATTCTGGTGCATAAAGTCAAGTTGTTTTCATTATTAGAAAGTAAACATTATTTTATGGATGTGAATGCTAGGTCAAAAAAGGTATTTTCAGTATAAACAAATGCATCACAATCAGTTTAACTGCTCTTTCCGCATGGGGAATAGTTGAGAATAGATAGCAATTCCAATTTATGACATTTGTTTGAAGTTGTCTTTCTTTCCAAGTTTTTTTTGGTGATTTGATTGGGGTTTCTGAAAGATCTGGTTTGAAAGTCTCAGATTTCTCTCACAATTTGGGGGTAGTTCTCAGTCATAAGTATGGCACGTATTAAGAATACTTGTCTCTCTTATTTTTTTTCTTTATATGGAGATCTGTAAAAAATCCAGTTTAAAGAGAATGCAAAAAGGATGAAATGACGTTATCTGTAACCCAGTGGAGTACTTACATCATTTTTCACCATACAACTCAAATAATTGGGCAGTTTGGTGCATGATTATGCAAAGCAAGGATGAGTTTCCTTTCCTTTGGAACTGTTCCTTTGTATAATTATCCACCACTAGGGCTAATCCATGATACCTGGATGTTATCAGGTAAATGCTGCTTTGCATCTGGGTGTTGATAATAGAAGATGTTTCATCATATGCTGTCCCTTTCCATGTTCTCCTACCATAGTTACCTTCTCCAAATCTGTGTGAAATGTCATTCTTCTAAAGAGTAATTTAGAGTGTAAATGTTGAAAAACTTTTTCTTTTTTAGCCCTAAAGTAGGTCACTACTTGGAAGGGTGAAGCATATGTTTATGTAGCCTTTATGAATATTTACCTTAATAGCTCAGTTGTGATAAACCTCAGATTCATGGTGCTTAGAGAATCGTGGGCATGTCAGAGCTCCCTGTATTGAAGGTCACCCTTCAGAGAAGATTGAAACTTGTAAGAAGGTGGAGGTGAGCTGGAGGACCAAGCCTCTGGATCTAGCCTCATCTGGAGTTTGGTTCCAGAACTGCTAGTTCAGACTTGCATGTCTGGCTTGGCAAATTGTAGTCGGGATCAAAAGGACAGAAAATCTGAAGACAATAGTTATAGATAAACATTCTGTGGCCTGTGATGAAAGTTATCAAGGATGAAAGTTACTGGTATTCATATTTTAGAAAGCAGTTAGTCAAGTATCTAGGCTTAAGGGTAAGAATACTGTAATATGTAACAGCTAAGAGACAGAGGCAGTTTTCAACTCATCTGAAAATATATGGTAATTCTGCAACCTTCATTATGACAATTTCACCACAGGGAAAAAATCTCTCATTATATGAGCATTGACATGCTTTGAAAATTTTAAAGATGTGTGACAAGTGAAAATTTTTCCGCATTACTAGCATGTGGAGAAACTGCAGGGGGTTTGAGGACCTTTTTGAATAGATGAATAAACCTTATTTTAATAGAACTTCTTAATGAAGATGTTATATCTTCAGTCTAAAAATTAACTTGAACTCTAGTTACCCTCACATTTACCAGAAAAGCATGTAGATTTCAGCTTCCACAAAACAAATCTTCATGTACTTGAAAGTATAGAGAAAACTTTTTTCCCTATGACTTACTTGAGAACAGGGTTGGATCCTCACAGAAGAGGCTCAAGGGTGGAATCAGTAATTGTCTGGGTAGGTTTGAATCCCAGATTTAATAAATATGGTATGGCGTAAAAGTCTGCTCATGTCTTACCAGATCACACATTGTTATCCTCCTCTCTGGTTCGAGTTGGTCTAACTTTATTTTTCTAGGGAATATTTCAACTCCTGGAGGTGGCTTAGGTAATGAATGTATTGAATGTATTAGTTAAACAGGAATCCTAATACAGTAGTGTTACTTTCTTGCAGTTTAAAAGCTAATGAAAAAGGAATAAGCTTCCAATTGTTACTCAGAATGATGAAGAGAGGCCAAAAATATTTTAGGAACTGTCACTGTGTGGTGAGGAGTGACAGAACTAAGGCTGGTGCTCAGAGCAACAGGGTTGATGCTAGTACCCGCACTGACAGTGGTTTTATGATCAGGTATATTTTCTTCCTTGCCAAAAAACAACCCCTCTACAAACTCACAAATCTGGAATTTACTTGAATTTAGAAGATAATAATTTCATTTTGAGAGTAAAAAAGGTTTAACTTGAAATTTACAATTTAAAAAAGCCTACAGTTTAGATTTGATTGTTCCAGAAAATTTATTTTTTATCAGATTATAGATGCATAAGACAGATGCATATAAATTGTAATGGGACTCTAGTCCTGGTGTGTTGCTCTTCTTGGCCACAGAACTGCCAGCAAACAATTCTGAAGTGCTGGTAAAAAAAAATTATAATTTTCTTCTACATGAACATACGTTGGTCACTGTGTGTATATGTATAACAGGTTATAGTTGCATGGCTCAAAGTTTATAATGGTATGTATTTTGAATTTTACAAGTGAATAACAAAACCCAAAATATTTCACAGTTTTTAAAATGTAACACTGATGTATTCCCATCTAAGCTGACACTTTTGCAAAACACTCAATTAATTAAAAATGTATTTTGATTGAAAAGACTTAATTTTTGTCTATGTTTTTCCAAATGAGGCATTTGTAAGAGTGTTCAATTAATATCTCAGGGAGAAAGAAGAAATAAATCCGAAGCAGTTGAGGGAAGTTGGGAAATATCATAGAATCACAGGATACCAGGTTGGAAGGGACCTCAAGCATCATCTGGTCCAAGCTTTCTTGGCAAAAGCACAATCTAGAGAAGATGGTCCCGCACCCTGTCCAACTGCATCTTACAAGTGTCCAATGTTGGGGAATCCACCACTTCCCTGGAGAGATTATTCCAGTGGCTGATTGTTCTCATTGTGAAAAGTTTTCCTTTTGTGTTAGATCAGCATCTCCCCAGGAGTAACTTGTACCCATTACCCCTCCTCTTTTCCATTTGACTCCCTGTACGAAGGGAGTCTCCACCTTCTTTGTAGCCACCCTTTAAATGCTGGAACATGGTGATAAGGTCTCCCCTAAGCCTTCTTTTCTCAAGGCTGAAGAAACCAATTTCTCTCAGCCTTTCCTCATACGGCAGGCTTTCCAGTCTTTGATCATTTTGGTGGCCCTCCTCTGGACCCTCTTCAGCCTGTCCACATCTTTTTTTGTATAGCAGGGACCGAAACGGAATCAGTTTGTAGGGGTCAAGGTCCTGTAATAGTTCATGTACCAACTCTTCTTTTGCTGATGGTGGGTCTGTCTTTGCACCAATCTAGATTTTTGTTCCCAAGGCCTGGGGCCCAACAGTGCTGGTAAAGATAGAGGTGAATAAAGTGTTGAGAACCTCAGCCCTTTCAGCGTTGTCAGTCACTAATTCATCTCTCCTGTTTAACAGTGGGCCAATATTTTCCTTCTGTTTCTGCTTGTTGTTCATGTACCTGAAGAACCCTTTCTTGTCATTTTTGACGTCTCTGGCCAATTTCAATTTGAGCCGAGCTTTTGCTTTTCAAACTGCATCTCTGCATGCCCTGGCAATGCCCTTATAGTTCTCAACAGGTATTTGTCTGCTTTTCCATCTCTGGTGTGCTTCTCTTTTAGTTTTGAGCAGACTCAGAAGCTCGCAGTCAAGCCAAGGGAGTCTCTTGCTCTGCCTACTTCCCTTACCTTTAAAGGGGATGAACTGTTTTTGTGCTTCCAGGAGAGTGTTCTTGAAAAACTCCCAGCACTCGCTAGCTCCTTTATCCTCCGTGGAAGCCTTCCACAGAATCCCTACCAGCTGAGCTCTGAGTGAGCTGAAGGTTGCTCTTCTAAAATCCAAAAACTTTGTCTTTGTACTAGCCTTCATCATGCTCAGAAGGATCCCAAACTCCACAATGTTGTGATCACTGCAGCCAAAACCATCGCTAATCAAGATATTACAAAGCAGGTCTTCTTGGTTTGTGAGTAGCAAGCCCAGCAGTGCCTTTTTCCTGATTGGCACTTCTAACATTTGTATGAGGAAGCAGTTCTCTACGCATTCCAGGAACTTGATGGATGACATGTGAGCTGCTGTATTATTCTTCCAACAAATGTCTAGGTAGTTGAAGTTACCCATAAGAACCAGGTTCTGTTGACCCAGAGCTTGCTTTAGTGACCCAAATAATGCTTTGTTGGCCTTTTTGTCTTGGTTGGAGGTCAATAGCAGGTGACTACTGTAAGATCCCCCTTGGAGATGACCCCATTGATCTTGACCCAGAGGCATTCAATAAGGCTTTCACAATCACCATAGTTGACTTCTATACATTCAATGTTCTCCTTAACATAGAGCATGACTCTTCCTCCTCGTCTTCCCTGCCTGTCTTTATGAAACAGCCTATAGCCATCCACTGTGATCCTCCAGTAGTGTGAGTTGTCCCACCATGTTTCAGTTATTCCTATGATATCACAACTTTCTGACTGGGTGCGGCGCTCCAGTTCCTCCTGTTTGTTCCCTAGGCTGCGTGCATTGGTATACATACACTTGAGGTGGTTGGTTTTCTAGCTCTCATCTTTAGAGGCAGCTAAGGGACATTGGTTGCTGCTCTGGTTGGCCTGGCTTATTCCCCAGGTGGTTGCAGTGGCGTGAGCGTTGCCTCTTTGGATCCTGCCCCCCAAGTCCTTCAGCTGAAAGCCCGCCTCACCAAGTTGGCCAGCCTGCTGCCAAAGACTCCCTTGCTTCTTCTAGACTGTGGATCCTATCCCTCCCTAGCAGGCTATAGTCATCGAAGAATGAACCATCGTCATAAAAGCCAAAACCCTCACAACAGCACCAGCCACAAAGCCAGAGGATGATTTGCATTATATGTCTATTTCTGGCTGCACCCTTTCCTCCAACTGGTAAAATGGAAGAAAAGATAACTTGAGCACCAGTACTTTTCGCTTGCACCCCCAGGGCTTTGTAGTCTTCCTTGATTCTGCCTAGGTTCTGGCTTGAGGTGGCATTTGTGCCTACATGAAAGCGTAGCAATGGAGTAGCAATATATTGCAGTGCTTCTCCTCTCTACACTAGTTGTGCCGCTCCAGCTAAAAGGGAGCTTGAGTATTAGGTAATATAAGCATAATGGCCATTTGTCTGTGGTTTTTGGCTTCCCAGTAATCCCACTGAAGCTGTGGACCTCCAGAAATCCGAGACAGAAAAGTTGACTAGATGGAGCCAATAATGGACGGGGTTAGTTAGGGGGAACTGGAGCCAGTTGGAAGACCTACCACCAAATTTGAAAACTTCCTTGCATAGGAAAGCAGGGAAAATGTGAATCTGAGGAGGAGAGATAGAAGCAAGGGAGTGAAAGACTTGATATTGTTGTATTTTTCTTAAACTTACCAGACCTCCAAGAATGAAGATGGCTAGAGTGTTCAGGAGGAAAAGGGAAAGAATAAAAGTGCAGGAATGACACATCCAAGCCTCTGAAATATGTCAGTTTCTTGACTAGATGGCTGATATGATAAAACTTAAGGTTGAAGGTGGGAGAAGTGGGAAGAATTGGGTAACCAGAGAACTCCCATCAGTCCATGAGAAAGGTGAGGTGGGATTATTTCCGTAGTTCAGTGAATGAAATTCTGGAGAAGTTCAAAACTTCTCACCTCGTTAATGGTGAGCCTCTGTCCTCTAAGAAGTACAGCATGACCTATATGTGACTATTCTAATATTTTTTTCACACCTCCAGGACTCCTTCTCTAGTCCAAAGTCAACCCTACTAAATAATTTATATTTTTAATAGGTAGGAGGAAAATCCATGCAAATGCACAACTCTTTACCCTATGATTAGAGCAATTAGTCAATTTGTTATTACAGAGCTTTGAAGCAATTTCATTGCTTTGAAAAAGGAATTTGGCTGGATTTGGTGTAGTACTTAAGTAGAGGGCCTTTTAGGACTGTAGCAAAAAATCAAAATGTAGACTGATAAAATATAACAAAATAAACATAATATCATAAAACAATTTATAAAAACAATGACATTCCTACCCCAAATTACTTCTCTGTGTTAACTAGTACGTAGCATTAAAGAAGTCTCATCCTACCATGTTTAGAAGTATGAAGTCTTCACAAGGATACTGACAGGTATGAAATAACTCTGTCTGTACTCCAAGCTAACGAGCTTTAATTGTGAAGCCATCTCTTCACTAGGATGGTGTATGCATTATTATGGCCACAGCCATATGCCTTCTCTTCTGACCCTGTCTTGTGCCTGGCCAAAATGCCCAAATAGGAATTGAGGTCATACGGATGACTGTGGTCAGCCCGCTCTTATTTCTTTAAAATTCTTCTCTTTTGAGAAAATACTGTAAACTATTAACAATACAGGCGCACTGCGGATTGCTATTTGATGTTTTCTGTTTTTCCATTTAAGAATGTCAGAAAAGCGTAGATTCTTATGGAAAAGGAAGTTTACTTTTATTGGAAAAAACCCTCAGAAACTTGCAGGCAAAACTAGTAGATTTTAACAGTGTATGTGCTTTTTTTTCTTCCTTTTTCTTTGCAATGGTAAGTTTTGAGTTGACATTTTGAAAAAACAAACAAACAAAATGCCCACACTAAACCCCCAACCCCAGTAACTCCTGTACCTCTTTCCTGAATGCTAATAGCAAATTTCAAATCCATCATTATATGTTTTGTTAGTTATTTTTCCCATTTTCATTTATTAACATTGAATTTCATTTGACATTTTGTCACTCGTTCACTAGTATGACCTACTTGCATGCTTTGTAGCCAGCTATGGATTCGACTATTGCAAAATACTTGGTGTAATATAGAAGTTGTCACCTTTTCCAGGCCACAAATCTCTGTTTAAGATACTGATGCATCCCAGTGACAGCCCCACTCCATTTTGGATGGGCAATGATTAATCCAGCCTTTAGTGTCTTACTCTGTGCTGAACCAAGAGAGGGACTGACCCTTCCTAGAAGGATTTGATGTCTTCCAAGGGACACTACCAAAAATGTGTGTTTTCTGCTTTTTGTTTGTTTGGGGTTTTTATTTATTTGTTTTTGAAAGTGCAAATATAGTACTACATTAACTGAACACCTGTTCATGCAAACTTGTGTACTTTTTCAAAGAATTCAAATACACTTGTGAAATAGTTTGTTTAAACAAAAGGCTTTTTTTTTCCAAATATATTTATAATTCTCTTACCATAATTGCTCTTCATTTTCCTGGAACAAAGTAGACCACTCTGTAGTTCTGTGAATCGCCTTTGTATTAGCCTTTATAAAGATTAGGATTGTGTTAGTTATATTTTGTTCCTTTTTTGCATGATGTAAGTGGTAGGAGATGTAACTGTTAAGCACCTTGATGTTAATAGTTCTGTTACAATTCCTGATTGAGTTTTCATCAGCTTCAGAAAGTCTGTTGCAGTTTGATATTTTTGTTTGTTTAAAATCACTTCTTTTGAGCAAGTTTGTCAATGATTGACTTAGAGTGTGGACCTCCCATCTTTTTTGGTAGTGAATACAAATGCCACGAATTTGGTTGGGCTTTCAGCAGGCTGAAACTTTCTGTTGAGCTCCCTCACACCTTGATGTGTCCCAAGCTTTCTGCCTGTGAAAAAGCATCTGCCTCTGAAATAGGACTGGCAACATGGGCATGAAGCTTGAATCTGGATGTCTGCTGAACAGAGTATTATGTGTTTAAGACAGTTTAGCTGTAGGTGTTTGCTTGTGTGAGAGGGTTTTTTCCTTATTCTCTTAGCAGGCCATTGCATGTTAATCTTCTAGTGCAGCCTGGGAGGTCCAGGTATGGCTCCTGCCTGTGGTGTGTGACCCCAGGCTGTGGGTGTATGAGTTTCATGATTTTGGGTCCTTGCAGTACTCCCATGGCTGGTGAATGGAGAGTGACAAGATGGAGCCAAAGTGATGTCAGCTTTCAAGTTGCAAGGCTCATGAAGGGCCTTCAGTAGCAGCAGGACATGCTTTGCTGTTCAGCATGGGTGATATTCCCTGGGCATGGCCTGGCTGTTTGTAGGTTCAGCAGTATTTTACTGATATGATGAGGAGGAGGGAGCAATCCATTCCAGCATAGTCCATAGACATCCCAAATCTGCCAGAAAATTGTGATCTTTAGTTCCCCTGCTGCCATCCCCTTACCGTCTAGAGTCCCAGAACACCTGCAGTCCTTGGTATTTGTTTGCCTTACCAGTTTGCTCATTTTGCTCACAGCCAAAACCAGTCTTTTGCAGCAGAAAGGAAGAGCTGGGCCATGCTCACAAGTGCAGGGAGCACGTAGGAAACTTGGCCTAAGGAAACTTAGGAAACAGAGGGCTGGCGCTGCAGCAGAAACAGGTTTCAAATATTTCCAGCTAACTAGCAGGTAGAGGGGTTTCTTCAAACTGCAGTGGCTATGTGTATCCGATCTGCAAGTGCCCCTAAGTCTACCTGGTGGCTTTCAGATGACTCTTCTCTCTGTAAGAGAAGTGCTCCAGTAGGTTTGCATATCAGTTGGACAGTTTAAGTTCTTTTAGTGGTTTTAAGTATGCCAAATATAGCAAAGTATGAAAAGTGGTAAGACAAACTCATGGGTGAAGAATCCACTCAGCGTTAGTTAACAAAGGAGTGTGAATGCAATGTCTGATGGAGGAAGTCCTGAAATCATGGATTATTTGGTCAGGACAAATATAAAATTATATTACTGTCCATATACTTATGTTTTAAGCGTTTGCTGTTGCCTCCGAATAGACACAGGATATTGGGCTAAGTTATCTGTATTCTGACCCACTGCAACCATTCGTTTGTTCTTATGTATACACCTACTACAGCTGTATTTGCACTTCTGTGGCCTCGCTTTCACCCCAGTAATGGCAAGTTGTAAATGGAGTAGTGGGTACAAGAGGAAGATCCGCCTATGAATAGTGGTTGTCCAATTTTAATTCCCAAGGTGAAATAACTCAGTGGTGCACAATTCTCCTAGGTTTATTAACAAACCAGCCTGTTGAACAGCCTTCACAACAGCTGCATTATTTATTATTTGCCTGTTGGCAAAACCCAGCAATTTTTCTTTATGGTAGCGTTTTGACTCTTGTTGCATCAAAGCTGAACTTTGAGTACCTGTTTGCTTGCCAAGTCTTGTACCCACCCGGGCAGTAGGACAGCCTACAGCACTAGCTGTTGTCCAGCATGTAAATACTTGGGTTTTAACCTTTGCAAAGATTGCAATTCAAAAATCAAAGTGCAGAAGTTTTGTCTTGACAAATGCGATTTTTGTCAATGCTAAAAATCGATGGACTTTCACCCAGGCAAAACTGGTGTAAATTGGTAGTTGAGTGAAGCCCATTACCGCATTTGTCCTGTAGTTTCTTTTCTGCTGGTTGTTTCTTTCCTTGTTCTTAGAACGTTTCAGATTCATATCTACGGTTCATTTAGCAAGGAAGGTGTGTGGATTTTCTTCCTTTAAAAAAAAATATTGCTGTCTGTCAGTACCATGCCCCCTAAAGACAGAGGCTTATCCGTGAAACCGTCTTACAATTATTGTATAATGAATTCCAACCAGTTCATTAAAAGTGAAAATTACCAAAGAGACCTTTTAAGGCTAATCAAGTATTCTGTATGGTTCAGTGTAAGTACAGTGTAATCTGAGCAGGCAGATAAGACATTGTCTCTGTGGTAATCTTTTAATATTGTTCAAAGTGTTAAATAAAAATAGGCTGAATGTAAAATTTTGTATAATTCTCTTACAGCTGCCTTGAATGAAGGGTTTCATTTTTGACTTGGGTAGAATTAACTCTTGTCGACAAGTCCATTTGCCTGACTCGGTGAAGTGCTTGGTTATCTGCGTGCCTCATCGTATTTGAGGCAGTTTGAATAAAACTTGCAAGAAAATTGTTGGTTGTATGGGGTGGTTTTTACTATTAATTGTTGAAGTTCAGAAGCTGGCATAGTTGTTTCCTAAATCAAAATAATTTCCCAGATTGTAAACTACTCATTAAAATTTTCTGTAAATGACTGAAGCACTGGACTTTCTGCCCAGGCTACTCATAATACTTAGAGTACATGAGCTTAGAGGTACTGGGCTGAAATGCTTCACCTTTTGGGGAATATTCACAGTGCCCAACTTGAGATACTCATCTGACAGCTTGTCTCCTTAACTCCTGCATTTCAAAAAGTAAGAAAAGTTGTGTTGCTCTCTTGAAAGTTTAATTTTTTTATATGCTGGAAGTTACGATATTTCCATAATAAGATTATCATGGACAAAAGGGGGAACAATAAGACAGTTGAATCTTTGTTCTTGATGGGTGGGGGGTGCCTTTTCTTTTTTTTTTTTTTTTTTTTTTT
>RSEF01000001.1:111338517-111390942 GCA_003993805.1 Himantopus leucocephalus | reverse complement strand
GTTTGTTAAAAAAAAAAAAAACAAAACAACCCAAAAAATAAAAAAAACCAAACCCCCAAAACAACAACAACAAAAAAAACCAACCAGATTTTTAGTGGCTGTGGCAGCAATGATAATATTCTGGTTTACAAGGGAAAATGAATTCATTTTTGGCCTTGTGAAACTAAAACTGGTGATGAAGCATCAAGGAAGATACAGAATGAAGGGAGAAGTAGTTGCATACTTTAGTCAAGGTGCAGAAGTACTAAAAGTGTAGGTGGGATAAGAACAAGGGGATCAGGGATTGTGGGTGTGCCTGTAACTCAGAAGTGCTAACTCAGTACAAATACTTGTATATTTGTATATATTTAGTGTCATCTTTTTTTAAAAATTTTTATAGGCTGTCATCTGACCCATTTATTTGAACATGATTTTGCTTCTGCGGATGCTTACGTCTACTGTTCTGTGTCTACCGTTAATTAGAGGAATAAATGTCACTAATGTTTGTGAGTGTGATCAGGTTCTGTTATTACTTGTGGTAAATGAACTAAATTATACCTTCAAAAATGCGGGTTCTTTAGAAAGCAGGAACAGCAACCCTTAAAAGTAATATTACCCCTACAAATGTCAGCCTCATACACATTCTGGTGTTAGAAATGAACTGAGATCAAGAGAAACTGAGGAAGAGTTGTACTATGTGGCATCTTGTCTCATCTGCTGTCAGAGTGGTCGCATCTGAGGAAACAATGAAAGCTTCTCCAGGTGTTAATAATAATAATAATAGTTTAAAAAAGGACAAAATATTGGCATCAGTTTATGTGATTTCTTATTTCCTTTTCCTCTTGTCAACAGATGTCTTCAGAAATTTTACCATTAGAAGTTTACTGGTTGCAGTTCTTCTCAAGGGTACTCCTTCCTTCTTATGACTTATGTGAAGACAATTTAGATAAGTACAGTCAACTTGAAAGAGCTCTGCACATTTACAAGAATCATTTACAGAAAAACGTACTTTGGCAGCAAGTAAAATTGCTGCCTACCTGGAATAGGAATGTCTCAAGTGTACAATTCAGGGGTACAGTAAAGTATTCCTTTAATACTCTAATGTAGTTGACATGATTCCCTCCCCACCCCAATCTTTGAAATAAGTATTCAAAGAGCTGGAGGGACAGTCTGCAGTGTTTTTCTCCATGTTCTAGTTTTGCTGTGTGTATATACTGTTGGGGCTGAGAAGTTGCAAGTGGCACCATAAGGTTGAAAGTCTTTTTCACAGAAAAGAAAACTTCCAAAAAGTTTACTCGACCAGCTATATGCCAGGTGTATTCGCAGGCAGATTGGTAGGGGATTAGCCAGCCTTAATATGAAGGTGTCATTCAGCTGTGCAGGCAGCACAGCTCTCTAGTACTGGCTAATGCCACTTCTCCAAATTCCCGGTCTGTGGGATAGGAAGAAAAAAGTTAAATGCTAGGCATTGCAGGAGTAAGACTCATCCTTTTTTCCTAGCAAGCTGGAGGAGAGGGTGTTACTAAGCAATAGCACTAGGTGCTGAAGTAAGAATACTCCAACAACATTTTCCATAAGGGTCATTACATCACTTAATAATAAAAAAAAACCCAAGAAACAACTGAAAACACTTATTGAAGTGACAGAGAAATCTAAAGGCCTTTCACCATAACTGTTGTTTTCATAGAATAGAGTCATAGAATCGTTTAAGTTGGAAAAGACCTTTAAGATCATCAAGTTCAACTGTTGACCTAGCACTGCTAAGTCCACCACTAAACCGTGTCCCGAAGCACCACATCTACATGTCTGCCTCCAGGGATGGTGACTCAACCACCTCCCTGCGCAGTCTGTTCCAATGCTTGACAAACCTTTTGGTGAAGAAATTTTTCCTAATATCCATCCTAAACCTCCCTTGGCGCAACTTCAGGCCATTTCCCCTTGTCTTATTGCCTGTTACGTGGGAGAAGAGACCGACCCCCACCTTACTCGCTACAACCTCCTTTCAGGTAGTTGTAGAGAGCGATAAGGTCTCCCCTCAGCCTCCTTTTCTCCAGGCTAAACAGCCCCAGTTCCCTCAGTCGCTCCTCATAAGACTTGTTCTCCAGAACCCTCAGCAGCTTCGTTGCCCTTCTCTGGACACACTCCAGCACCTCTATGTCTTTCGTGTAGTGAGGGGCCCAAAACGGAACACAATACTTGAGGTGGGGCCTCACCAGTGCCAAGCACAGGGGGACGATCACTTCCTTAGTCCAGCTTTTGTGCAAGGCACGCTACGTGTGAGCCTACGCAGGCTGTCCCAGCGGCTGTGCTGCCTCGGCAGAGCTGTCTGCAGCTACCCTTGGCTGCCTGTGGGTTGGAGGGCAGCTGTGTACCCTGTGTGTGGGGGAGGCCGTACTAGGTACCCTAGCTTTTGCTTTTTAGCCTGGGGCAAGCGCTGAGAAGAGGCTCTTTTCATCCTCTGGTGCTCTGAAAACCATGTGCATATTTGATCTCGCAAGCGCAAGACAAAGTTTTGGTTTCTGTTTCTCAAATAACTTAGGAGGGTCTGTGGGCAGCAGAATCAGTGCAGCTTGATTTGCTGTGGGTTGGTCATGTTGCAGCAAGTCAAGTGGTCCGAGGCAGATGATCCCTATCAAAACAAAAAATGCTTAAAATGCAGGAGAACATGTTTGCTTGCACCACTGTCAATAACATAAAGACATACTTCAATTTTACTAAGGTAGATCATATTTGCTGATTGATGTGGTACTTACAAAATCCAAGTCCTGGCAGGACCCTTAATTTTTGACTGAAAAGAATATAATATTTACTTTGCTTAAAAATAATTATATAACAATATAATGTAATGTTTATAAAATTTATAAGCATTTAAAGTTTCTCCACCATTCTGTTTTTGTGGTTAATTGTCCATGTGAACAGATTCAGATGTTATGTATTGGCCTGTTAATGTTTAATTTCCAGTTGGACATTGGAAAGTGTAGGAACCTTCTGTGATTAACTCTGCATCACTGTTATAACTGTAATCCTCTTGAGTGTTTCTTTTCCAGATCTTGATATAGCTGCAGGAGGGATATAATGATATTGTTTTTCAGAGTTTTATTGAATGTTGGAATACCATAAATTAAGGAGCTAAAAAAATAAGGAATAAAAGGTCTAAGATACTCTGAATATACAATTCCTGTGAAGAATCCGAAATGAGGTATATTATCCACTGTGAGTTGTGTATTAATCCTGTGGAATTTGTCTGATATTTAAATAAACAAACACACCAGTAAGGGCCTGTTTTTTACTGCTATAGTGCCACAGTGATCTTATAGTCTGCACAGGCAGGGGAAAAAAAGACTCTACATCCTGCTCTAATATCCTGCTACAGTTATATTTTTTTCTCTTACACAATATATTCATGTAAGATCCTAGAGCTAGGGCAGTAAATAATAAAACTGCAGTAAAAAATGATACAATTGGCAGACCTACCATTACCTTTTATTGAATAGCTTCAAAGACTGAACATCTAAATATTGCAATATTCTTTAATGTAGAATTGTCAGATACTGATATGAAACTATACTACACAGGAGTTTTTCCACTGTACTTTCTGTTTAAAGAAATTCAGACAGTTAAAATGAGTTACAATGAGTTCTTTATCTCTCACAAATTCAGGGCATAACATTTTACTGTGAGGAATATGGAATTATAGGTTTATGCTCTGAATTAGTTGAGAGCCATGTCCAAAACGTACAGTAATTATGCACCAGACTATCTGCGCTTAAATCTGTGTTAAGAATCAGTATTAATTCTGCTTGACAGTAGGAGAAGAGGCACTGTGATCAGCTCAGCAGCCAGTGTTGCTTAAGGAGTCAAGGTGTCAGGATTTTGCTAATCTTTCCTCCACAACCTCTGTGCAGGGACTTGCCTTTATGTCAGGGGAGGCTCGTGGCACAAGCCTGCTCCTGATGGTTCCTGAGCCACATGACCAGCGGAACTGAATGGCAGGTCCCAGTGGTGCCTGGAACCCCAAGGTGGCTGGGGAAAAGGGTGCTGGAAGGGAAAGGGGGAGCCCTGCCAGAGTGGGGGCTCTCTGCAGCGCTGCATTCCTTCCACGCTGATATGTTTCTTAATGGTCCATTTCTTCCTTGTTATTTACAAACAGATTTTATGGGCCTTTTGCATTTTAGAGCAGAACATCTGCAGCCTCAAGTACCTGCTGTATTTTAGAACATTAGCAATATGAAAAATGGGTATTCTCAGAGATGCTAATAAAACAGTTATAATGATTGGAATATTCCTCCCTGCAATTTTTGACAAAAATATAGCAGCAGGTAAAACATTGTCATTTCGTTTCACGAACTGTATCTCTGTAATGCGTGATTGGTAGGTTTCATTTAAGAAGCCAGTGGTTTTGATTTGGTAGTGGAAGGACTTGAAGAGGGAAATGTTTGATTTACAAGGGGGAAAAAAAGTCCTTTCAATACGTTCAGCGTGAGAAAAAGAGGTTGAACTTTCTTTCAGTGAGACTGTTGTTCTTCAACCAGAACCGGTCTGTTTGCCCTCTTGTAGCCCTGGTGCGGTTCTTCGGGAGCAGGCAGAATTTAAAGGCATCCCTTCCAAAGTGCTGTTCTTGTTGGGAATAGGCGAGCTCTTGTAATTTGTTTTAACTGAACTCATCCAGACAGCTGTGGCATTTCCAGTGCTTCCCCATCTGAAAAAAATTTCTGTGATCCGTAGCTGATGCAAGTATTTTTTTCTTATTGCTATTCTCAGGGAATTAAACAAAAGTTCAGAAAGAACAGTGAAAGTGAGATTTAAGTCTCTTTAATAAAAGGTGTTAACACTTTCTATGTTTTTCTCTTAAAATATTTTACTTTGGGTTTTTACAATGAAATATATACAACCTCATCATTATTTCAAAAGTCTCTATTTTTCTTTAATTTGAAACCACGTTTTCAGTCAGAAAAGTTTGTTGGAAAAGAACCATTAGCAGTCTTGGTTACAGGGGAAACAAAGGAAAACAGAAAAGGCAAGGGAACATTTACATAGGATAGTTCTCTAAACTGGCCTGGGAAATGTGTCTGGATTGCCTTTGTTACCACTGGATGTTTGATGAATGGTAGTTTGGGAGGAGCTCACTGAAGTCTCTGCCTTTCACTCTCTGTCACCTCTGCAGTGCCTCCTGGGTGGATTAATTTGGGTGGCAGGGGGAGAGGGGCAAGCGTAGATGTGGACTCTCGCTTAAAGTCTAGACAGTTGTATTTCCTCTTCACGGGAGGCTGAAATGACGAGTGGGCTGGCAGGGAAACATACCTGTCTGGGTTGGTTGTTAAATGGTTGCCAACTGAGCAGCTGGTAACCTCTTTCTTATCCCCCTCTGTCATCTTTGCCCCTGCAGCGTTCCAAACTGTCTCCTGTTAGAAGCTTTTTTTTCCTTGCCGATAAATACCAAGTTACTTAATTCTTTTTGACTTTTTTTTAATATACCCTGTAATACACGAATTAAATCTGGATTCTGTAGGTGTTGCTTAGATGAAATAGGTAAAGTATTAGTTGTACTGCAAGTTTATACAGGATTTCACATGGATAATTGGGAAAATGAGTTGCAAATTTTGTATTTATGACAGATATTCATCAATATATAGTAATGTTGAATAAAAATCTAGAGCACCTGTTCACAGATTATGTAAACTTCTTTCATGTTGCACTTTACTGTAGTAGCTCCGCTCAGGTGGAAACTATTTGCTGCCTTTGTAGGTTGTCTTGATGGTTATACTGTTGTTGATTTTCTTCTAAATGTAGTAGGTTGACTTTAATGCCTGTTTTGTTATATATGTTAAAACTCCAGAAGTTTTTTGAAAAGATTAAGGACTCAGTCCTGCAAATCCTTACTTACCTGGTAAGTTTTGTTTAATTCAATAGGGCCTTACCCTCTGGAGAAGGAGGCACTCATTTGGGGTCTGTGCTTTCAGTGAGCTTAAAATATATTTGAGTATTATAGTGCTGAATCATTTTCTAATTTAGCAGACAGGAAAACCTTCAAATGTCCGAGAAACAGACCTTCCAAGGATTTTGATGGTGATAAAGTATAGAAGTGGCCATGGTCTCTTGTGAGACAGCATCATGTTGAAGGACAAAGGGAGAATGGAAATTCTGCTGAAGCAGCAAGAGAGAATTCTTCAGGGAAATGATAGGACGTTTTGATTAAACCAGTCGAAGAACAAATTTCTCTTGTTAAGGGAGGTTGGGGAGAATTGTTTCAGCTTAGTGTTCTTCTCCCTCCTTCCTTTGGCTTCTCCAGGTAACTGAAGTGTATAGAGGGTTTTTAATTTTCTTTCCAAATTTATGTGTCTGTAAACAGGATCACCTGTATGCTGCATTTAGCAATATCTTATATTCACAACAGGTAATGGAATTTTTAGCTAACAATGGTGTAAGAAGTTATTTTCTGCATACTAGTCTTATACTTTGTAACCTCCATCATCAATACTTCTAATGCTTTTTTTGAAAATTGTATTTTTTAAAAAAAGTATTGGGACAATGCTGGTGTTAAATATTGTTTGTTCATCATAATGATGGGATGTCCCGATCAAAATTGATGTGTCACGATGCTAGGCAGACTGTACATGAAATGGAAAGATCGTTCTGCCCCAAATGTGCCAGAGGTTCTTTTCCACAGAATACTGGCATGTGAGAAATGTCATAGCAGGTCAGATCATTGTCATTTTTTCAAAGATGTAGCAGAGGAATGGTTTGTCCTCCTGCAGCAAATAAATCTTGTCTGCTAAAATCTAAGAATAATAGGGACAAGCTGTCCCGTATCTCAAATGTTATGTTGCATCATCTCAGTGTGAGCAGAGATTCAAACTGGAAGTGGGAATGGAAGCAGAAAAGCGAAACAAAATGCTTCTGCCCAAACTGCAAGCATCTGCTTGAGTTTAACTTTTCGTCCATTATTATTACTTAGTGACTGCTTTTTTTCTTTCTTTGGGGAGCTGATACATCTGTCTCCAGGAGAGGCAGTTTATTAATAAGATGGTATTTTATTTGACTTCAGTAGTACTTCATAAAAAAACTCAAAGTGCTTTAGAAATACTTATTAAACTTTGAAGCTCCCATCTATGAAAACAAGTTCTCACTGGTATATTGGAATCATTGCGACGAATCTAATACTTGAGGTTTAATAGCTCATATAGTAAAAATAAAAACTCCAAATGTAGTAGAAGACAAAATAATAAGCAATAATAAGTTTCTGACATTGCTTTTTCATCATGCTGTGTGAGAAAATCTAATGGTTTTGGAAGGGTAAGTGAACATTTAAAAAATACCCCATTTGTTTAAGTGTTATGAGTCCAAGTCCATCCAGATTAATGTAGAAACTGATATTCAGGTAAAAATGTTTTCTGTATATTAGACGCACAGCCTGAAATTAGACAGTCATCAGTCTTCATCAGGGAAGAGTTAACTTCCTTCCCTTTCTTCTCTTCTGTTCTCCCCCAGTCCCGTTTTGTAAGAGTTTAGTCTTACAACTAAAGCAGTAGTTAAGGACTCATGAATCTTGATTTTTATTTCCAGTTCTAGCAGAGATTGTAAATGCAATGCTGAGTGAATGTGTAATTTGCTTTTAAATAGAAGTTCTTTGATCTGTTCCTCAATTATGCAAATTATGATTGTCTGATTTGTGTATTGTCTGCTTTTTTCCTTTGCTTAAATTCTCATTACTGTAAATACAGTTAAGGCTCAAATTTCCTTAGATTTTCTTATGAAACTATTATTTTCTCCCTTTCTGATACAGCACATATAGCAATCATAAATATATTGGTGACACTTGGAAGAAACTGTCTTTTCTAAACAGAAAATGTGTCTCCAAAACGTCTTCATAATTCACAGACAGGAGGAGTAAATATTTTTTTGAACACCCTAGTTTCTAGAAAGGAGCCTAATGCAAGTGGCTTTGTGAACAGGAAAAACAAGTTACAGATCTGGTATTTTTTGTGTATATTAAAAAAAAAATCTAGATAAATCTAGATAGTGTAATAGAAGTATTCTTAACCTCAGATCAGGGTTAAGTTTCTTCATCCTCTTTACGTATTCAGTGTGATATGCAGCATGGAATTTATACTGTATCTTACTGATTTGCTAAAATATTTGACTTCTTCCCGAGAGGGACTATATATACATAAAATACAGATGTAAAAATACATATAGATAGATGGATATACATATGTGTGTCTCAACTTTGGAGATAAATTTGTAAGGAAAGATAACTTTTTGTTAGAAGGATATATGGAGACCAGCAAATGTTACAATACCAGTTGGACCTGAGAGAAGTGTGTAAGACTTTCCCTTCCTATCTTCTGTTGAGCATTGAGTATTTCATGCATTAGTTGGGTCAATTCAGATACTTTAGTATTTGCTGAATTATGCTTTCCCTTTGCAAAAGTAATGTACCACAAGTAGTAAGCAATTTTTCATGCCAACAAATGGCATGTTTAAAGGCAATGGTCATTGTAGCATCACAAGATGTACAAGGAAAGAAAAAAAACCCATGCAGTCACATTTCTTTAGTGAACCTCTGCTGTTGCGTTTCCTGTTCTACTCATTGAAGTTGGTTACCTTTTTTTACTTACTTAGAGCAAATGTGGATCAGCCCCAGGAGGAAGGCAATGCACTCAGAATTGTTTTGGTGGTAACAGTTCCTGTATGGAGCGCAGCTGAGGCTATCGGTGCAGAGCTATTTCATCATGTTTACCAAGTAACCAAACGTAGAGGTTATTATATTTGAGTAGTTAATGTTGTTAAAGCCCTTGGAAGATTAGAAAGGTTCTATCTAAAGGTTAAACTGTGTTCTGATGGGAGAGAATAACGCAAATGGCTTTCCCTTGCTCCTTCTCCTGCCACCACTTTCTCTGCGTCATCTGAGACAGGGTACGTATGTGGGTTACAGTCACGGCCAGAGGCCAGGAACAGGTAAGCTGTCATGTAACCTCCCTCTCCTTTTGTACTGCTTAGAGAGCACTGACTGTGTCACGCAGCCAAGCAGGTGGTCCCTGCTGTATTGCCCATGTCTGAAAAGGCCCTTGAGATTCCTTGATCTTCGTTACCTGGGTTGCAGGAGCAGGTTTCTATTTCCCCCGCCTTTGTAGCGTGTGCTCGTTAGAGAGGGAAGAAAAAATGTTTTGGCCTCAGTGACACGAATGGAGCTGCTGCTTTGCGCTGCTTTGCCAGGGCTCTCGTGCTGTGCTTCTGGGAGGTGGGTTTGGGCTGGGCAATTCCCCAGCAGCACACTGTAACAACAGCCCTGGAAAGTACCAGCCATGTAAGAGTTTTCTCATGGGGCTTTGATTGATAGTCTCAAATCTGAGCTGCCGGTGAGGGGGAGACCCCTGAGTGACCGTGCCCTTGAGCATCCGTTTCTGTGATTTTTTTTCCCCCTTTTTTCCTTTTACTTTACTGCTGAGACTCCCCTGAGCTTTTGTGTAATCAAGATGCTTTTGACTGAGGGCTGTAGGGATGAGTCCTCAGCAAGACACACGTCAGAATAACAAATATAAAAGAAATAAGAAAAGCAAGGTCCGCAGTTTTCTCTTTCACACAATTGCTGCATAATGTATGTTTATATAATGTGGCCAGCACTGAGCTCCAAGAGATCTCTTACTGTGTTATTAAGTGCTATGGTATTTCGTAAAAGTGGAATGAGAAATGACTGCTTTGCAGATGCAGGGATGTAACCAGTGGTGGAAAATGTTGACGGTGTAGCTAGAGATGCGTAAAGGGTGGAAGCTTTTATGTAAGTTTTCAAGATTTTGAGAACTTAACTTCTTTCAACTGGGAAACCAAAAGCTGAAAAATGTTCTTCATAAGGGCAAATTCTACAATGGTTTTCTTGAGGATCGATCAGAACTATTTTTACGGTATTTCCCTTTTAGAAAGGGAAATTTATAAATAAGAAAAAATGTTTGTTCTGAAACATGAAACTTGGGAGCTTGACACTGTGACTACAGTTTTCAATTTTATTGCAAAACAAAGTAGAGGTGGAAATAGGCCTTGTTTTTCTTTTAGACCAGTTCTATTAAAGTTTCTCCGATTAGCTCTAATGATAACTATCCAATGATAATGATGATAGCTATATTACTGATTTTTATTACAATAGAGCATACAGATTTCAATTAAGATAGAGGTCCACCTCGTTGTTTTAGGTCCTTCCTCTGCAGGAAGCATTTCTTCCTTTATGTTCTTAACTAGCAAAGGATGGAAAGAGGACATGGACGTTAATTGACACGTCAAAGGTTTTACAGCAGATCAGCAATTAAATAAAACATATTCTGAATGATGATACAGGTTTCTGTCTACATTAGACCACAAATCTCTGCCAAATGTGCCTGCAAGCCCACCAGATAGATACTTAATGCACTAAATATTTCAGTTCATGTAGTCATGATTTCTTTTTAAGTCATTATTCCAAATGAGGCACAATTCCATGGGCAATTCTTTCTGTAGTTAATAATGTACTAAGCAGCCGTTGTTATACCCTGTGCTGCACATTGCTATACTGCTGCACAGCTTTGAAAATAATAAAACACTGAATTTCCAGGAGAGAGAAAGAAAATCAACACAGCACTTCAAGCCATTTCGTGTTTTGTTCTACTGTAAATTCAAAGTGTGGTTCTTTCATCAGAGTGGTTATTGTGTTGAGTTAAAATGAAACCAAGAGTAGAATTGCATTCTTCCCCCACCAAACAGAGATTTTTCTCTTTTTTATTTATTTATTCATGCTTCCACTTCCTCCTGCATTACCTTGTTTTTTCTGAGTGCCAGTGTGCATATTAGCCAGAGCTGCGTGTCCTAATACTTGAGAGGAGGGGAAGAAAAGGAAAGCTTTTATGTTATTGTTTTATAAATGTTATGTTGTCTTGTAATTTAACCTGACAGTTTCAGATATTCTCCTGAGTGCCAGCGTTAAAAGCTGTTATAATTGCAATAGTATTTTTCTAGACAATATTAAAGTTTAAAATTCTTTTGATGGGAACTCAGTGAGTGAGCAGCAAAAAAGTGTATAACTTAAAAACAGTGCCAGACAGTGGTTTTGTTGTAGCAAAATTATCTCTGAGAGAAGAACAAGGTTCACTGTAGGAGGAAATATACGTTCCCTTGGTAGGTGAGGACCTCTAGACTCTTACTGGAATGAGACTTTAACAAAGAGTAAGTAGATATTACAGCTAATAGGAAGAATAAGAGATGGGGAAAATATCAATAGCAGTTAAAAGTAGTAATTTTAGTATATTTGATGTAAAATCCTCTTCAGTTTTTGGGTGCTTGAAATTTAGTAATATCCAGAGGGAACCAGAGGATTTGAATCTGTGTCTTAGACTTAGTAAATTAGCTAACTCTTCCACAACTCTTGAACTCTAGGTAAAAGTAATCTGAAGACTCTTGGAAAAGAGTGTCCCTCATAGACAACAATTTGGTAACATCCATTGAATTCTTTTGTCAATTGTGCAATTATAGAAGGTTGTTGATGTCTAGAGCTCTATACTGATGAATGTTGCCATGCTATACTTAGTTTTCACCTCAGTGATGTGTTACCTTGTCTGTCCTCTGTACATTAGTCAAGATCTCTTTGCCTGGGTGAAAGAGATGTGGACAGTGACAGAAAAAAGAGACTGAATGTAGCTTAATATAATAAGGTAGACACAGTGATAATGCACTATGGGCTTTCGTCAAGTTGCAGTAGAACCTTTGACTACACCATCCTTGAGCCAATCTGACCAAGACAGACTAAGAAACCTCTGGGTAGCTATTTCTCACACCAAATAATTAAGAATTAGAATGAAGCTGGTATTTCTAAAAAAAATCAACACTGTATTTCTGATGCTAAAAGACACGCAGCTAAAAATTCAGAAAGAACTTAATTTTAAATTGATACACATGCATATATATGTTTGAGTTTCTATTTCATGTCAAAAAGTACTGGATCTTTTACCAAATATTACATTCAAATAATGCATCTGTCTCTCTCTCACAATAGTCTCGCCCTCAAATTCTTATCCCTTGCTGCTAAGCACCAGTGATACCATCAAGGGAGACCTTGAAAGCACTGGCTGTGTGCACAAGGTGCTCTGGGTGAAAGTGGCAGGGATGGGGTTGTGTTCTCCACAGTTGAACCAGCGAGTAGGAAAGGCTTAGGTTACAAACCCACGCATCCTGTGGGTGAACACCTGGTTGTGCAGCTGGTGTCACAGCCAGAGCTTTGGCTTCTGTAACAATGGGACCCTTCTTGAGTAATGAAGGCTGCTGCAGAGGCAGGATCTGTCTGACAAAGTGAGGCAAGGGCATCTTTGCCAACAGGCTTGTTAACCTAGTGAGAATGGCCTTAACTCCTCCTGCAGAGACTGAGAGCTATCTCTTCACATAGATGATCAACAAATTGAATGGCAAAGGCACTCTGTTGTATCGGCTAACCACAAATACAGAAGAATGGATCAGGGATGTGAAGGTTACTGACAGTCTTTTCTACAACAACGATAAGGTGGTGTAATTTATGATAATATGAAAAGTGAGCAAGGTGAATAGCAGGATTTCAACCCTCGGCTTTGAGACATGGCCCAAGTAGGGAAAGATTGAATTTGGAGAGCCAAAGCGCAGACAGATTTCCCATTAGTGAGACAGAGGATGATCAGCAATATGTAGTCCATCCCAATGGCTTGTTACTAGTGTCTTCTCATCAGGAGTCAATGTTGGAGCTAATAATCTTTAATGTAACAAGCTTTATGGTGCGTCAAAGTACACTTTCAGCAATGTTGTACGTGGTACCAAATTGGGAGGAGTAGTGAATACACTGGAGAACAGGGCTGCTATTCAGAAGGATCCCAATGGGCTGGAAAAATGGCCAATCTCGTGCAGAGGAGGTTGAACAGGCTGACTCAGTGTGCCCTTGTGATGGAGAAGGCCAACTACACCCTGGGCTGTAGCATTTGCAAGAACAACAGGTGTGGTCCTGTGCTCTGTTTTGGCTCCCCAATACAAGACAGACATTGACATACTGCAGTAAGTCCATTGATGGGCAAAAAGGATGGAGCATGGTGCTGGAGTGGATGATGTATGAGGAGAGGCTGAGGGAGCTAGGTTTGTTCAGTCTTCAGAAAAGAAAATGGAAGGGAGTTTTTGTGGCTGTCTACATCTACCTGAATGGAGGGTATAGGAAAGACAATCTCTTTTTGGTGGTGCACAGTGGAAGGAAAAGAGGCGGTGGACATGATTTACAAAAAGGGCAGTTCCAGTCAGATATAAACGAAAAAAAAAAAATCACAATGAGAGCAGTCAAGCACTGGAACAGGTTGACCAGACAGTTTGTGGAGTCTCTGTTCTTGATGATATTCAAAACTTGCCTGGAGGAGACCCTGAACAGCTTGATCTAAGTTTGCCCTGTTTTGAGCAGGGGGTTGGACCAGGTGATGTCCAGAGGTCCCTTCCAATATAAATTAGTCTGTGAGTCTATAAATTTAGTATAAATTTCTCTTGTTGACAGCTGAAGGAGGTTTACAGTAGTAGATAAGCCTCAGCATCTGAATTCCTAAATTCTCTGGATTTGCCAGTCAGTGATTTACCATAGTTTATGCCTTAGATTATCAGTTTGTAAAATATTCTGCAAATAAAGCTTACCCACAGGGAGACTAAGATTTAATCAACGTTTGTCAAATGCTTTGGAATCCTCTAAGGAAACATGTTATTTCCACATTTTCCCTAAAGATTATTTTCATTTATTATGTGGAGATATACAGTGTTTTTTCCATTTTTAGTAGTTTATGAATACAGTAATGACAGATGGGTCTTTTTTTTCAGGACAGAAAATCTCAAAGTGGTTCACACGTGAGTTATTGACAAAGATTGCCCTTGGTTTGTATGACAAAAGTAAAAATCTTGATGAGTGCATGTGTGTTTTAAGGGCTGTTGCCTCATGTACTCCGATACTAGGGTAGACAGACATTTTTGGCATGATGATTCTAATTCAGGCATATGAAAAACAGAAGGAGCAGCTGTGAGTTCCAGCTTGAGCAAACTTTGGAGTGATGTTGTCATTATTTATTTTATCCAAGTTCTACCTCAAGAACATTTTTCTGATATTCTTCAAGGTTAGGTCTCGGTATTTTTTCATTTGAATACCAGTTTGTTTAACAACTGCAGGACTGAGTGTGCATTTGGAGTTTAGTAAGACACTTGCCTTTAAT
This sequence comes from Himantopus leucocephalus, assembly GCA_003993805.1. NCBI lineage: Eukaryota > Metazoa > Chordata > Aves > Charadriiformes > Recurvirostridae > Himantopus > Himantopus leucocephalus. The sequence goes on along the minus strand of RSEF01000001.1, from coordinate 111,376,747 downwards.
GTGAACTGAAAATAGTTATTTAAAAAGTAATGGCATCTCATCTGCAATTTATTTTTCACTGACAGCACTTGTCCAGATGGCACATAAGTGTAGGTGTAATTGCTACAACACAGTCCATTATTACAAAAGCAGCAAATAGTCTGCTCAGTCTTACACACAACAGCCACATTTCACATGGGGGAAAAAAAAAAGTTGTATATAGCAGATGATTTCTTGAGAGAGCTATAAAGACCACCTGGTGCAAGCTGAGTTTGGATGCTGCAGACATTTCCTCACTACTGTAGCTGTTAGAACATTGACAGGTTGGAAGAAATCCTGAGAAGAGATCGGCAGGGACTGATCTGTGACAACAGATTAAAACAACTGGGTAGTAGTTGCACTGTTTGGCTAAATGATGGCAGTGGGCTCAGCTGAATTAAATGGCACTCGTCACATAAAGTGTTCACAAATGTCACAAAGGGCACAACAGTGCGTGGTTAAGGGAAGGAGAAAACAAAATTACATATAAATGTTGGAGCCGTGCAAAAATGTGGATACAAAGTAGTAGATCGGGTAAATATAAGCACACAGGGTTAGTAATTATGATAGAAAACTATGAATTAAAATAAATTTGCTGGACTTTGATGTTTATTAGTAATGTTCATTATAAATTTAACAGAAACTGTAGATTGCCTGTTACAACTGCCCTTCACAACTGTAATGTAAGGAGGGATTATGAAATTCATCTCATCTAACATAGGTATCAAAAGTATGTATGTTTAATTCAGGACTGATCACTCTTAGTTCCTTTGTATTCTCTGGAAACAAGTAGTCGTGTTTAGGCTGCAGCTCATTTGTGTCCTTTTTAGATGTTAAGATTTGACAAATTGCACCTGAGGCGATGTTGACTCTCTGTTGACGAGATCCTTGCCGAACTGCAGAAGAAGCTGGGGTGGCTAGCTCCAATGCAGACATCCACATTTATCTGGTTGAATTTCAGTATTAGTCATAGTCTTGTGATGATAAAAATTAGAAACTTGTTTCAGAGCTCATGATTAATTCTGACACTGTGCCCTAACTAGAGAATGTATTTCCAGTACAGTGTTGTAGAGGATACAGGACTGAGTGTTTGCAGCTTGGCTGTATTATAGTTTATCTTAGTGAGGCATTTAAATAATTTTAGGTCTGGCCAGGCTATCTATATCTAATGACTGATGTAGATTAATTGGGAGATTGGAAGTCTGCATGTCCAGAAAGAATAGCAGTTTCCTACTCTCTACTTAAAATAAATGAGATTTTAATCAGGAGGTTGTCTCCTTTATGCCTGTTTGTGGCCCAGGCAGATGGTGCACTAATCGTCCTTACGAATATAGTGTATTGAGTATAAATAACGCAAAAACCCAAGGATTTGGAACAGATAATTCATTAGTTCTATAGTCACACTGGGAGAAATGTTTCCTTCCGCCACCCCGTGATTCTGTCTGGGAGACAGAGTGGTTGAAAGAGCTGCTCCATCTTGATCTGACAAGCTGGATTTGGGTTTGACAAATAGGGTTTCATTCTTGCTCTAAGTAAGCGTACGAATAATATATGTACTTCCATTATTTACATTTAAATTAAGATCCATCTTTCTTGTTTCCCCCTCCCCTCCCTTCCCCCCCCCCTCACCCCCCCCCCGTGGCATTGCACCTTTTTAAAAAGAAGAGCTGTAACTCACCAGAAGGAGACTGTATTTCACCAAGGAATGTCTTACAGCAGAACGCTGGACAAAACTCTTTGATTTACATCGAGTGAAAGGGGTAGGAGAGGCATTTCAGTAAATTTTTATTACATTTGACGTCCAAAAATAAGTTAGATCTTTTAATCTTATTTCTTCCAAACTCTAGTTTATTAAATTTGTAACAGATAAATTGTACAAATCTGAAAAATGTATTTTGGATTTCAGAAGATTAATCTCCTTGGTGTTTAAGATAAAAAGGCAGACCTACCAATGTACCGCTAGGGGTCTAATGACTAAGAGAAACCCAGATAAACCTTGTAAGCTAGTTGTGCCTTGGGTTACTGAGGAAAGCAAGGAAAAAAAAAACCAAACCAAAAAACATCCCACCTATACCCATTTCATTCTAGGAATAAATAATGGTATGACTTTCTAATGTGATGACCCATTTGATCTATGCATGAGAGCTTGATAAACCATCTGTGTCAAAAAACCGACCCCAAACCTTAAATCCAAAACACCAACCAAAAAACTTTCATCCAAAGGGAGAGGGGGCAGTCAAGGAAGAACTAAACCAAAATTCCCTACAACTTGTTGTGTTTATTGTGGAACACTCTCAACCTTTGTAACAACTGCAATATGCTCTGAAGCTTTTATTTTTTTCCTTTTCATAAATACTCTTTTAATACACAGCTGTAGGTGTTAGCTTGTTATGGAAATCAAGACAGCCTCAACCTTCTGCTGGTACAAGAGGGATGGGGCTGAAGAAGAGCAGACAAATCTCAAGGCCAAAATGAATGGCTGTGACTACCCAGCCCACCTTTCTCTCTACCCTTGTATCCAAGTTAAAGTGTTTCTTCCAGCATCTTAGTTAAAGCATATATTTTTAAAATAAATGTTACCATGGGAGCATTTCAGGCTCCATGCTTGGTTAGGTGTGAGGTCTAGGGTTTGTGTGCAGGGTGGGAGAGTAAGGACTTGGCACATAAATAGTGGTGCTTGTCCCGTTAATCAGTGATCGACTGGAGCTGCCAGTTGACTCCAGATGGTCATGTGAATGGGCAGCTATGGACACAGCATATGTGGGGTGACGTAGATCTTTCTGAGGCTGTTTATGCTTTTTGTCTCTATAGCACCCTCTGGCAGAGAATTCAGTGATTTAGAAGCGTGCTCACTGGAAATGTGCTCCCTCTTCATGCATTGACTGGAAATGCTTCAGCACACACTTGGAAAAAAAAAGGTGGCAGGTGTCTAACTCCCATCTCTTATTCTTGGGCCTCAATTGATGTTTTTCAAAGGCACAAGAGTCCACTACTTTTCAGATGGAAGGGATGTGGTGTTTCTTTCGTTGAGTGTATTTCTTGAGCAGTTGATGACTTCCAAACCTTCCTAATGGATTTGGATATTGAATGACCATCAGCTTACATGCATCCAATGCTTGGGATGTCTTGGCATTTATAATTCAAAATCTAAGTGAGGGTCAGCAATTGTCATTCAGCATTATGAAGGGACTGAATGGAATGGCCTGGATGCTTCCTTAATTATAAAAAGTTCAGATGATTTTAATGTATTTGATTTTGCATTGTGTTTTTTTATCAGTTCCTTTCTGTTTATTTCCTAAGAGGTCATTTTGTTAATGCATATCATTGATGGAAATGCATAAAACAAAAAACCAAATCTATACTGTTACCAAATCTCTGTAGTTAATTAAAGGAGGGAATGAATGTAGGGCAGAGGAGAAGGTGACTGGATGCCTCAGGCTCAGCCTGCCACTGTAGCACTGATTCTGGAAATAACATTCAATTTGTTAGTAAAGTACTCCAAGCCTACCATCAGTGATAAGGCCAATGAACTTTGCTACTGTCAATCTATATAAGCTGAAAAAAACCTAATTTAAAAAGTACAGGTTCCTTGTTGATTCCCTCAGCAGGCTACACGTTTTGAGTAATACATCATTGGATCAACACCACTTCACTTTCAAGGTGCTGAAACTCAATTTGTGTGTCGTGCCATGAAGTCAAGTACACTGTAAAACTGTGCAGCTCAGTGGTATAAAAAATAACTGTAAAAACAGACTTTGTGGAAGAAGTTAGGGGATAATGTGACATGTGCACGGCTGCTTCAGTCACACTTGCCTACATTCAAATTTCTTCAAAGTAAACACAAAAATTAATATGCTATTTCCTGGGCTTTCTTTTTCCCCTCCCCTTAAGGAGTTTTGTACCTAAATGCTGTTCTGTAATTTGGTTTGGAAGAGTTAGAAAAACTTTTAGAAGAATGACGGGAATGGAGAGCACTTTTTATGCTCTCTGAAAACGATACGCAGTTCCCAGCAAGCAGTGAATCCAGCTACGTTCCTGGTGGTCAATGTGCCAATTGAATTGGCACAGCCCAAGGATTTGAGTACTGTGGAAGAAACAGCCAAATTTTTGGTTGTGAGAATAATAAAGCTTACTCCCCTCAAAGCTGTGCTGAAGCTCAATTAAAATGTGCAAGGTAGATTATATTCATTAATGGAAACTGCTAATAACATGAGAAATACAACAAAACCTGGTGAGAAAGATAGGTTTTAAGGTGGGAAGGTGGAACTTAAGAAGTCTCACATATTTAAAAAAGGTGCCTTTCTGAGCTTGAATCAGTGAATATTCACTAAGATTTTGGCAGGACCCTAAGGAAGGACCAAAATGACCTAGGTGTTTCTAATCGCAGTCTGCCATTATCTTTTCACCAATGAATCAGCAGACTGGTTGAGGTGAAATGAGATCAGAGATTAGCCCTTTTGGACACCACAGCGAAAATGTAATGGCTTAATATAAACATGGTCACTTATATTAGAAATAGGCCAAATGCGATACTTTAAATGAAAACTTTCTGGAAAAATTTAAAGCCATGGTTCCAGGTACCTCTTTGTAATTTTTGAATTTCGGCTGAACACCGAAACTTTTCTGAGTTATTGGATGCTAAAATGTCCTAGAAACTTTTTTCCCCCTTCAGTTTCTTGATCGAGATTATCTAGCTGGGCATCTCTGATACTATTAAGACAGCATCATTCAAAGTGTTGAATCTTGATTAGATGATCACTTTTGCCAGGTTTATCACTATATTTTTCTAAAACCATGCAAGGGGAATTTGGAAGGTGAGGAGGATGTAGAGATGGCTGCACTGGATCCTGGAGGAGGAGATTTGGACTGGGGATGGCTGCTGTGGTCCATGGGAGTAAAGAAGATTTTGGATAATGAGGGAATGGTGAAACCCCTGTTCTCAACATCACTCCCATCCTTTCCCCTTCAGCCTTCCCCCTGCACCACACTAAACCACCTCACAACTTACACCTGGTCTGCTGCTATTGCAAAATTGCACTGCACCTGCATTGCTAGGAAACTTTTGAAGTAGTGTGACCTTTTTAGTTTCTTCAGTGCTACTTTATGACTAAATAGCTGTAACAGTAGGGAAAAAAATCCATACACTAACTTACTGATGAGAAAACTGTTACCTGTCTCCTAGGCATTGTGTGACTGCTCTTCTGTGATCTCCCGTCTCTCTTCTCTTGAATCCTCAGTGGAAGGAAGTCACACAGTGTGAGTAGCAAACTCTGTCTTTAAATTGTTGACACACGCTTAAAAGTAATGTCTGCAAGAGGATAACTTAGAAAAGCAATAAGACAGTTGCTCTAGAAAGCTTCTTTCTTATTCTATGGAATGTAGAAATCAATTTTTCTGCTTGGGTTTTCTTCAGCAACAAATTTATGGCCACAAGAGTTTTCCCAACAAAACCCAGTTGCTAAAATAATCAAGCTACTTTTATGTAAAGATGAAATAATGAAAGGGATGACATATTTATTACCTGATTATCTTCCGTAAAATGTTTTTATATAATGATACTGCAGTTTAAAAACCCTAATTGAAGACCATCAATGAAATACCAAGTCTCTTAATATTGATAACAATTCTAAATTACGTCTGTCATGAAAAAGGACATTTATTAGAATTGTCTTTTTACTTCCATATTGAATTCTTAGACAGGATTCAGAATGGTCTTATTTTGAGGAGGAATGTTTGTGATGAGCCTTATGCACTGTATAGTGCATTTACTCTCCTAAGGCCGTATGAATGAGTGTGTTCTATTATAGTGGTATAATGGTATAGTGACAGAAATTTGATGGGATGCCCCAAAGAGGTTCCCTAGCACTAAATGAAGGCAATGTCATCTAGCAAAGACAGCCCTTCCAGAAACTTGTAATTTGTTTATGTTGCAACATTTTAGACTCTACAGATCAGTAAGAAAAATGCTTCGTTGTTTGTTTTTTTTTTTCTGTCATGTTACTAAAATGAATGTGTAATCATGGGTTATTATGATAGAAGGGATATGTAGACTTCATATTATTGTGTCAGGCTGACTTGGAACAGGAGGGGAAAAATGCACAAGGCAGGAGAACATTAGCATGACAAACAGTGCATCGAAAGAACACAGTGAGTGGGGAACATGGGTGTGCTTTTGCCTAATAACAGGGAATCAACATTTTCTTATGTGTAGTCTTAAGAAAACCCTGGTAGAAGTTACAGGGATTCAGCAAGGCATATGCATTTAAAGTTACTGCAGAATACCAGGAACAGATATTCCAGTCTATGTTGTAGTTGAATAATAGTATGAAGGGAAACTCTCTCCTGTTAAAAGCCATCTAAAGAGAAGCAGGAGACAGGACTTTGAACTGGACAGATGTTTGAAATGACAAGGCCTAAACTTTCAATAATGAGCTCCCTCAAAAGATCAGAAAGATCTTAAATTCAAAAAGCTAAGTTTAAAATAAAAAAATGATTGGGGGTGGGGAGGCGGCTGGGAAGGGAGGTTGAAAAAAAAAATGAAAGCAAAGTTTCGAGGTAAAACAGGTCATTTCTCTGAAGAGCTTCTGCCCTACCTGCAGTGTCCTTGCAGCCACATTCTTGCATCCCAGCTTGGTTCCAGGTCAGTGAAAAACAGTTTGCTGCTTCCTGGATCGCCACAAATTCTCTCTCTTCCTCGTTCTGCAATGTTCTGTCATCAGGTGACTTCTCCTCCCCAAAGGGGTTTGGTGCCCTTGAGGGAAGGAACAGACTCCTTCCTCTACGTCCTGTCGTTCCTAGGGAAAGGTGACATCTGAACTGAGAACAGATAAATCGGATGCCAACCTGCGTGCTCTGTGAGAGAGAGCCAGGGCTGGTCCGCAGCAGCTTCCCTGGGAGCAGAGAGGTGCTCGCTCTTGTCTTACTGAAGGACACTGTTGCAAACAGGAGGAGCAAGAAAGGTGCGCCTCTGGGTTTCTCTGGCCACATGAGGCAGTGGGGTTACCTGGGCTGCCTTGGCTGCAGTAAAAGCACTGCAGCCACTTGGGAGGATCATTCAGTATGGTGTTTGGTGTATGCTTTATTGTTTTAAAACAGTATCCGTTGGCAAAAGTATGTACTTTTGTTCTCAGTGGAATAAAGGGAAGTTTTTAATAACTCTTAGTTAATATGAAAGCCTAGTGACAGTCATGAGGAATCCCAATGTCTCAAGTCCAAGAAGATGCCGTCAGGCTCCTGGGGTGCCTTTCACCAGCCTTAACTCAGGAGGCTCTGGAGAGCTGGAACAAATACTTGTCATGTGAAGGCCAGGTTGGGCCTGGCAGAGGATGTCACCGGTACCTACAGATGGTTGGCTCCTCTGGTAGGGGAGTGTACTCCCGTAATGAGCCTGCCAGTTCCCTCGCTGACGTAGTTTCATCACAGTGACTGCATGTCATGTGCTGCCCTTCAATGAGGGGATGTGCCTACTGTTGTTGGAGCATGTCTTTAATTTCATAATCTCTAGTCTGCCAGGACAGACTCAGGGGAGTTGCTCTGTTACGAAATGAGCTTTGTTTAACTATCCATGCCTAATTGCAGATCACTCACTGCAGGATTCCTTCAGGAGCAGATGCCATAAACCACTTTGAAAATACAAGTACAAGGTGTAGGGGTAGAAACGCCTGAGACCTACACAGCTGTCCTGTTGTTGCATGGGGACATTACATGACATTCCTTTGCTGTTGCCTCACAGCTTTTGGCAGCACCTGTGCATCCCACCGGACTGATGCACGGTTCAGGAAGGGAGAGGGGCTGATGGACTTCTTATGGAGAGGAGACACCCATGGCTGATGATGGAGAAAGCAGAGGTTTTGCTAATGATGACTCTGTGAATTAGGGGAAGCAAAGCAAAGGCAGCTGCTCCCTTGGTGGGCAGAGGCCTAACGTATTTTAATGAATGAAGAGAAATGTCATGAAAGCTTTAGAAGGAAAAAGGTTTCAAGTTGAGCCATAGACCCAGGGTCACCCAGGACAAAGGACAGGAAGAATTCAGTCCGTCCTGTACATGACAGTTCAATTGGTTGAACTAAGCTGGCATCTTCCTCTGGAGGATAGATGTTGGAAACAAACCAATTAGGTAATGTGACAGTGGTGGACTGCTGATCAGCCTGCTCTGCTTTTGGCCAGGTGGAATGACTTAGGGATTTAAAGGAGGAAAAAGCTGAACTGAGACTTGGTGTAGCTGTACCTGCTTTGTTTTGTTTTTAGAGCAGAATGACTTGCTCAATTTTCATTACAGCAATAGGCTATTAAGAATACATTTATCTATCCTTAAAACACAATTTTCCTGTTTTGTAGTTAGATTTAATTCACAAATCTAGTGAAACTGTCAGGCATCATACATATGGTTGCTGATGTTTAGAGTGGTATATTTATAGGATTTGTAAAGGGAAGGGGAATGGGACCCGTGAATGCATTGCTGCTGTTTGGGAATTGACTTCTGAGTCCTTGATTTAGAGCAACTGCCTGGGTGAAACGGGAAGAGGGATGCGGAGGACCCCTGTGCTGTGACTGCAGCTGAAATGAGCTGTTCTTTGGCTGTCTCCCAATTCTGCTGGACCCAGGACTGCTCTGCTTTGTCCCAGGGTCTTCTGCTAAGACTTAAAGGAGGGACAAGACCTTTGTCCTCTTCACCTCTGCTTTGCTTTGACTGGAGTGAAGTAACTGAGAGTCTCTGTTGTAGAGAAATGCCATACTCAAATAACACAAATCTGATGTAGTGTTTGAAGGTTGTGGTGTTACTAAATTATATCTACACAGAATGGCAATTTTACTACTTTGTCTTCTGCTTTTTGAGTCACTATTGAACTTCATAGTCTTTTACTTAAACAACAGTAAACTATAATAGCCAAGCAAGTGTAGCAATAATATTTGGAGACGACTTAATAGACAATGTACTTGAATGCTTTTGCTATTATACTTTGGAGCTAGCCCTGGAGAGCTCCTGATGGAAATTTGTAAGGTCATGACTGACTTGATGGTGTAGTTATAAATTCCTGCTGAACATTAAGCACATTGCTATTCTTCTCATCTCTGTTTGGTCATTAAGGAAACTGAAGAACACCACGTGGTGCCAGAAGTGTGGAGTGAGAATGAATTTAGGAAGACTTCAGAAAAGGTCACTGAAAATAAAGGGAAGGGAAAGAAAAACAAAAGAGGAATTGTAGCCACTCAAAGTTTTCTTACACGGGTTTTATACGGAGATTTCTTATGTTCACTTTTTAGAAGAGTCTCAAAAGTTTATTGCATATCTGGTGTACCAAGAAAGCAAATATATGCCCTTCACCCTGAGATTGTACTGGAATTTGGGATTATTTAAGAGACATGTTAAACATATAAACATATTGTCAATCAGTTATCTGTTGACAGAAGGAGTGTCAGTCCTAAACTCAGGGCTAAACTCTGAGTTGTAAAAAACAGTATGCTCTGGTATGCAAATAGTAGTACAAAGTAGGTTGTTACACTTCTCAAGTACAAAATTCAGTCTCCTGTCCCAGCCTTCTTAGTCATCTTTTCTGTCCCAGCTCTTCACTTTGTACATTTTTCACCCCTGTTTTTCTAGCTGTTCATGCTTTCTTCTTATATCTAACTCTTCCCCATCTTGACTCAGCTTCTTAACCCAGGCTTTTTGGCAAGATGGTTTCAGTGGTGTCTTCTAGTACTGGCTTTTTATGTTGTCCTGCCACCTTCTCCCTGTCCTGCCAGTTGCCAGTCCCGGTTGCTTTGCCCACGTGATTACTGTCTTCTGCCAACCATGACACTCCCTTCCAGTTTCCCTTTTCCAGTTCCCATCAGTTTTCAGTCCCAGTCATGTCCCTTTTTCCACTTTGTGTCATAAATAGTCTCCTCTACTTCTAAGTACATCAGAGGCTTTATTACCTCTACATTTACATTAGATGTCTTCCTAAGCTGTGTTGCCTTGGCACCAGGAGGGTTACCGGAAGATCAGGAAAATAGTTTTGGGACAGGGGTATGTGCATGTGGTTTGAGCATTCTTGCATTGCAACAGCAAAGACACAGTAACCCAATCCTGTTAAATGATGGCTCCAGCATCCCACGTTTTTCAAATAAACAACGGCCAGAACTGAACTGAGACAAAACAAAGTACTTGACAAAATTACAGGCAGACTTGGACACAAGTGACATGAATTTTTCATTCCAGAGTCCTTCAAATTCCCTCCTTATAGAGATGAGACGGTATGACACTCTCTGTACAGGTTGTTTCCATTCTGTAAATGTTTGTATGTTGCTTTATTTTACTAGGAATCATCTCTTCCACTTAACTGGTTAGTAAATAACTTCTTGCTTTACTGAGGTCAAAACCTTCCTTCCTTCCCTCTGTAAAGATTTCTTTTTTCCTATGAATGTTACATTTTATATCAGTCTCTACATTAAAAGCCTTTGTGATACGAGTGTCTAAGTACTATAGCTGTATGCAGCTTATTGCTGAGTCTTCACTAGGACAACACAGTTGGGTGACAACAGGTTTGAAGCGACAACGACTTTTTCCCTTATATGCAACCTATAACCCGTTCCCGAAATTTTGAGAAATTTATGTTGCAGTTTGTATTACTAAATCATACTCAATTTAAACTCGCCAGTTTTCAAGGGTATCCAGTGAAACAAGTTCTTACCTATTCTTCTGTGCTTTAAAATGAGACAAAGTTAAGTGATGGGGTGATGATTTGTAAATTGACATTTTTACTAGATCAGCTATTATTGCAATTGAGTAAGGACGTGGTTGATTAATGGTTGGGAATAACTTACAACTGTTCATTCCAGCATTGGTTTTGTTGTCACACATGATCTGGTTAATTAATATCTTCACATTTTAAGAATAACTATGCATGGTGAAAGTGAAGGCAACTTGCTTCAGAAAATAATGCATTAATAGTTTGCTGTGTTGCTGTGCTGTTATGACTAGCATACTAGCTGCTTGCTTTAACGAAGATGTGAGGAATTTTTTATTTTTTTCTTAAATAGTGACCTTTTCCACTAGTGCTAAATGGCAGCCAGCTATGCATCAGAAAACAATTATGCCTGGCGGTGCAACTGTTCGTATGTTCATGAGGTTTTTGAGGTCTTTAATTTTCCCTGGCATTTAATCTGAACTGTGCATTGGAAAGGAACCAGCTTTTTAAAAAAAAGCATACAAATATTTCTGGAATCCAGACCTGAAAATAATGATGTTGAGTGACCATTTTTATATTGTACAATGTCTGTAGAGATGGCTATATTATCATTGATCAAATATATTATTAAATGTTTGAGAAGTTATTGTTGGCATTTATTTTCAATTTCAGAATTTACTTAGTACCGTTTGGTAAATTATCCGGAGGAAACATTTTTCAAAGGCATGTGTTGGAATAGGTACTAAACCTCTATTAAAAGACAACAGGAATTGGGCTCTTATTTCTCTGCGTTTCCCCCTGTTCACAACCAGTGGACTGAATTGTTGGATAACTTTTTCTTGTTCTTTGGCATGATTATATGAGAAATGTGTGCTCAGAATGAGTCTAATTATTATTTGCTTCTCGACTGCTGTTGATCCAAGGTCATCCCTGTAAAAAGATGAACTCCACTTATTGTGGAGATGGAGAGATGAAACTACGTGTGGCAAATTTAATCATTGTTTACTGTATGCTGGAAAAAGACACAGATACAGTGGTGGTGATGGTGTTATAAAACCAGCCCAGGACAAGATGATGCAATGGTAAGTGTCCTAGAGACACATATACATCCTTGTTCAGTAAGCTTATCCCTAGTGCTTTCTCAGATGTCCTTTGTTGGTGGGTCCCTAAGCATGTGCTTTCATTAATCCTCGAATCAAGTCTTGAAATAATAGTTTTTACACTTAGAAAATTCCTTTTGGCATCAGTTACATGCTGTAGTACCCATATCTAAGTATTCTGTATAGAAAAATGAATGCGCTGTCATGTGCTGGTTTCTGTTGCACTGAGCATGTATTTTGCGTGTACGTGTTGTTGGGGGGGCTCTCCTTTGTGCTGAACAGCCGCCCATTACCAAATATTGAAATCTGTCTTTATCACTCATTCTTTCCAGCAAAAATGTTATTGCATTTCAGAGTGGAGATTTCCTTCAGAGATTCAGGAGGGCTTGGACGGGCAGTTGCTTTGTGATGACTTTTTTTGGGAGATTGTTTCTCTATTTTTCAGGGAAGAAAAAGGGGAGGAGGTGATTTAGGAGGGCTTTTTTGTTTTTTCTTCCAGGAGCTACAAAAATGCTTTATATTTCATTGTAAGGAGAAAAGACTACTGTGATTTTATGTTGCGTTGCTACTACATTGAATTGACTCATGAGTGGTAGTGCAATCCCAGAAATGTTTTCAGATGGATTCCTTACAGTTCCCATTTATAAGAAAAATCCAACTATATCTCAGCAGGACTTTCTAGTTCTTTGCATGGGTGAGATAAGTTTTATTTGTTCTTTTCATTTATATTGGTATTTTGGCTTGTTATTAATTTAGTAGGGTCAGAAATCCTGTTGTAGTGAAATCCTTGGTTTTACAGATGAGTAGCTCAAGTAATAAAAGGTTTTTTACTTCTGTCATGGATACATTTTCAAAAGTGCCCTGATTTTGCATGTACTAGATTTTAAGCATTTAATTGTTCTATTTTCATGACATTTGAGTTAAAAAGAAACAAACTAATTATATGCTTGCCTGTAAATACATGCTTTAACTATTCTGTTTGAATAGGGATATTCAGTACTTTGTCAATGAGAATGTTGCTGTGTAATAGCACAAATTTACCAGCTGTTAAAAGTAGTTTGGTGTGTTAGTTGTTTCCTTTGGGTCCTATGATTTTTAAGCAAACCATGTCATTTATAGTTCCTGGCCACTATTTCTTCTGCTTTGTGATTTATAACACTATAAAAAAAGTCAGTATCAGACCTGGTTGGGAACCCATTTTTAAGGAAAAGCAGATAAAACAACCAATAAATACTTCCTTTACAAAAAGAACAAAAAAAACCAACAGCCCCCTCCTTCAATTTTCTGAATATTTTTTAATGATCTTATCCCTTGCTGAGCAAATGTATGGTTTCCCTGCTTAAGCTTGAGAGGAAGAAGCATCGTGAAAACACAACAGCCACAGACGCAAAAGCATCTACTGATAAAACGTCTTAGTGATGCATTTTCATTCAACTCTGAATAACAGCAGTCGCTTTCGCTGCTTTTCATTTCAAGTGGGGCATTTTTATAGTTAAAACAGTACCTTGCAATATATAGCTATATCTGCAGTAGGTTGAAGTACACCTATATCGTATTACATAGGGTGGATGTAATGTAGTACATGGTGGATATGTTTAGTAAAATTTTTTCAATTCTGAGGCATGAAGGAGCAATAGAGGATGAGCTTTTTTAATGTATTAATCTGGGTGAAGGCTATAAAGGTTATCTTCAGTTGTTAGCTATTGAAACTAGGCCAAAAAGGCTTTCTCATAATTTTAAGAATCAGATGACCTCTCTTCCTCCTCTTTCTCCCCTTCCCCGCCTTGGGCTGGACTTAAGTGCTTGCATACCTCCTGCTGTTTCTAGCTGTCCTAGAGCTGAGCACTTACAAGAGAAAGATTTTGGACTCAAGTTGATTGTGCCAGAGTTCAGGTAATTTGTTAATTTTGCAAAGATATTGCACATCTTTCACACACACATATATATATATATCTGTCCATCTTGATTCTGAAGGGTGTGTGCTTTACTAACCAACACTTCCATTGGTGAAATAAAACATGTTTTTTCCAGTTCTCAGCTGTGTACCACATAACTTGCACTACTGTGTTTAACAGTTTTCTATTGTAAACAAATTGTCGTAAGTGGCCATGCTTATGTTACGGTGGAGATGAACTTCATGAACGGCTGTCCATTGATGGTATTGTGTTCTAGTGGTAATTATTGGGGAGAAATGATAAGCAACATCAGGATTGATCAAATACATATTTTTTCTCTACCAGAATTGCTAGGAAGTCTACTTTAGGTGTAGGTAGGTAGCTAGCTAAAAATATGCTTATATTTATTTTTATGTGTGTGTTAATATGTATGTTATATTTATAGTATGCATGGCAGAATAACAGAATTTCACAGTCTGAGATTTTTCCTGTGCATTTTGTCTTTTCTCTTTGTTTGTTTTCGTTATAAAATCTCCATATATGTGGAGATTTCTTTCTTCTGCATTTTGTCGTTTACACCACAGTGGAGTTGGGAGTGTGTTGGGGTAACTGTATTACAAATAAGCAACATAATTGGGCATAACGTTGCATCCTGAGGAGTTAAGATGTCCTTTTCCTTGCTGTCCTTGGATTACTGCTGCCTTTGCTTTCTGTCACTGAATGGATTGTGAAAAGTTGCTTTTCCTGCAACGGATGCAGCCTGTCGTGCTGCTTTTAACTGATTTTAGTTCCAGGCCAGTGGGCTGGGTTTCCCAGTTAGCTACAGGAAAATGCCAGCTGACCATGAGAAGACACTCAGGAGAACAAATTACGTTCAGTTGCAGGAGACAGTGAACCATGTGGAAATGGCTTTGCAGTTGCTTCCGTGTAAACCTCTGCTGTGAACGGTTCTTAAAGTCATTGCCCTTTCATGCTTCCCAAATCATGCAAGCCCATCGGCCAGCAGCTTCTTGGACTCACCTCCTTCTCTGACATTTGCTTTCCTCTGATGTACAGGAGCTGGCCTTTTTGCCAGCTTTTTCTATATTAGAAAATAGAATATAATGCAAGGTTGGGGAAGCAACAAAACCTGTTGTTTCATGGAAGGCTCATTGTGAACGGTGTGGCAGGACTCTCAGCTATACGACACAGTGGGGCAAATGTTTCCAGAACTTCCCTTAAATGGAAGTTTGAGAAAAATACCTGGGAATTTCTTGTCTTCCAGAGACAAGTTGCTACAGCTGGTGTAGTTCTCGTAAACTAACAGGGCACCACCACATCAGCTGGATGGAGGAAAACACAGTGCTCTGACTTCTGTGCTCTTATGTGACTTTAGCCAGAATGCAGCAAATTTAATAGAGTGACTTTATCAATATGAATAAGCCTTAGGTCAAGCCTTAATTTACACCTGTAGTCCTGTGCTTTTAGCCAGTCAATAAAGTATTTTTTTCCTGTACGTCTGTTGAATTCACAGATTCACATTAGCAACTACTTTCAAAGAGTTCTGGCAGTGTGAACAAATACATTGAATCTTTTCAAGAGTTTGATAAGGGTGAGTCTGAAATTTCAGGTGTATAGAGTACAGGGCTTAAACACAATAAGACTTGGCTTTACAATTGTAGAATACTTTAGTATCCCCTAAATTGTGTCTTATTATCCAGGTGTGGGTTATTTGGCTTGTTGAAAACAAGGCATTCAAACCCTGTATCAATACAGTTCAGGTTGTCTTTCTGTCCTTAATACAATTTAAGGTCGATCAGTGTTGAGATCTTACAGCAGAGATTGATAGCCTTTAATCTTTCCTAAGCTTTTGCTGGTTGAAGACTGCTGTGATTCCACTTGCCAGTCTTACAGCCATCTAGATATAAATGGTTTATAAACCCACTTTTTGTCTGTCTTTTATTTTTAAACTTTTCTAATTCATCTAAATGTCATGGGGAGAGTAGTTGGGGGGGGAGGGGGTTGGCATAGAAAAACCTGGAAGAAAGTTGTGTCAAACACGTTTCTATCCACCCTCAACTAGCAGATAATGCCTCCTGCACTAATCCTTAGCCCTCTCCTTTAAGTTGTCTTTGCCTTTGATTTATAAGGCAGCTGACCCCAGCCGAACCCTGTCAGCGGCAGTTCAGCGGGGCTCTCACAAAAGAGAGGCCTCTGATCCGACAAATCGATTGGCTGCGAGGGAGAGTTTAATGGGGAAAAGATCCCCCTAACAAGGGCTAAAGCCCTTTCCCAGGGACCTCGCAGCTGCCTCTCCACAGGGAGGACGAGGCAAGCTCAGGGGATGCCTCCTGCGCTGAGCGTGAAGGGAGGCAACAAAAGGCTCGCTGCTTCTTGCTTAATAAGCCCGACAATGGCAACAACTATATTTAATTTGAAAGCTGTTAAGTGGAGGTCAATTGCCAATAGATGTCCTAATTAAAAACAAATACTGAAATGATATTACGAGTCCAGGCTGGACTCTATTGAAGTAAGATAATTAGAAGATAAAACCATCAATTAAAATCTACAGGGAAGAAGTTGGTGTGGTTAAGGGACAAGCTAGATTAAAAACAACAAAAAAAAATCAACTGAAAATGTGGATGGTAGTTTGCATAACTCCTCATTTAACAGGAAATCTTTATTTTAAAAGTAGATGCTGTCACTTGCAATAAGCTGGAATGTTACTTTAATTCTACAGCCATAAAATAAGTAGGAAGCTAATTTGGAAATATATCTATCAATATACACTAAAGCTTGCTTAGTTAGAGTAGCTAAAGCAATGTGATAGCACATACAGTGTTCACTATGTCAGACCCATATAGTCCTCCTTCTGAAAATATTTAAAGTAATATGGTGTAGGCACCTGTCGTCTTGTACGAACTTCAGTTCTCAAGTCCAACCTTTTGGACTGTAGTCCAAAGTAAATGCCTTTACTGCATGGGATCAGACTGCCTTGAGTCTACAGCTTCAGCAAAATGGATAAAACATTGCTGTGCAAAACGAAGATTTAGAATCATAATTACCAGAGCAATGACTGTCTAAACTGTGTGTCTTACAGCTTTTTGCCAAGTAGTTTTAGTTGCTGGCAACAATTGTAAGAGCATGAATTCCTCTGCTAGAAGCTAGGAGAAGTTTAAATGTTTTTCTGTATTTCTAAACAAAACAGTCCCAGAGAAGTCAACTAGTCTAACCAAAAAGGTATGTGTAGCAGACAGTAATATCATGTTTCTGGTATTGCCTACAGAGTCTAAACTCTCACTTAATACCATCAAATACATAATTTGGGACTGTTTCTGTTTATGGCTTTGTTAGAAAAGCTAGCAAAAACACATTCCCAGTCTTCCCTAAAGTGAATGTACATAGTGAATGTACATATCTGGAGTTCCTCAGTTATTCTTTTGAACAAAATAATCAAAAGTACACCCTAAATCACCTGTGTCTTATGATCACAGATCTAAAGAATCTTATGGCACCCAGTTTTCTATAAGCATCTCCTGATCTAGCAGCTAACAAGAAAGGACTGTCTCAATCTCTGAAAAGTATAAAATACACATAAAATTCATGCAAGCAATGTTATTTAGTGTATATCTATCTATATGGATATAGAAGATACCTGATGGCAATGACAGATTAGTGACTTTTGCACATACTGGAGTAAAGGAAATCAAATCATCTCCTGGCTTACAGTTGGTGGACCGTGAAGTTTCAGTGCTGGCTGAGGAATTTCTGCAGCTGGGGTGTGCTGTGTCTCACTCACCCAAGGATACTGCGGTGTCTGATGAGAAGGGACATGCTTCAGTTTTTCCTGGCATTGGGGCGCTGCAGAGTTGTTTTCTTTTCAGCAGGACATCATGATTTGCAATCAACTGGTTAGTACACATTAAAAATAGGTTATTAGTAGTTGTACTTGGATGGATCAAAACATGCTGAAGACAGTGGGCATTGTTGAGGCCAACAGGGTTTTTATTAAGCCACATTACACACACCCTCAAAAAAGAAAAGGAGGACATCAACCTGCCTACCTGTAAGTCAGGGGAAAGGAAGCAAAACAAGCATGAGCAATGGAGAGGATAAAGAATCTTGGGTTTTCTCCATACACAGGCAATATGCTAAGTTTCCTCTGCAAGCAAAATAAGTATGAAATTAAACCAATACAATTAGGGACTTCTCTTCTGCTCTCACAATTAATGGAAAAAATAGTCATCCACAAATAATTTAGTTTTGCATGATTTAAAGAAAGCAGGTAAAGCATAAAATAAACACAAGTCTTACTAATACAGCTAAAGTAGGAAAACACGTTGACAAATAACAAAATGAAGTTGTGTCTGCTGATGGCATAGAGCCTTCTTCATGTCACTGAAATTCACCAGCTCGTTAAAAACTCTGCTCTGCCACTCAGGCTATCTTTCCATATCTCAAACCATATCCTTTTCCCATCAAACTGCCATGTCGACTGAGCCACTATATTTCAAAGCTCCTTGAAAAATGAATCAAAACTTCTGTTATTCTATTTTAGCCTATTCAAAATAAATAGCTTCTCATACTTTACTACTCAATTAAAATTAAAACCAGTAATTAAACCAAAGTATATCCACAACTTTTCAGACGTTGAAAATATTTTGTTGAATATAATCTGAATGTGTCAGGGCAATTTGAAATGACAGCAGTATTTAGGGGTTTAAATAACCCCAGTGTTATTGTAACTGATTACTATCAGGATAAAAACTGAAGTGTAATTTGTTAGAAACTCCCTTTGGCTCTCCTTTATATCTCTCTCTGCTTCTCCCCTTTGTAAATATATTGACTTTTATAGCCATGTTAACTTTTATGGCTTAAAAGTTGTCTTTGTTTGCTTTGTGGTAATTACAGAGTCTCCTTAGCAGCCAACAAGATTGAGGCTTTGCGATAACTCTGTTGCCTGGAGTTGTGGTTTTTAGGAACTTTTTTCTTCCTGACACGTTCAGGCTTCCTCTCCAAGATACGGTGGTGCCTGGTAGATTACAGTTCATTTCCCAAATAAATGGTTAGACAATATTTTCATCAAAGTTGGCAGAATGTAACTAATGAGTCCCGAGTTTTTTTGGGTAATAAATGTTCAGTTTTAAATGGAGTCTCGCTAAAAACAAATGTTTATTGTTTCGCTGTTTCCTCTTACCGCGACATTTGTTCTGTTCCCCATATTTAACTGATAAAGATTCTGTGCTTAAAAACCATTAGCAGAGAGGGCACACAGCTTTGGAATCTCTTTCTGTACCATAAAAAAATTACCACTACAGGTAGTAAAACAATTGTAACAGTTTCTACTATTCTTCAGCTGTCTGTATTGTTGTGCATAGCGCTGAGTTTCATAGTGACTTTTCTGTCCTCTCCATCTTCACTGATTAATTTTAAAGGATTGTATATTGTCTCATTTGCAAGTTATAACAATGCTTAGGCATTCATATTCCCCTAATAATGTAGCACGTGCTTACAACAAGGCTGTTACCATCATTTTTACTGCCTCCTGATGAGAGGAGGGCGCAGCAGGTATGGGGACAGTCCTCATGCTTGTAGAAAAAAGCCCCTGTTTCTCTCTTCACTTTGGAGGCAGAGGGGATAATGGAGAGAGGAGAATAATCTTTTGGGTTTCTGTAACTCTGTTATACCAGTCAAAATAGGCAGGATAGGTTAATAATATCATTTCTGTTTTATAAATGGCAAGATACTGTAATGCTTTGGGACACACAGGTGTATTAAACTACGTTCCTTAGGTGTGACATCTCCCAGGGAAGGAAGGCTTTGCGTCTAAGGCTGTGCTCCAAAACTCTTACCCCCATTGGTGATGCCACAAATATGAGATGCATTATACACGATGTAGCTAACAGCTGGTATGGGTTCTTTCATTTCCAGTCCTAAGGGGAGAACTGTGTATGTGCTGCCTTCCAGGTTGCCTTTGTTAGATGTGGTGAGCTTTCAGCAGAGTCCAGTGTTGCAGAAGCGTGCCTTACGAAAAGCCCCCGGTCAAAAATAATGACTATTTATGTAACAGCATCTTGAGATGCAGCAGAACACACCCTTTGTTATTTGGCAGGGCACTGATCACACTTTGATTTTGCATTCCTAATTCAATGGAATGTATGCACTATTTTTGTCCAAGGAGAAATGCATATTTTTTCTTAAGTCCTTGCGTGACAAGTCTTCCCCTGGGTAAGAGAATGCTCTGCTGAGCACTCAAGAGGGGAAACCATTGCAAGGAGGAATGGCAGAAAATGCAGCTAAAGAAACATAGTTTTGTAAACTTCAACAGCTTTGTCTCAAAGGCAAAAAAAATGATGTTCTGCCAGAAGCAGTAACATGAATTAGCATTTTTTACTACTTTAAAGCTGTACTACCTTTCTGTTATTAAAAAACAAAAAACAAACTAAAACAGAACCCATACCAGTAACATAACACTTTTCACAGGCTTTATAGTTTTTAAAATATTTAACACAGAATATGGATTAATAATTAAAACCATTTTGGGTAGAAGGCATTTGTGCTTGACCTTATTTGGAAAGCTCTACTATTGCAGTAGCATTTTATTGTGGTTGCATCTTATATTTTCCTGTAAAGCACGGGGAACACTGTGCAGTATCCACGAAAGTAAACACTGCAGCAATTGCACTGCATTTCCAATTGCTGAGTTCTACTTACATACACTCCCCAGCCGGTAGTAATATTAAATCATTAACTTACATCCTTGTGTGTCAGGCACCCCCACGGCACCTAAGGTGTGCCAAACTGCCAATAGGTTGTCATAGTATGAGCATCGGGAGTGGTCATCCCAGAGCTAAATGATCCTTGAGCGGTACTGACATCAGTAGGAGTAATCACCATTTCTATCATCATCCTTCTATGAGGCTCAGCACAAGTCTGTTCCCCGCTTCATCCCATTGTGGTGATGAAGGACTGGCATAAGCTGGCAGCTGAACTGCTTCTTGGTTAGGAGGGAGGGGAGAGAAAAGAGGGGGAACTGGTAAAGGAAGAAGCTGCCGTGTTTTTGTTAAATATGGGTTTGTACTTTTATTTTTAACTAGTTGATGGTTTGCCATGCCTCTCTATCATATTGTAGTTTCTACACAGGATTTAAAGCCTACAGACTTCAGAAATTTCACTTGTAGAAATAGTGAAAAAAGAGCAATGAAAAAGTCACCCAGTATAATTCCCAGCGTGCCATGAAGTAAATGCTTTTAACTAAAAAAAAAGGCTCAAGATTTTTACACAGCTGTGGTTAATAATACTGCAGTGATACTTTTAGGCACACAAATGGGTGCACTTTCAAATACATGGTGTAATTGCTGAATACATCCCCACTGGGACTGGGAGTATAACTACTGCAGAACAGTATTAGAATATAAAATAAGAAAGACCATTTTTATTGCAAAGTGAAGCAAAATAATGTTGTCTACAGACTGAGTACAGATTTTCTGCTGCTGGCTTAAAATAGAAAATCCACAATTAGATTCTCATCCAAAGAATGACCACAGGGATGTGGGGTGATGTTATATATATGTGAAAATGCATATATACAATCTGCTGTGGATGCCAGAGTCTCCATGGCCTTCTATTAAAAGTATTTGTTATTCTTATAATAAAATCATCAGGTGAAGCTGTTGCTCTCTGTCACGCTGGGCGTGATGCTCCCTTGCCCACTGTCATGCTGATTGTCTGCAGACAGAGGCATCTTGGAGTTGCTCACGTAGCACTTTGCTACCAGAGCTGGGAGCTATTTGTCCTTCCTACTTTGGGGTCGTTTCTGTCTAAATCTGTGAAGCTGGCAGAGTTCCATGCGATCTGGCGGTGGGGGGATACTTATGCAGACAGGGCTGTTCATACGCTGTGTGTGAACAAACAAGCAGCGCGTATGGCTAGAAGTTGAGCAGTTTTTTAATTATTTGATGTACTGTGCCTGAGGGATGATGAAAGTTGCCGTCTGGACAGCATGCTGTCAGTCAGGGTGTGCAGCTCTAGTTCACCTCTTACAGGAACGGAAAAGAAGTAAAGGCTGAGTTTGCTTTGCATTTGTTAACATTCTTAATTTTTTTTTTAAATGCTTTGTTAAATACAGCCCTTCTTAACACAGAACCAAACTATTTATCAAATTTGCACATGTTTAAAAACTTCAATATATTTTAAATAGTGCTGATACCCAACAGGACCATGATACTTCTTTTCAGACAGGCAGTAGCTGAGATCTGTAGTTGAATAAATGGAGTTATACTTATTGCACTTGTTCAGAAATGTGTGTATCTTCACTGTGGTTTTAACCCAGGGGACCTGGTTGCCATGAATGTCTTAGCTCCACTGAGTGCGCTGTTCATAAACCAGGGCAGAAATGGACCAGTTCTGTGCATTGGACAGGCTGAGACAGAAAGTCACCAAGAAAAGGTAGACAGATTAAAGGAAGAAGAGCAGCTTCTTTTTACTCGCCCTCTGCTGTTCTATCCTTTACCTAAACTTCTGTAACAGCACCAAACCACTTTCCATAGAGTCAAGGAGCACCTTTCAGGGGAAAGCTGTCAGTTATAGAAACCTGAGAAAGAGCCATGAATTAGTTTCCACAGAAGGTACTGCTGCCATCTGATCTCCAGTATGTGTGTTATGCCTGCAGCCACTAACAAACCTGGGAATTAAGCTAATTTATTATATGATCTGTTGACCCATTATAATCTCATTATAATGAATGTTTGGACATATTTTTCACGTTGTAGCAACATATTTGTTTAGCTTTTTTGGGGTTTTTTTGTGGGGGTGGGGTTGGTCATTGGTGCTGTCAAAATAGGTGGCAGTTGATGCCCACCACAACAAAATAGGTGGTGGTAGTAAGGCTGCTTGTATACGTATTCTGTGTTACTTTTGCTTTTTCAGCTTATCAAATAGAAACGGCCATCATCAGGTCAAAGGTATGTTCTCAAAGATGGATTTGTGTTAAACTAAATATATTCCTTTCTCATTTGTGCCCAGTATGACATACAGTTAGAATAGTAATATCAGATATAATGAGACTATAAATTGCTTTTTTTGTTTTTAAGAATGGTGTTGAAACACCAAGCAATAATAGAAGAGTTACCTTGTGAAAGTGAATGATGTTCAAGACAAAAAAATTAAATAAAACAACAAAAAGCCTGCAGAAATGAGATATAAAACTGTCTCATGCAGGTGCTTTCCTAGGAGAAAACAATTTTGATAACATCATGAATTACAGAAACAGTAACAGGTGAATCTAACACCCTCTGCTTATCTAGCAATAGCTTGGCAAGATTAAGAGAAGACATGAAATTCCTTTTAGCTGATATACAGGGGTCTAACTGTTTGCTTGATACAGCTGTTCATCATCTGCCCTGAAAGCTTTAGTTATGTTTCAAGGATTAATGAGTCTGATATCCTGCAGAGGTTCTGGTTTGGGGTTGTTGTTTTGGGGTGGTTGTTTTTTGTTTTTTTTCTGGGGTGGTTCAATTGCTGCTCAGTTGTTTTAGGCAAACAGGGGGGGTAAAGGTTTTGATGGTGATCAAAGCCCTAAAAGAATCTTCAGTTTCTTTGTTGTTGTTTTGGGGGTTTTTAGTTTTGGGCTTGTTTGTTTTTTTTTTTTTTTTTTTTTTTAAGGTNTTTTTTTTTCTATAAAGGCAATTAAACTAACATGGAAAAGGTCAATTGTCAATACATTCTAATGTTTAAAAACAATAGTGCATACTCTTTGGTAAAACTCTACAGTAGTAGTGCAGCCGTAGTTGCTTTTTGCTTACATGACTGCCACTGGGACTGGTTTGAAAATTGTATTTTTGGGATTTTTTCTCATACCCTTCAAGTGTTTCTGCCAGTGCTGTTTTAAGTTTGGTTTGGTAACGTACAGCAGAGCTGGGCTTCATCCTATAAAGATGTTGGTGCACGAGTACCTAGCGCGTGTGAGCAGTTCCACTGGTGCAGCAGATTGTGCAGTGAATGGGGCCTTTCCTCAGTGGCCTAGAGCCAATGGTTACTGAAAAAAAGACAGCTTTTCTGTTGATTCAAACAGGCCACATATGGTGTCTGATGTGCACCTTCTTTTCCCACGTAGCTTCCCGTAGTAGCTGAAGACTAATGTTTGCCATGTTAGAGACCTTGACAACACGCCATTGCTCCCTTTTAGGTTTGACATCACAAAGGTTGTGGTTACAGCCTCATTCTTAAGCTTTATTCAGTGAATCTTATCATTTTGGTTTTGGGAGTCATATCTCACTTTCCAAGACCCTGGCTGGGTAGGATTAGTTAATTGCAGTCTATTTATTGCTATTAAGAAAAAGGAGAAATAGAAAACAAAAAGTGATTTTCAAATTATTTCAGTAGTCTCCCACTGAGGTGCATACCTTCTTTAAGAAAAGAAAAAAGGTATGTGTTGCACCCAAAAGGTCACACAACAAAAAGGGCATGAACATCAATGAAGTGACCATCCTGAGAATATTTAGAGCGACATTTATAGAAATGCCAGTCACTGAGTTGTGAAAGCTCACATTCGGCAAAGTCGCCTTTGTCATAGAGACCAGGAGCCACAGAGACTGGATGATTTTCAGCTGGGCAAACTATCTCCATTTTAGTCACTGACATCTAAGGTGCTGTATTTGAGTCAGTCAGAAATAAGCAATGGCAATTTTGGTGTGATGGGGTTAAGGGAGAGGAAATGGTAAACTTTGGCTTTTGCATATTTAAAATACCAATTCTTATTAGTAAGGATAACTGTGTTCAGTCATGAGTTAGACAAGTAGTGATTTCATGTGGGTAAGAGATTAGAATTGGGTCCTAACAAGTGACACTAATATGACCACTCACGTAGTTTGCGATAGTTCACTGCCTGTATGTGGTTCAGATGTTGTTGGTGAGATTTAGCTAAAGCTGGTTCCACGTCTCATTTAAAGTCACTGTGAATTACAGTGTTAGAGAGGTGAATAGTCAATATGACCTTTTGAATGATGATGAGGAGAAAAAAAGCCTGGCTTAATCTTATTAGAAGAAGTCAAATGATTCGGAAAGGGACTGAAAGCTAATCAGCCCTGGGGATTACTGTGAGGCTTTGGTGATTAACATGGTGTTTTGGGTTTTTTTTCTTTTTTTCCCTTTAAGCTTTCCTCAGTCCATCCCATTGTTATGGCAGAAATAGAAAATAAAGTGTACTATTTGACCTAGTCAGTCACTTGAGTTTAATCTTATTATTTTTAGCTGGATTCACATCGTCATATTAGAACATCTCAGTCAACACTGTATAAAAGATGCTTCTTTCAGTATACTTTCGTGTTAACTATGTTCTTAAGCCACAAAAAATCAAACTAGTACAAAGTGAAAGAATGAATCAATTGTTTGTGGACTGAAATGGAAGGTAGTGAAAAATTATTTGTAGAGGGAAAAAATTACAAAAGGTGTCACTTTGTATGTGACTTCAATTCCTTAGCCACTGGATATAGTTTTAGGACAAATTTTCCATTATAGAAAATGAATTGAAATAGGAAAAAAATACATGATGATTCTCACTCAGATTCCACCCAGAAGACAGACTGTATGAACCTAAAAGGAGAAGCTACTTATTGAAGATTTTGAGATGTATAATACTACCATACAAGCTCATCCCAGTTCTTGAGGCTTAGCTTTGAGGCAGCTGGATTCAGCTGAACTCCCGGGATTGGTTTAAAACAGGAGCTCAGTGTGTATGTATTTAGGGCCATAGATCCCTGAGACATACAGTCACACCAAAATGCTCTTTTTTCTCCTCCTGAAAATCAAAACCACAATTCCCTTCATTGGAAACAAAACTTGAAGTTACACTCTGACTCCAGTCACTGTAGTACCATCTGTCTAAGCCACAAAATAAGCCTCACAGCCTCTCTGCTGCAGTGAACTTGGCTCTTGGTGGGGTGTCAAGACCATCTGCAATTCAACTTGCAATGTGCTGATATTCCATCTTTTTGGCCTAGCTCACATTGTAATGGCAGCTGCAGTCAGAAGGTGGAAAAAGCAGTAGCCCTTTCCCAAACAGGAATCATGAATGGCGTCAAAGGATATGGCATTCTCCATTGAGTTGAGTTTGAGTTAAGACCGTTATCTTCCCTTGACCTGGAGTGACAAGTTACATTGTCATCTTCAAGTATGGTAGGAAAGGGGCAGTTCGCAGTGTAGCACACTCAAGATGAGATTTTTGGGTAATATAGAACAACAATTTGTTTAACTCAAAAGAAGAAAAGCCTGTGTTAGGACAGGGGTTCCCACTTTTGATGTAGCCTAGCTGTAATGCATAACAAACAAGAAATGGTCTGAAATAAAATAGTGCAGGAAGTACTGGGTTTCATCCCAGGTTTCTTAAGTTGGCTGCAGAAGCTGTCTGCAGTCCCTTGTAGACACTGCTTATATAACTTCACGTGGTTTGGAAGTAATTTTTCCACAGCTCTAATAACTCTTTTTTAAAAAAAAACAAAAAACAAGACAGGCTGAAACTTTGAACCACAAGATGCCATCATCAAGTATGAGTTAAGTGTGTTTCAAGAGATTTGAACACACTCAGCATCTTTGGAGTTCAAGTCCCAAAAGCCTGTCTGTAACTTTTTTTACCATACTATGGGATACCCAAAATTGTTAATGAATACATCTTTACAACACCCTTGGAAAGAACATGAGAACGCATGTGATAGAATAAATAATGCAGCCTGGATTTAGAAGGCTCTTATAGTAATGCCTGTACGATCCAGCTTCTCCATAAACCAAGCCACCCAGCATCTGTGAGTTTGTTTTACATGAACATCCATGACATACATTAACATAGTGATATTTACATATTAAAATTTAATAGAGGTGAAATGTGCAAAACCAGGGAGTCTCTGACAATCTGTAGGTTAAAAACTCAGACTCTGGGAAGCAGAACATTCTTTATATTATTTAATTTCCAAAAAGGAGGATTCGGCCACCAATGTCTTGTTGACAATGTACTACCAAGAACTTTGGACTTGTATGAGCGTTCATTGTTCAGGTGAAAAGGACTCTGCTGAATGTTTTGGCTGTCCCATTGGAGCCGAAGCAGTTCTGACAACCTCTGTTTCATGATTCTTGATCTTTTACCTTCACCTCCCTGTTTATCTTCAACAGTTTCTTATCCCTGTTATATGTCTATTTCTAGTTTTGTTCTGAAGCCTATTCTTGAACCATGGAAACAGATTTGCATTGCCTTGCTGGGCTTTGCCTGCCCATTCGAATGATCAAGATGATTCAAGATGGAATTTACTTCAGCAGAGGCCACAGTGATTAGGCCAGCATTAGTGAATAATGATTTTATTGATTGGTCCTGAGTTTGGACCAAATACATGAAGGTTTTATTTTGGCTGCATTGTGGAAATCACGTGTAACCTGTTTTGAAATGTTTTGGGGTTTTTTTTCAGTTTCAGGTGAATAGCTTCTATTGAAATTCTCGTTACGGAAGTATTATGCAGCACCAAGGGAGGGAATCAGATTCTTTTTTTGGCACAGCACCACAAATGTTAATCTGCTTCCAGTTGCTTTTACAAACTGGTTTGTACAATACCTATCACTATCAGCACCTATTGCTAAGCTCCTTCTGCAGTTTTGTACGGCTGAATGCAGGAATTCCCTGACCAACTGATGAGAGTACATTGCCTGTATTTATTAGAGGTGTAGTTTTTAGTGGGGTGAAGCCCTTGTTTTGGTTTTCCCTCTTTTTTCCTTTGGTCAATATGAGGAAGGAAAGACCACAGCCAAGCACAGTGTGTGAATCAGGACATGCAGTCATACCAGAAAAATTAAAGAGTAATATATGAGTAGTACCCTGAAGACAGCAGAGCATTATGAGGTTGAGCTGAGATACCATCTGGATTCAAGCTCCACAGTGTTTATTTTCTTGATCTTGTTAGCAGGCATCGTAAATCACCATGGAGGACATGGAATTAAGGGAAGGCTGCCTACAGATAGAAAAACGGATTTGCTCGAAAAGATAAAAGTCAAAACACAAGTCTCTGACTGCAGTAAGGTTCAACTTCAGTTCTATTGCATTATCACATGTGTGTTACAACACCCCCCCCATTATTGTGTAAATTTAAGTGGTATTTTTACTGAGCTAGAATTGGCATTCTTAATGGGTCTTGAACTCATTAACAAATAAATGAAATCCCAACATTTTAAATCAATTCCACTGAATTCTGTCTCTTGAGAGAAGCCATAGGGCATTTGTAAAGGGCCAGAAGTTTAGAATTTGAGGTTTTGATATGAGAGTGAGGTCAGGCTGAGATCAGCCTGGGATTCTGCTGGACTTTGTGAGTGCTATCCATGACAAGCTTTCTTTAGGACCTTGGCTTCAAAACATCACAGAAAAATGGATCACGGTTGTATCACTTACCACTGCTGAAAGAATAGTTGAGTACAAGACATACTGTGCACTCATCTCCACAGCCTCAGTCACCAGAAAGGATTCCTGTGGGGCCTTGTTCATTCTTTGCCGTGTAAGACTTGAGAAATATAATATAGCTGACAAAAGTAATTTTTAGTATTTTACTTTTTAGAATTTATCAGACTATGCCACATTTTCCTTACAGGCTTGGTACATGCAGTGATAAGAAAGGAGAACAGGAAAATGCAACAAAGGAATTTTAATATTAAAAATACATAGCTAGTGCACTGGACTGTTTTTGAATGTATTTGATGACTAAACATTCTTTTTCTGTCTTTTGAATGTTAATTGGGTTGCTACAGATTGTATGACATGAATTTATCCAGGAAACATCAGTTACAACACAAAAAGCAATAGTGAATAGTACAGTGTAATTATGCCTCTATGCCTTCCTTAACAAGCTGGATCTAAATTGAATTGCAAGTTCTATAGCACTGAAGGAAATTCTGTAATCTTTTCTGTTAGGGAAAAAGGAAGACATTGAGTAGCCTATCTAAACAAAAATACCTTAAACATGAAATTGAAATAGCCCTCTGTTGATTTTGACAATCCAACATGTCTTACTTTGACCTATGCTTATTGGTATTAATACAACACAGACTTCTGCGCTGCTATTACAGTGTTTTATGATATCAAGTCTGAGGATTAAATTAAAATTTGACAGTTGTTTGGGGGACTGAGTTTCTTAGCCCCTTGGAAAGAGTTATGCAAGCGCTTTCACAGCTTTTTTATTATTATTATTTTAGGGATTTTCTTGTCAAAGATCTCAAAATTACTACTTTCCCCAGCTTCCTTTTCATTCTTTTCCCCCTTCTAATATACATCTGCAGAAAAGCTTCTCAAAGGCAGTCATCTGAAGATATAATAATTTTTAAATAAGTCATTCAAAAGTTAAAGATGTGTTTGCCTTTCTCACACACTTTTATTGTTTGCCTCAGAGGCCAATAGAATTATTGATTTTTTTAGAGAGAAAACGAAACCTCTTTGAAGATTTAGTCTGACCTTCTGCATAATGTAAGTCATATAATTTCACTCTGTGAACTCAGCAATCATCCTTTCTGTTGGACCCAGTTACGTGTGGTAAAGCTTCAGTTTATCCTTTAGAAACACATCCATTTGAAAAACAAAACAGAAAAGTATCTAGGTACTGATTAACATACTAGTTCATTTGATAAGCTGCTGTAATGACTTAATTATGCTTAATATTTGAAAAGTTGCATCAAACCCTATCGTGAAGGTTTCTGCAGTTAGCTGTGTATTTTTAGGGTCCTGCCTTGGAAGGGTCTCTTCTGGTTCTAACGCATCAGTGCTCTCTTTAGTACTTGCTAGAACAAACATGAAGAAACTGTTGTTTCACCTGAGTTTGCCTATACACTGAAATGTCAGTCTTGGAAAGGCTTTTGGTTTATCACAATCTGGACAGCACACAGATAGACCTGAAGGACGCATGCCAGTAGTGTGAGCTGCCATCGTAAACTTGACTGATTTCCCTCTGGTCCTCTTTTTAAGTCCTCAGCTCCAAAAGACAGATGTGTCAGCAAACGACCACAGAGCTGCAGAGGCCGTAGCTCTGGAGGAGCATCCTGTGTGGGCCACCTGAACTGAAACTGCAAAGCTTTTGTTTTACTGTGGTATTCTGAAATATTCAGATTTTGTCCTGAAATTGAAAGCAATCTTATTTTGGATTAGTAAGTATTTTCAATATAATGACTTATAGTTTTGCGGTATTAAGTATTTGAGAGAGTGCCCAGCCCAGAACCTGGGCTTTGTGGTCTTGTATGCTACCCACGCTCTTGACTTCTTCTGAAACGTACTGGCAACCCAAGGCTGGGGGACACCTGCCATCCAAAGTGAGTGGGAGCTGCCCCTTCTGATGTGGATGGCGGATGGAGTATCTCTAAGCTATGCAAAAACTGAAAGCTGGAAGGGAATAATTAAATTAGCAAGGAATATCAAGAAGCTGTGTTGAAGAAGCAGACTTGTCACTGTAACTCACTGTAGGGTTGCTCTCGCAGTGTACTGGGAAATAGTGCAACTTGCACAGTCTCAACTGACGGATTTTGAGTAACGCCAGAGATCAAAGAATAGCCCAAACCTAATCCTTTACTGGGGGACTGCAACTTCTTGCAATCTGTCCTGTGGAAGAGCTAAGATTTTTTTTTTTTTTTTTGATGGAAGTGTTTAATATTTGTAATCTTTGGGCTTTCCTTGAGTTGCACCACTGTCTATGCTGTCTGCTGTGAACAAGGAGGCTGAGTGGGGGCAGCCCCCTGCCCAAATTTGGGCCCAGCTTTCTATCTAAAAAAATGACCAAAATCTTCCGTGAGGTGGAATTGTCTTTGTCCACACAACCATAGTTTGTGCTTTCTGAATACTAAGGTTCCTCTAAATCGGTTAAGAAAACTGCAGTCAAAGATGCATGCTCTGACACAGTAGAGGTCAGGCCCTTGAATGTGAGTAATTGCTTGTATGCAGTATGGGCAGGTTTATGCTGGGATTAAAAATGACTTTGCTGTAGAACCAAGGAGGCTGAGAGAATGTCGACGATATATTAGGCTGTGTGTGAAATGCATCACCGGATATGGTTCGGAGTTGGAACTGATTTGTTCATCTCTTGATTATTTTCATTTTATTTTTGAGATTACATTGATAGTAAATAGACTTGTTAGCCAGAGGTTAAATAGAATCAGTCTTACATAAAAGTATCAGCTTGCAGTAAAAGGCAGAGGTGTTTTTCATTCTCAGTGAAATGACTATGTAGAAATGTGCCCAAACTAACATAGAGTATAAAGCCAAGATAAACTTAAGATTTGTATCGTAAAGCCCTTGATTTTTTTCTTTTATATTTTAATTATAAATACACCTGTCTTTTCTCTGCTAAAGTTCAATTCAGATTTCCTCGTGATTTATTTTTGACGTAAATTAGGGTTGGTTGATCTTCAAAACTCTTGAATTCAGAGAGTGTGTACTCCTCCACTTGTACATGTTCAGGACAACAGGACCTAGGTTTTCATAGGCATTAAGCCACTGCTTCTGTCATTTTTACACTGTGTGTTATTGGAAACTTCTACAACTTCTCCAGTGATTTTGAACAGGGATTTGATTCTAAAATGCACTTTAATTCTCTACTGGTTAATGGTTAAAATTTGCATAACAATGTGTGAGCCTTTTATCTTGTAGGAAGATTTTCAGTGTTAATGGCATCTGTTTATCTGTAAATTCATCCTCCCAGTGCTTATGTGTTGTAACAACTCCATACAGAAGAGGTCACATCCTAATGGTAGCTCTGTAGGGGATCAATAACTGCAGCAATCCAAATCATTTTGAAATGATGGCAAAAATAGCTGGCACAAAAATAATTCGCTACGAAGGACAGCTGTCGCTTTAATGCAGTCATTTTAAATAATATGGACCTGAAGTGTGTACTTCATCTCTTTTACCTTTATTTTACAAGTCTAAGCACTTCTTTGTCTCAGTTGGTTAAAACTGTCCGTTTTCATGAACCTAAGATCCAAAATCTTCACAAGGACTCAAGTTGTTGTCTTCTCATTGGAAAATGTGTTAATCCTGTGTATTCCCAAGTTCATGGGGACTCTCCAGGTGAGCTTCCCAGGGAAGTCACCTGTGGCTTCAATGGGATTACTTCAGTTAAAAAGCAGGTAACTTTGTAATACTGGGACCTTAAACGTATTCACAATGTGGTTAGTCACTTCAGATAAATCAGTGACCATCTGAAGAACTCCCAGTT
Source organism: Himantopus leucocephalus (assembly GCA_003993805.1). Lineage (NCBI taxonomy): Eukaryota > Metazoa > Chordata > Aves > Charadriiformes > Recurvirostridae > Himantopus > Himantopus leucocephalus. The sequence goes on along the minus strand of RSEF01000001.1, from coordinate 111,344,864 downwards.
TTTGGAAAAACCTTTTTAACATGACAGGTGCATCCTCTGTTACCCCATGAAGGGCCACGATACAAGGGAGATATACCGACAGCTGAAACTGTGGCAGTTCGAACCGAACAAGCCACATGCATAGAAAAACATAAGACAATGATAAAAATCAAGATTTTCCCAGGGAAAAGGGTCAAACCACTTGTCCCCTGCAGTGCAAAATGCAAATTGATGATAGAGGCAGATAAAAGCAGCTCAGTTGATATCTACGAGTAAAAGGTTGATAGGAAAGAACTGGCCTTAAGTGAAGAACAGGCCTTAAGTGGTCTAACATGACAAGATCACAGAGAGCTGTGCAATCTTAAAATGGCAGGTACCGTGTGCTGTGATCCACACATTGTTAGGCAGCTGCAGAAATACATTTTAATTTTTAAAAATAAATCATGGATAGTAGTTCACTAAGTGGTATTTGGTTTAGTTTTATTTTGTTATTCAGAGACTTCTGGATTGGTTTGAGCACTAGTTACACCACAGTTTTATTTTAACAGCATTTCAGTTGTGTACTAATAGTGTGTTTGATTCAGTTTAAGTGGGGAACTCTCAGCAATGTAGAGAAAAACCTTGTGCTTTGCTAAAAATCAAACCGGTTTTGAAATTAAGATAATAAACCAGTGGGAAAGAAAAAGCTTTATTTTTGTAACGTTTGTTTTGCAACATTTTTTTTTTCTCACTTCTTCATTGTATATTTATTTGCAAGGTAGGATCAGTGGGAGATTTCTCCTTTCTTTGTGCAAAAACCTTTATACAAAATGCTGCTCTTGCAAATTTTTGAGCTCACCTCCACAGATCAGACAAGGTCAGGATAAGCACTCATCCTTTTAAGTACTGTTATCTGAATGGAAAATCTAGACCATATCAAGCTTGCCCATTGCAGGTTAAAAAAGGTTTTTAGCATCGATGTGGAACTCCATACCACTGGGGTTAGGCAATGGCCTGACAGGCGAACTGTAGGAAAACTTTCTGCTGAGTTTACCTTTTTGCAAAACAGAAGTTGAAAGGCCAGTTGGAGAACAAAGCAAGATGGACCTTTTTGCATTTTTGTGTTGAATTTTGATACCGAATTAAAGTAGCTGAAAGTCTAATGACCGTCTTGTTTGTAAGAATAGGACTTTTTTGCCAGAAGACTGTAAATAGCTAAGCCCCTGGAGCCAGGTTCCCAGGGAGGATATGGATTCTCCTTATTTTGAGAACTTCAGAACATAACTGTGCAAGATGTTGAGCAGTATGATTTGCCTTTGAAGTAAGCCCTGCTTTGAGCAGGTTATTGGGCTGGAGATCTCTAGACGTTCCTCCTCAACCAAAACTTTCTTGGTTTCTGTGTGAAGAAGAGAGGGTACAAAGGCAACACAAGTTATCGGGTAGGGGTGTGTCCCATGCTTAGTTGTGGCAGCACGGGTTCGTCAGGTTAACTGCTCCGTAATACGTGCCATGCTTTCAGTAATGTTTGTTTCTTCTTTCATTGATGTCAGTGATGTCAAATTAGGAAGCACAAGGAAAAGCTGTTGGCAAGATCACACACTCTGTGCACCAACAATCATTAACAGCCCGTGATTCTGTCTGTAGAAAAAAATCCATCTGGGCTAGGTAAGGAAAGAAATTGTGTTCTGGAATTTTATGCATGAGAGTAGCCCACTGAAGTCATGTGGACTACCTAAGGGACTGGATGTTTGTACTAGGTCTCTCTGAAGAAGCAAGCCTTAACGTGTAGATTACCAGAGTAGTTCAAATGTGATTAAGAAAAATGCTTTAGAAGAAATCTGTAGAGGGACACATACCTATGCCACTTATGCTGTAAAAAATGGAGGCAGGTTATTCCCCTCTAATATATTATCACACTAAACAAATTGTTTTTGCAATTAGTTTTGTTTTCATTGAGGCAAAATTATAGTGGAAATCCCCCTGATAATGAGTATGACATGCACATTAATATAAAATGAATTCATTATGATCAGTAGTATTACAGCAGATTCCAAATGAATTAATAATGACAGGATAGTCAAAACAAAGTGGAACCGCACTTAGTTAAATGCATAACATGCTGTTAATGACACCATTAAACAGGGGCTAGAGTGCATTAGAAATTTGTTGTGGAAGAAGATTGTAGCTTTGGGTATATAGTGCTTGTTTCTGTGTTTGGTTGTCGGTTGAAACAGTTGGTAAAAAGCATTTATTGGCCAAGGGAATGTTTTTCCTTTTACACAAAATAAAACAATGCTGGTTTATTTTAGTCATTTAAAAATAATCTTTAGTGAAAACTTGGTAAATTGTTCAAAAGACATTTCACTGGGATAGTTTCAAATGAATTTAGTTTCTCCACTAAAGAAGAGAAATAGATGTGAATGTGTAGATTTCCCCCCCCGCCCTGCGTTTTTTGCAAAGAAGATTTTCAGGAAGTCAAAAACTGTGAAGCTGCATAATGCTGTAGCTCATTTCACATTTTTTGTCTTTAAGGTTATTTTCTTATTTTAATAGGAAATTTGATGTAAGCATGGAAAAGTAGGTGTAGTGAATGAGTTATATAGTTTGAATTTTAATAACCCTTAAGATATCTTACCTTTCTTCTCACCAGGTAGTAGTTTGTACTGTCTTGCGCCTTTTTTCTTACTATAAAATGAATTCTAATTCTCCGGGGAAAAAAACAATAGCACAACACGTAGGAGCTGTGAATTCAGGTGTGCATAAACTAAAATAACAGCTAGCAGTATTAATCCAGTATTCTAGTTAATCATATTACCAAACACAGCCAAGAAAGATTTAGGGAGCCTCGTTGTTTTCTTACCTGGAGCCACTGTTTTTATAACTAAAGCAAAAAACTATCTCATTATTATTTACATTTCTTGAGTATAATAATACATAGCGGAAATAGGTTTTTTTAGCTAGAATTAAAAGCAATTCACAACTCTTTTCCCTAGGAGAACTCAGTTGTGTCAAATTTTAAATAGTTGATGATGTAACAGTTTAAGTTTTATTTAGCAGAAAAATCCAAGTAAATAGTTCTTTCATGAAAATGCTTCAATTTCTTCTGAGCAAAACATTTCAATTTTTACTCTGAAACAAGTTTTAAAATTCTGCTTTCTTTTTGTTAAATTAAAATGGAAATGGAAGCCAGATTTTCGATTTGTTTATCTGTTCAATTTGTTGCCTTTTAGTGCCATTGAGGTAACCATTCTTCCTATATTTTAAGACATGACAAATAGGAGCATCTCCACTCCATTTGTCTTTTTCATAACATTCATTACTCTGTAAAGTTCTAGTATGTCCTCTCTTATTTGTCTCATCTGTAAACATCTCAATCTTAGTATGCTCATTTCATACGGGGAAGTCTTCTCATGACTCTAATCATTTTTGTCATCCATCAGTGAACCCTTTGTACCCTAGAAGGAGTGTAACGGAGAGAAGGTGACCAAAATTTAATGATTACAAGGAGACATTGTACAGCACAACAGCATTTAATATAGCAGCATTAAAACCGTCTTTTTCTACCCTCTGGTTTACACAAACCTCAAAGAGGATATTTCTGTACTTACAAACTTACTTATAAAAGCAACATGGTAAAACAATTCAAAAGAATATACACATTCATTAGAAATATTACTGATTAATGATCACATTCCCTACATCTCCCCAAGTACCACAGTTTTAGAAAAATGCTCTTCTCTTCTCACAGTTTTGAGCCCTTTTGGAAAGCTTTATCAGTAGCTAAGCATAAAAACATACCATGGTAGCCATTCTGCAGCACTCTGAAATCGGTACAGTTAGTTTCACTGCAGGATCCAAAAATCAGAAAGGGAGACTGTGCTGTACTGACAGAAAATAATGCTCAAAATTACCTGTATTTTCTAGTACAGCTGAGGTTAATTCTTTTTCATTTAACGTTTTTTAATGCAGTGTGAACACCTGCTTTCTGTAGCCTTTGCTTCTCAGCTGACGGAAAACTATTATCATAGTTGGGCAACTATTATCATAGACTATTATCTGTGATAATAGATAATAGAATGATTGTCCTCTACTGAAGACAAAGTACTATAGTTGGGCAGCTATTATTATCGAATGTGCTAAAATTCTGTTTTTCTTCTACATCCAGTTTTCACTACCGCTCTCTATACATTTTTAATTCTGAACACAGGATGTGCTGTTAGTTCCTGTTGCTAAGGTGCTTTCTTGCCTTGAATTTCTGTTTAAAAAGTTCAGCAAATTAAAAAAGTGAAGTTTTCCAGGAAGAATGAAAATGATTAAGTCAATGGATGTAATTTGTAACGAAATAATAGAATGTAATGTCAAAACTAAGGCCTCCAACTTTTGTTGAGGTTGAAAGGCACCTCTGGAGGTCGTCTGGTCCAACCCCCGTACTCAAGCAGGGTCACCTGGAGCTGGTTGCCCAGGACCATGTCCAGATGGCTTTTGTGAGCATCTCCAAGGATGGAGACTCCACAGCCTCTCTGTGCAGCCTGTACCAAGCAGATATGTTCTTCTTAGACCCTGATCACTGACGGTTGGAAGAAAGTCTCATATGGCAGGATTGTCCTTACATTGTACTTTGGCATGACTGGATTGGGACCAGTGTATATTCTTGCTATTCTTATTCTTAAACCTCTGCTATTTTTGTTGCAATTCTCAGAGTCTCACATTCTTAGTTAGACCTTAATTATGTTGGAGCACAGCCCTTTGGAGTTTCTAGCAAATTACGGATATGTAAAAATAGTTTTATAGGCTTTGATAGTTGAGACTTTTCTATGTGAGGTGATTGGTTTAACATTGTCTTCTCTAAAAAAAAAAAAATTATTGTGTAAAAGCATTACCAATCATAATATATTTAAGGCAATTTGCAAAGTAGTTCACAAAAAATATCAAATCATTTGCATATGAAGTGCTGAAGTGTCCTTAAGAGAAGCAGTTTATAGGACCATTTTAATATGTTACGAAAGTCTCTTTTCTTATCATGCCTTGTAAGATGCAGATCCTCCCAGCTCCACATTTCAAATTTCTTTAGTGCAGTAGTTCCTCTCAGGCAGTGAGGTCCATTCTGTGGAATCCATGGCAGGACAGTGCTTCTGGTTTTGCAGCCTTCCTCATCAACCCCTGTGGCAGAGACCAGGTTGAGGGCTAGATGAATCATTTTGGTAGCAGCATCAATTCAATCTCAGCAACTGTCAGCAACAGGGAAAGTATCGCAGGTGAAGATATTGACTGGGAATGAGCTCCTATTACAAGAAAAATTAATCACGCCCACAGTCCGCTTCCTAACTCTTTCTGGTGAAAAGTAAGTAAGGTGGCTCTTGTTACTATTGGAGACTATGATACTGAGGCTAAAAATGAAGAAAAGGTCAAAGTCATACTTTGGACTGTCATCTTACTGCTCATTCAGCTTGCAAATGTCTCTGGGATGTCAGGCAATGCTGAAACCAGAGGAGTGCTATGTTGTTGGTGTGAATCGACTGCAGAATTAGAGCTTGGATGCATATGGTTTCTCTTGGAAACCATTCATAATAGGAAATTGGTCAGTGTACAGGATCCAACTTCATGTTCTGTAAAACTGCTATTTTTTTTTTCTCAGGTGGGATCTTGGTTCTGAATCCTGAAAAGGCAGTTTGATGTGTGTGTTTAAATTCAGCATACAAATATGTCCACTGAATACAACATTTTGTTATCAGGAAGAGGTGTATAAATCTTTCTCAGGAAGAATAGGAGTCAGAAAATAGTTAGGGGATAGATGAGCCATGCCTTGCTTGGCCTGGTTATTAAAGCTGGGAAGCAGGGTCGCCTGGCAGAGGTTGTTGCCATCCATTAGGAAAGGAAGTCGGTTGACTGCTCTCCTGTTTGCATAGAGGAGGCTTGGCTGGAGCTAAGGGATATCTGGAAAGCATTTCTGTAAAGATGTAACCTAAACCACTGTCCTAAGAAGTACTGATTTGTTAAATAGGACAGTCTAAGGCTTCCTTGAGATGGCTGATGTGTCTCTGCTTGATGACAGAAATTTGCCTATTGATACAGTACTAGCCGGGCACTAAGCCAGGTGGCAAGGCAGTGGCAGGGATGAAGGCCAAGCTACTAACCAGTGGCAGAACTGGTGTTGCTGTCCTGCCCATCAAGGGTAGCATAGCTACCATAAAGACATGCATGTACAGCTCAGGGTTTTGACAAATTTTGGAGGGCAGAATTGAGCTTCCTGTTCCATCTTCCCATCCCTCAGGGCTTTACAACATCCAGTCAATCATCTCCATTATCTGAGCCAGCAGTGTGTCCAGGTGGCCAAGGCAGCCAACAACATCCTGGCCTGTATCAGGAATGGTGTGGTGAGCAGGACTAGG
>RSEF01000001.1:111311675-111338417 GCA_003993805.1 Himantopus leucocephalus | reverse complement strand
ATTTAAAAGACAGGTAGATGTAGTGCTTAGGGACATGGTTTAGTGGTGGTTTTAGCAGTGCTGATGGTTGAACTTGATGGTCTTAAATGTCCCCTCCAACCCAGATGATTCAATGATTCTGTCTCCACCTGCCACTCAAAATGGTGAGCAAAAAAAAAAGATGCCAGCGAGCTGTGAACAGTATCTCTCCAGTTCTGTTTTCACAACTGCATTTGAAGAAAAGTGAAAATGTTCAGTTTTGTTGTTGCAAAGTAGCAATTTGCAGTAAAGCTGCAGAATAATCGCTTTTGAAATGGAAGCCAATGGGATCCAAATTGGTTCTTTGGACTGTAAAACTGCTTGTGGGAGAATTTTTCATTCTCTGGTGAATTTGTATACTGGAGCTAATTAACATTTTAAAAAGTAATTAAATAAAAAGGTAATCTTCATGAATGCTAGTTATAGTAAACTTCAATGTTTATAGTTAAATTACTATTTAACTCATTTAAGTAATCTTCATTCAGATGAATTATCTGTGTGACCTCCCTGATACTCACATAGATAAGGATTGCTTTCATGTATAAAAGTTGTGTAATGAGTCCCTAAACATGCATTAACAAGACCTTGTCTATATATATACCTTAACGTTGCAGGGTAGTAAAACCAAATGATACTTCTGCTATTCCTGTGTGATATAAAATATATCCCTGTAACACTGGTGAGACTATTAAGAGAAAGTTAACTTTATGATTCCTTTAAAAGATTTCTGGTAGGAATTCAATGCTGTAATCCTGTGTCCATGTTAACAATTAATTAAATGTTGTAGGGGAAGGTCAGTAGATTAAGGTGGTTTGTGCTGAGACCCCTAAAACTCCTTCACATGCAATTCAGGGGTTTGCTTTAGAGTAAATTTTGCCTGGTTCTCTGGATTAGACATCCCCCACGAGAGTTGTCCAAGCTGTCTAGAAGATGGAAAGTTGGTTCAGAGCCCTACTTCCCCTTCTGGAGCTGGAGTACCTTTGGTGCTTATCAGTTAGCACACTCCAAAACTTCCTGATGAACTGAGGCAACATATGGTTAGTAAAGGTAATCAAGGAATTGACTTCAAACCGCACGCAGCTGCTCCTAACCATGTTACAAATGCAAAACCAGACAGCAGAGCAGGTCTTGAGTGGGCAGAGAAGAAAAGTAGCACTGGGAGTAGGGAAGCAATGTCCTCCTAGATTAATTCTGAAAGAAATATTGTCTGTTTGCTGCAGAATAGAAGTAAAGCTATTAAGCTCTTTGTCATGCCTGCAACAGTGAAGGCCCTGGTCCCCGATGTGACATTAATAAATGGACATGTTGAGGAGTGATGATGCACTGATGTGGCTGTTTGTCTGTACACTTGGTTGAGATGACGTTAGAGAATATCTTTGCCTTGTTGTGTTGCATCCCTGACTGACAGCTTTCTCCAGAGGCACTTGCTAGGGGGGTAAATAGCATATATTGGGGCAGGGGGACTTTAAATCATTTTATTTTATAAATATTGGATCTTCTCTCCATATTTTGATTTTCTAGTGGCAAATACCTCTTGCTGTCTTTACTGCAGTGTACGTAGCTACTGTATCAACAAATGAAATAAATGAAATAATAGAACTTTAATAGAGTGGATAACCACAGCTGTATTAGTCATAAATAATTTCTCTGTATTTCATTACCAAAGAATCAATTATCCTCATTATCCTGTGGATGGGTTGCTCGTGTAAGTCAGACTGCCAGAATCGAGTTTAATTTCAGTTTACTTCTTTTACTATCAGTAGTATTAGATTATCTTTTTTCCACCAGTGTATTGTAGATGTAGCTAAACCAGTACCAGAGGTACCCAGTCGATTTGCCTCTCTTTAAGAGAGTTCAGTTTGGGTCCCCTCTAATGCGAGTCCTCGTTGAAGAAGACAAATATTAAGAAAAAATATACTGATTTAAATACAGAGACATACATTTGAAGCCTGTTTAAGGCAATCTTGAAAAAAAACAAAAAAAAACAAACGAAGCACAACACAAGCTTCTTTTGTTCTGCACAAGCAAATTCATCCCTTTGGAAATAAATCCTAAGCAGTGAGGAGGGCTGTTTCAAGAATCTCTTTTTCTCCATGAAATGTCACAGGCATCCTGGATCCCATTTATTCATGCAGTGAATTCATATAGTGAAATAAAATTATTAGCGATGCTGAAGCTCTATTTTAGAATGACTTGCTTGCCTGCCCTCCTTCTAAAAAGTTTTCTGTTTATATTTTCTCATGAAACACATGCACATTTGAAAAGGAAAATGTAAGCGATCCTCTAATATACAGTTGTATGTCTAAACAGATTAAAATTTAAGGCAAGAGAAGGTACACAGTGATTAGCATCTTAAATATAATTTCATTTTATTTTGATGTTTTATAAACATTTGATTTCCTTGTTTGTAGCCAACATAAATGTTGAAAAGAAACCTAGTCATCAAGGTGTAATATAAGCTTAGTAAAGACAAAATATTCCAACTTTGACTAAACTTATTTATTCATTGATGCTTTTGTTGGTTATGCTATGTATGTTGTATGATACAGTATGTATGTGAAAACTTAAATTTTCTTACCATAGCTTTCAATCAAATATTTCAAGACTTCTATGAATAGCTTTCCATACCATTCTTTTTTTTTTATTGACTCGTGATATCAAACCAGTAATGCTCAAGAAAATTTTAATTGCAGTGACTTCTAACTAAAATGTCCTAGTATATCAGAAAAGGGAGCAATTTAAAAGCCAGCAACCTCAAAGACAGCTTTGGTCCTGGCACTCATACCCTTAAGACAAGCTTGTCTAACCAACCCTATGGGGTTTCTTCCTATGGGAGGAAGAAAGCAGTATCAAGTGAATAAGCACTGCTGAGGTCATTAATTTACTTAATTTCCAGAATAGTCTCAAAAAAACCTTTAGAAATGTGGAGCCTGTGAATTAAATTCCTTTTGAACAAGCAAACAAAAAACTAATCTAGAGGAGTTTGGGATATTTTATATTTAAAGTCTGCCATTAGTCTTTCTGGAATCAAGCTTAATTTTACTCTTGAATGTTTATACTCCGACCAGATTAAAAATTCTCTGTTCATAGCCTAGTGTTAAATAAACTCATTATCTCAGAATAGATAATCTGAATTATTTGCCACTATTATGTTGTTTATGGCTGGACTCTACATTTATTGAGGACAATGGGCTCCTATTTAACAAAGTATTCAAGGATTTTCTTAACTTCAGTTATGCTGCTAGTGTCAAAGTCTTTTCAGTGAGAATAAAACGTGTTCCACATTAAGCACGTTTTTTTTGGTGTTTTTCTGAGCCTGCCTACAGGAATTTCATGAGATTAAAGTTCTGTTGTTTCAGATCACTTTCTGGGAAAATACAGTGAGGCTGCCTATATAAACTTGAATTCTGGCAAAATCAGGGGGAGACAAAGTCCAAGTTAAAGAGAGAATGTCACTGACAGTTTTAGGAACTAGCGGTTTGATTGCTCACTGAAAATTCCTGTCAAAAGAGACACCTTCTTTACACAAGCCACAGAGGACTTGACCCACAAATGCACTATATTGAAATATTCATCATGAACAGAGCATAAACTGCACTTTGCACTGTCACCGTTTATTTTCTTTTAGAATTGGCTTTTGATAGTGCTTTATATCTCTCCGTATATGGCCACAAAAGTTTTCAGACAAGAGAGACTAAGGTCCCTTTTTAAGCACTTTTAACCCAGACCAAAACAGTGTCTAAAAGACCTGATAGATTTAACTGGCTAAATCCCATTTTTAAAATTGGTTTAGGGTTTGCCTGCTCTATAGATAGCGGTATTGCTGTCCATTATGTCGATATATGCAAAAGGACTATACCATGGGACTGTGTGTTACACAGTGGCGTAATTGTACTGTGGAGCTTAGTTGGAGGTAGCTGAATAGTTTCCTGCATTTAGGGAGTTTCTGCTGAGCTAAATGGTTGCAGATCATTGTTGCGAGCCGAGACAGCAAGTTTAAAGGCAGTTCAGACACATCCGTGCAAACCACATTCACATGCTGGACAACTGCAGGTAGTGATACAACTTCTCAGACTGTGTGTGCTTTTCATTTCTTGGGTATTTCAGTCTTCCCTCCGTGACTATAATTCAACTCATTCCTCTATTTCCACCTGAGGAAATACAGACAAAAGTTTATTTTAATAAATGCAACTTAGGAACTGGCTATGATTTTCAAGGGAATCAACAAGCTTTAGTCACTGACCAGCGCCCCATGTAGCTTCTCTTTGCTGTCTAACTCTGGTACGGAAGGTGTCAGAAGTGGTTGCTCTTACTGTTTGTCGCTTTGTAAGTAGTGGATGTAGGGTACTGTGGAATCATTTCAGACTTGCTATGACATGTTTATAATACCAACACAGATTATAAGTTAAGTATGAACTTTCCTTATATTAAATGTACCAAGTATAAACTTACCTTACAAATAGTAGGATTCTTGCTGGCCAATAATCAGACTAATCATGTAATTTCTAGTAAGCCAGTTGATAGAGAGCATGGAGTAAGCACAGAGCGTTTTTTTCTCTTTTCATATTATTTTTAATTGATTTTCTGCTAAAAGCACTTTGGGTGGTGGTTAGTTACATGTGTTACTACATTATATTCTCTAGCCTCCTTGGAGAACATCAAACTAATTAGAAACCCTGAGCTCTCACTTGTAATTTATAATCTGGCAACAGAATCCAAGAAATTAAAAAGGTACTAGGAGCAGACCTCTATGACACAGGCCAAGGCAGTACTTCTTTACAGAAAGGTCAGTATCATTGAGAGGTTGAGATATTATACGTCTACCTAACTCAAGACTCAAGCGTCAGTAACAGTAATGAGTTTCTTAGTCTGCACTCGAGAGAGTCTAAAATTAACCTCCTATCATCTTCAAACTTGACCTCAATCACAGCAATTAATTAACAGGCACTGAAAGAACTTTAACAAAGGAGATGACTGAAAGGACTCTGAAGGGAACAAGAGACGCTTCTGTTTTACATTTCAGCATGTTCTTTCTTTCTCCCAGTACTGTTTGGAAATTATACCTTGGGTGAAATCCTGTAAGAATACATTATTAAGACCAAATCTTTGACTTAACATAGACTTAAGACCTAGATGTTAGTGTGTAACTGTAGCTCAATTATGTGCTTTTTTAAGTTGATTTTATTTTTTTGTGGAAAAAGATACGTCTGTACTTGTAGAGTCTAGGAGGTATCTGCTGAAACACACACAAACACACGCACACATTTGAAAGCAGTCAACAGTGGCATCAAAACGGTGGCAACAAAGTCTTGCCTGAAGAAAACTTCACTACAAGGCTCATTTACTTTCTGGTGTCTCTCCTGAGAGACAGCCAGCCAACTTTCCTGTTAATTCTGACTGTAATGGTGATATTTCTGCTTGTCACCCTGCCATGAACACAGCCAAGACCCATAAATTCATCACATGAGGACAGGAGACTAGTCAGTACTTAATTTTTCAGTATAGGGATCTAGAGCACAATTCTGAAAGCATTTTGTATTCAAGGTAAATTTTCCTCACCTTGGATATTGAAATAATTGGAAATGTGCATTATTTATAGTTCAGCGTGTAGACAGATATCTTCAAGATCAACAGCTTGTGTATACTGTTTTCTCCAAGGTGGATCATCTGTAAATAATTATTATTTTCACTACTTTATTCATTTCAAACACTTTGCCTGCTGCAAGAATTAATGTAATTAAAAGTATACTGTGTGTAAGATACTTGGTGTATTTACAGAAGATTTGTGGACTGTTTCTGGACAAACTAGAAAATGGTATTAGTTCCCATGAACATCACAATTTTGTACCGATTTGATTTATTAAAAAAAATGCAATTTTTTTTTTTACATTTAGGGATTTTTGATCCCTTTTTTGTTAGTAATGCTTTTAAATTCATATGTTTTGACAATATTGGTAATTACTTGACAAATTGGTTAAAACATAGATAAGAAATAGGAATGCTTTACAAAACAGTTGGAAGGTACCATATATATTTATTTGAATTATTAAAGAAAATATGCCCTCAGGAAAAAAAAGGGCTCTCTGGAAATTTTTTTGAGGAAACATACTTTATCATACAAATTTAACATTCAGCGGAGCAATCTGCTTGTATTGGAATTCCTATATTGATGAAATTGATGCTATGTTTCATGAAGAATGTTCTCTACCTTTGTAAATATCTAGGACATACACTGAGCTTGGGGGAATGAAAACAAAGCAATTCAGATTCTTCAGTGCTAAGTCATATGCATGCCTTAATGGTGCTTTCCAGACCATGACAGCCTCAAAGCAGTACAGTAAAAAAGAAAATATTTCATACTTTTGCTGGGGTTAACATTTCATGAGTTACCTAGAATTGCTTATTAAAAAGAAAGAAGTTTGATTACCAGAGGTAGATAATGCAGTATTTTTCAGCCAGTGTGAATGTTACAGAGCAGCCAGGGATGATGAATCAACACATTTGTGTAAAAAAACTATTAAAAAGAACAAAGTGGAAGTGCTTCAGGTCCTGGAATTTTAGCTGGTAAATGTAAAACTGACATTTTCGTATTGCGTATTCTACAGAATTAAAATTAATCAAAAAGACATTTTCTGTTCCAAGTAAAACTACATTTTCTGTGTATTGCTACCCTTCTAGTTCATTCTTCGCTCTATGATTTAGCAGTGGTTTTAAGCTACCCCCTTTCCATTGAGCCTTAGATATTACAGTGATCTTATTCACATAATGTTGTAACTGTGTTCCTTTGTGTCCTCTCATTACAAAAATCTTACTGGTGCCATGCATGTTATACAGGTGATCTCACAGACAAGTCTCCTATTCTCGGGCTATTTCTGTTTGTGTAGTTGTGTGAGGGTGGCTGAGAATAGACAGACATTTATTCCTGGGCTAATTGGCTACTGACAATTTACAGCTTCCTATTAACAGAGAAGCCAGTAATAGCAGTTTACAGAAGTCACAAAGCAAATCTAGAAGCCGTTTCATTGACACTTCTCAGATTAAAGGCACTCTTGTGAACGTGACCCTGGCAGTATTTCTTGGAAATACAGTGGCTCATACATCAGGAAAACTTTCCTTGGTGTCACTCACATAGCAGTGATTTTGTTCTCCTTTAGGTGAAAAATACCTATGCTACAGAACACGGTACTGGTAAGAGCCGGATGCCGTTGGCCTAGGATTTTTCTATTGGTACTTCCAAAAATTCTCTTTGTTCTACTGAATATGGCATACTACATAAGTATTGTGTCAGGGGGTTTCTGGAAAATAATCAATAAAAACAACTAGTTCTCTCATTAGAGATAAAATTGACAGTTCTGTAATTAAATCATTAGCCTTTCTAGGAAGTTTTGAAGCAGTCCTGGTTCAAGGTTTCCCAGTTTCATGGTCAGATAGGACTTTATAAATATGCAACTGATAAGGCTCTTCAGGTGCATGTGCTGGGCAGGAGCAGCCTCAGCCCACACTAAACTGCTGAACACACAATCCAGTTTCTCAGCAGTGCTTATAAATATCTAAAGGGCGGGTGTCAAGAGGATGGGGCCAGACTCTTTTCAGTGGTGCCCAGTGACAGGACAAGGGGCAATGGGCACAAACTGGAACACAGGAAATTCAGTCTCAACATGAAGAAAAACTTCTTTCACTTTGAGGGTGGCAGAACACGGCAACCAGCTGCCCAGAGAGGTTGTGGAGTCTCCTTCTCTGGAGATATTCAAAACCCGCCTGGATGTGTTCCTGTGCAACCTGCTGTAGGTGAACCTGCTTTGGCAGGGGGCTTGCACTAGATGATCTCCAAAGGTCCCTTCCAACCCCTACCATTCTGTGATTCTGTGACTGTCGCTGTGTTTCTCTTGACTCTGACCCTTGCACTCCAACATGTATTGTGTTGACAGTGATGTTAATTTATAACACAGAACATAGAAGTCTTTGCTAGGAAGCAATCTTTGAATTTCGGAGGAAAAAGGAATTCCAGCAGAATTTTGTTCAACCACAGCCATTTGATAAATTGGTTTTAGATCATGGCAATAGACCACTTGACCCATCTAGTCACTTTGGTGATTGCTCCATCAGCAGACACTAGCACCCTGTGCTCAGATTACTAGTCAGGTTTCCCCACAATATTTGAATAAATAAACAGTTGAGAAACTAAACCACTGTCTTCTGAGTTTCCAATGCTGTGCACAGAAATCAGTGATGATTGAATGTTTCATTTTACTATGAAACTAATTCTTTACCGGAATTAATAAGTTATGATATTAAAAATATGAAGCCTAGCTTGAAATAAGTGCTCTTGTGGAATGCATTTCTTTTCATGATCCCACTCATGACTACTGCCATTTAAAATAGCTTTTTATATAAATATATATAGATGCATATATATAAAATAGCTGAGCAGATAGGTTGCACTGTAAAACCTAGCACAAAGAGTGCTAAATCATTGCTAAATTTGCTCTTTAGTATGGCACTTGAGCAAAGAGTGGACTGAAATGCTATAATGCAATACTTCATTTTTTCTGTAAAGTTTTTTACTATGCCTAGAGGAAGTCTCCCTGTCCCAACCCCTTAGCAGCATGGGATATTGTAATGAAATTCTGTCTCAGAGGAAACATAAAGCACCACTGGGAATTAAATTCAGAGACACTAAGCAGGAATGAAGTAAGGCCAAATGACTGACTGAATAATCTGCCTAAATTCTAGGTAAGAGAAAGAGAACCAAAAAAACATTGAAAGTTCGACAGACAGATTTAGAGACTGTTTCTTTAAAACATTAAAGATGTGGCAGTCATAAAATAAACTGGTGGAAGAATTAGCTATTTAAATTACACCCTGACTGGAAAAACAACACTATAAATATTTTTTCATAGGTTTCTTGGTAGAGCTATTGCTTGCACAGAATTAATTGTTATGTCTTTGTTTAGATTTTCCACTTCTTTTAATGACCTGCGTTAGTGTTCTGCGTGGTTGACTACCCCAGAAAATTAGGAGTCCATTAGTGTATAGATTAAGTTATGTAGATTTGAAATGTTGGATGGGCAAAGGAAATTCACATCAGGGAATATAATTTATTTTCAGAATACAGCTGAATGGAAGTGTAGGAAGATAGGTTAAAAGCAAAGTTTCTTTTCCTTTTCCAGGTGATTCAAATTTCTTGGTGACTGTTGTGGAGTATGGCTGTTTTTAGACTGTTTATTGACTGTTGCACTCAGTGTCATCTTAACTCCTGAAGCCTCTAGGGTATTTTTCATGTTAATATTTTAATCTAAGCAAAACTTTGTTAAATGATAGATAATATTCTTCTGTTTAGCTGATAGTTCTATCATCTATAAAGTTGGACAGATGTTCATCTTTCTTGATCATGTCTAAGAACAATGTCACATTTCTGATGAGATAAGCAGTATGTATTTTCAACAGATTTGGGGTGAAATGATAGTAGAGGGTCCTGCATGACTGGTTCTGGCTTCCATTTGTTTTGCTAGCCACACATCTTGTTTTTAAGTCAAAGTACTTGCAAGGAATGGAATAAAAATGCAGTTGAGGCCAAAGAACTTCCAATCCTTAGAAAATACTCCATTTTTTCCAAGGAGCTTTGAAGAATAGCCTATTGCACATCAAATAAATATTTTAAGACCCACTGTAATCTAAAGAAGAGTTGCTGCTGTCTAACCTAAGCCTTGTTCTGTTGTTTTGTTTAGAATAAGCCTTCTAATTCACTGGAGAATGTCTCCAACATACAGAACGCATCTACCTAACAAAGTACAGTATCATTGTCACGGAGGATGCGTATTTCGCTGCAGCAGGATAAAAAGGAATATGGGAATTATTGTAATACTTTTCAGAGCATAGCCCACTAAAAGAAATAGAAGTGTTGTGAGGATACACTGGCAGTCAAATACTCGTCACTGTTGATGGCTTTAATACTTTGGGGAGTTACATGGCCATCAGGGAATAACGGACTCTGCTGCTAGGTTTCTCTATGTAGCACACGTGGATTCAGCTTAAGATCTAGATGTGCAATTTGACAAAATGGAAGCTTCTAAATTGAAGCTTCGAATCCTGAAAGCCTCCGATCAGTTGTTGATGAAGTCTAAGTGAGTATCAGTTCATTAGCAGTTCTGTTTGACGTGAGAGTTTTCAAAACAGCTACATTTACACATTTTTATGGCTGTAATTGCTTCCATCTGATCAGCTCAGCACCTAAATCCTACTTAAGCCCAATGAGGAATCTGAAGCTATATGCTACTCTGCAGGGATCCTTGATGAGTCCTAATGGGCGTGATAGCTTTGGAGTGGGTTGAACGTGTGCACATGCTACTGTGCAGTTGTGGTTGTTCTGTATGAAATTGCTGCAGCAGGAGGAGAGAGGAGGTTTGCCCTGTTTTGTCCTCAAATACAAACTAGAGAAAGAGTCTTGGGAACAGGGACCAGATTCCCAGACCTCTCTTTTTCACGCTTCTTCAGTTCTTTATAACAATATGTCATAGCTTCACTGATAGGAGCGTAGGTAGCTCTTTCAACTTTGTGCATTGCTTGACGGTAAATATTCTCGTAGGAGGCTTAGAGGTGTTGCTTTAAGCTCCTTCAGGCTGAGAAAGGCACTGTATCTCAGTCTTCTAATGCTTGGGCAAATGCTTTTCATTGTGAGGCATTATTTAAGTGGTGATTACTTTCTTTTTTCAGGTTACAATCAAAAAACAGCTTAATTTGAGCTTTGGCTACTGAGTGTGCAATTCAATGTTTCCTGAAGCCCTGTTTCTGTGTTTACGCTGTAGATGAGGGTAGGATTTCAGGAGTACCCCTGTGCTTGCTTACTGTCTTCTTAGCTGTCTAAGAGTTGGAAAGGAATGTTTTTTTGAATTGCGTGATTCCTTCCTATCCTGCATAGAGAGTATCTGCTGCTAACATGCTTTAGGCTGCTCTGTACCTTAACACTAGATGTTAGGGCAACAACATTGTAGGTACCAAAAGTTCTTTATTAGGGCAGATTGTATCTGCATTATTAACTATGGGAATAGGAATAATGTGATACTTAGGTCTTTGAAGTACTTTCTGAGAGCTTGCTTTTTTATATATCCAATAAGTGCTTTGTTTTTAGCAGAGGGCAAAAAAAAGTTGACATTCAGGTACATCACACAACCTGGGTAAGAAGATGGTTCCTCCATAGTTATTAGTGATAAATGATTGAGTTTTGCATTCTTGATACTGTCATTAGGCCATACAGCAAATGCATGTTGGTATGAATAGGAAAGTCAACATCTATTTTAAAATGCAGTTTTTGTGCCTGCAGAAAGAGATCTTGAGCAAACAGTGGCAGTGGTAAAACGGCACCAAACTGTATTGTATGGGGAGAATTTTTTTTCGTAACTCCAGTAGCTAAGAAACTTCATCTTAAAATAGAAATGCATCAATAATGCTTTAAATTTTAAATAACAAGAAATACTGATGTCATTTTTTTAGTGACTATTTTGTACATGAAATATAAACTTATGTGTAGCTAAATCCCATAATATCTTCATCATTGACTTGAATGGTAATTAATTTGAATACTGCCTCCCCTCCTTCTGCTCTCCCCTTGGTGGCTGCAGGGCCGTTCCTCACACATTTTCCCCTCACCCCTCACCACTGGGCAGCGTTTTGCCCTTTCTGACACAGGCTTTCCCTGAGGTGCCGCCACCGTGGCTGCAGGGCTCAGCCATGACCTGCGGCGGGTTGGTTGGATCTGACTGGAATCGGTTGAGTCCAGCTCAGGAGAGCCCTGGCTGCTCCTCGCAGAGGCCACAGCTCCCGCCCCCCATCAGTGCCTGGGTACCCACAACCAGTACAGTTATGTATATTTTAAATCTCCCTAAAAGTAGCTAGCTTAGATATCCTTTTAAAGTTGCTTTTGTGAAAATCCTCATGAATCATTCCTAATCTTCTTTCCTGTTCGCAGCACCTGGGGCAGGTAGCGCGGGAGCAGCTGCGTGCGATGCCAAATGCCATGGCTTACCTCACAGTTCATCCTTTTGTGCTATGATGTTAGAATGGAGTACAAATTGAGGTTTGAGTTTTAAAGGTCTTGCCGAGCCACTTGGGAGAAAGTCACTAGATGTGACGTGATCTGTTCCTGAAGAGGTTTCTAAGAGTGATACGCAAGAAATAGTTTCCTGGAGCTATTAAGAGGGAAAACTTGATGTCTGATGACAAGCACATGGCAAAGATTGGCATGGCACAAGCTCAAGTAGAAGGTGAATGCAAATTGTGGCTAAAATTTATTCATATGCTTACCACTTTTTTCTCAGTTCTTCTCTACAAATTTTTATTATTATTTATTATTATGTCAAAAGAGCGAATGGCTTGCTGCTGCCTTGTGATGTGTGGCTGTCTTGTGCCACTGGCAGCAGTCTGAAGATACTCTTTTGCTGCAGATGAGAGTATATGTGTATGATGATTCAGCACGTAGATATCCAAGTCTGTGCAGCGAGGAGAAGTCTGGAGAAGGAATCTGGTGTTCCTAATGTAGAGAAATACATGGAAAAGGTAGAAAGGACTGTTACAATATCAAGTTTGTCCTACAGGTATTGTAGTTCATTTTGGAAATAGATCATTTAGAAAAGATGTGATGACGCTTTAGAAGCTGCCACAGATTAAAAAATTGCAGAAAAATACACAAGAATACTGAGCATATTCTAGAAATAATGTGTGAAGTGGATGAAGGGGAATGTAATTAAATGAAGATCGCTTGCAGATCACATGTAATAACTTCTGTGTGGGATTGGTATTAGTGTCTGTAGGATCCTGACCTTGCTGAACAGAAAGGGAAAGACAGAGATAAGAAAAAGGCTGATTTAAATGAAGAGGGGTGAGAACATGGCACAGGAAAAGTGAGACAGAGGAGGGTATGAAACCAAATGACGCGCTAACTGTGCAGGGGACCACAGCAGACCATGACATTAAAGGGTGAAAGACGGAAGAAGGTGTCTGGAGGGGGGCAGACAGGTACCCTTACAACAACACTTTACTCCGCAATTCTTAAAAATGATTGAATTATTCTGAGGTATATTCCTGAGGTATTCTAGACAGCAAAAACTTTATTTCCATAGAAAAAAAAATGTTCTGTCTTTTGAGACAGGTCTATAAAAAAGATAACAGCCTACTTCTGCTACAAGTTATTCAATTAGCAGAAGTGGTAGAGAACTGCTCTGGGATCTGAAATTGCCAATTCAGCTAATGAACCGTGTAGGTGTTCAGGTTGGTTCCATGTGACTTGTGTAGGAGAGGGTGTCTTTTTAGCTGTTGCATTTTTTAATTAGAAAATTTCACTAATGAGCACGTTAAAAGGGCATTTAAGTCAAGAATTGAGTTAAGAAATCCCAGCATCAGAGTGTGCCACTGGCATATTTGATGGAGTAGGTCACAGAGTCAGTCTCCACTTTAGCTGGTAGTTGACTCATTAATAGATTTTCCTTGAAGAAAAGTGAGTTTCCAGTTGGGGTGGTTTTTTTTTTTTTAAGTGTCATGTGGTCTTTCAGAATGAAGACTATCAAAACTTCAGCAAAAATATTACCATTTTCCGGTTTTGTGACTGCCCCAATCCTGATGGCCTTTCTTACTGCCCTTCTGTTTTCTGCAGAACTTGCAGATCTCCATGACTTCCCACCACCCCACTGCACCTTGCCAGGCTCTCCGTTCTCCTTATCACTGCCCAGATAATCCAGCCTCGGCTTGTATTATAAACAGGAAGAAGGTGAAACTCTAATTAGAACTGAACATGTTAAAGGAACCAAGAGATTCAGCAATGAAATTTTAGGGTAGACAGTGAATAGTTGCATGGTCTGGATTGAACTTCTTCATTTAAACAGGGCATGCTATAACCTGAAGGATCAGTTTAGAGACCTGGAGGAGATGAGCAAAGACTTTTCTGAGTTGTGTTTCCACGCCTGTTTTATTTCATGAGATATTTTGAACGTTTGCATCTGTTAATGTCATTGGTTTCTTCTGGCATAAAGGAACCCCCACCCCCAGCATGTAGCGCTCCTCCTTTTACTTTCATTTCTCATTTCAGTCACTCCAGGATGGAGCCAACCTGCTGCCTCTTAGTTCCTACTGCTCTCCACAAAGTAGACTTTCTCTTCTTTTATGTGTTATCTTATATTGCAGAACATCAAAAGCTGAATCACAGTTTTATCTTTGTCTACTTAGTAGTGGCTACCCTACTACACAACTATTCCTTACAGCATTTTTCAAACGTCTTTTCCAGCACAGGCTTAAACTTGGCTTCGATGCTCCTGAAGTAACTATAATCTCTTCTTGCTATTGATCTGTCCTATAGCCAAAACTGATTTTGGGTGAGTTGTTTCTTTTTCTGAAACAGAACGGATGAATTCAAATGTAATCAACATCTTGTCTTCCCATAAGTCAGAGCATATTTTGTACATCAAGTATTAAGGCTGGTTTTTACTTTATACCTTATTTCAATGCCTTATCCAAACTTCAGTGTAATAAATTTTACCACAGAATCTGGATCCAGTTCTTGTAATAGTATATTGCCTGCTTTTTAAAAATTATCACCCTGGGCTCCTTTCATTTGTTTGTTTTTATTGAGCCATGTATTGTAATGCCCTAGGCAGAAAATAGGTAAGCACATTTAGAAAGGATTTAAAATGCAGGATATTATTGGTATAACGGTATTATCACTGAACCATGGAAAAACAAAGGACAGTTTCCAAATTATACCCATACTAATATAGGGATTTCTTTTTTCTTTGATTGTAATCAGAAGACTCTGTCATTTATGAGGATTCTTTCAGGGAGCATTAGGAAGGTAATAAATAGCATCCAAGCATCAGAAAACATCCTTAGCTATATTTTAGTGATTGCACTTAATGATTGTATTGGCAGTATCTGTATTGCACGTGATAGACAGCTTAAATGGGCAAAAAGAATGTAATCCACTTTGTCATTATTCAGACCAATAATGCAATGCTGTTCTTTAACGACACTCTCATAAAACTTTCGTTTCTGACACCAATGGTATTAGAGGGCTGAGCTAGATTTCTAAACTATGGCAATTTGGTGGTAACAATATACAGTGTGGCTCAAATAGAATATTATTTCTAGCATAATGAGAGGGAAGTATATATTTTACAAAACCAGAAACCAACAAGAAAATGAGAAGTAGGTTCTTATCTTCATTATCTCCTCAGTTGGAATTGTTGCCATTAGGTACGTCTAAAGGCGTGGATCTGCAAACCTTGTGAGTACTGTACCCTTTACTCCCACACCTTGTGTTGCATGTATCCCCATTTGAAATAGGATTTAGGAGATGCTTTGTGTCCCCCTCCTTGAAAGTGTACCTTACCTTCTACTCTTCTTCAGGCCCAGATATAAGCAGATATAAGCAAAATCCTGTGACTCTTTTGCTTTACATAGCCCAAGGAACGTTATGCAGATGGTAACGGCTGTTTTTCTGGCCTTTCCAGGAGCCCTATTCATTCTGCTGCCTGTTTCTGCCTAAGTGCAGCTCTGGTTTCCTCTGGCTCCAGTTCTCTGGGGTGCTCCTGCTCTCCAGGCACTGACCCTTCCTACCCTACCATTAGAGGAGTTTAATGATCTGGCAAAGCATAGCAATAATTCAATATGCTTGTTTTGTAGAGTAAATAGGTGAGGGTGTTAGTTAAGCTCTGCCTTGAAGGTCTGTCTTCTCTCAGGTCACATCCCGTGTTCTTCTCAGAACAAGAACTGGGAGAAGGGATAGTGCATCCTTCCTAGGTATAGCTGCCTTCTCCCCAGACCTAAAGCCTCTGAGGTCCGTTGGGGGATGATATTGAGGCAGCTTTCAAAATCCTACATGCGCTTATTTATGGTGCAGAAACTGCAGCAGCACAGCGTGGGAAGGCCACCTGTGAGCACCCTGTCATGCCTCAGGAAGTCCTTTGGAGCTCCACCACCCCCAGAGCATCTCAGGTGACAAGTCTGCTGGTGCATGTGGGAGTGTGCATGTGAGCACTTCTCCCTTTCCTCGCAATCTCCCCCAGACAGTTTCAGTACATCATAATTGTGCGTGTCACACATTTTACATGTACAATCTGACACCTAGGATTTTCATGGCAGATCTTTTGTTAGGAGTTTCATCTTCTAGCCAAGCTCTTTCCCTCTGCCTACAAAGCAAGTGCAAAAAGTGGTTTTGACTTCTGTTTCCATGTGTAGGCATTTATATAAGCCACTGAGCGTCGAAGGGTAGCAATCAGCTTGCAGGTTTCTTTGGCTCCATGTATAGTCCTTCAGCGCTCCTTGCTTTGGAAGCGATAGATTTCCTTGTCATGTTAAGGGGTCACCTTCAGAGGTCAGCTGCTTTGATGAAAAAGAATGTAACAATCAGAGATGCATGTAGTGTTTGATTCACCATTCAAAACACTTCAAGCCCAATTTCATACGTAATGTACTGGACAATTTCACCTTCTCATACAGTATTTTTTAAGTGACTTTTTTTTTCAGTGTTATTAAGATGGCAGCAAATAGGTCCCTTCTGTTTTTATCTCTGCAGTTTAATTCCTAGACTTGCAAAGGTTTCAGTCTTTGAATGGTGCTGTAGTCTGGAATCGAGTTGTAACGTTTAATGGCACACGCATGTCATTCTTTGCAGGGTCACAGCTGAGGCCCAATTTCATCACAGCCTGATTGCAGGTAATTTCTTCCAGTTCCATTATTGTCTCTTTACGAGGATGTACCCAGGAATTTATGCAGAAGACATTTTTAATCAATTTTTCTAGGGAAGTTGTATTTGAAGTAGTTAGAGGATTAGCCCCGTAAGGATATATTTTTCTAGTTTATGAGTTTAACATAAGTCGGACACTTAGTGTTATATCCTGTTTTATACAGGAATTCTCACCTGGGAGGAGGAAAGGAACCCTAGTACTGTGCTGGGTGCTGCACCTCATGAAGGTATCAGATGCACAGGTAAGGATAATGTGCCATGCGTTTGGGAAATGCACTCTGTATTTTTCACCAGAATTTAATTGTATCCAAGTGGATAGCAACGCCAGTGGACTTAATGTTGCTTGCATTTGTTTGCTTGGAAAGATTTGTGGAAAAGGCAGTTTTGGCCCAGTGTGACAACAGACATGTGGACCAGCTGTCCTGTACATAGGCACCCACTGATTTGGCTTTGAAAGAAAAATCTTGGGCAAAGAAAGTGGTGAGGAGGTGCCAGTATGGCACTGTGTGCGCAAGTTGTGGAGGGGTGTGGAAGTTATGGAAAGGAAGTATTGCTAGGGAGCACTGAAGTCAATCTGTGAGTACATGACTGGAATTGTAGCTGGAGTTAGTTGGTAGTCCTCCTACAAAGAGATCACTTTAATTTTACACTTGTGGACTGCCTTCATGCTGTTTGCCTATATGTGCGGCCCATAAAGTACCAGCCAGCCAGCAGCCACATGCTGGAACCAAAAATGAAGCCACAGTAAGGCTGCTGCACGTGTCCCTGTGTGTTCTTTCTCTGTGTCTGGTGCCAAGTCTTCCAGAGGAAGGGAGAGTCAGAAACACGTTCCATCAGGCAAGGCCTGGACTGAAAACCGGAAAAGGGACAAGTGAGGGCCAAATGCAACAGCAAACAGATGGCTCTACCTGGCACCTGAAACTCTGTGTCCTCTGAACGGGATAAGTTTGTGCAACACACTCGGGAAGCAGGCAGGTCCCCTCAGTACGCTAGCTCTTGGCACACTGCGTCATGAGCACTGGGAGGGAATTCAGCAGAATGAAGTTTCCAGTCTCCACACATATCCTACCATCTTTGTCTTAGTGGAGATAATAATGTGGTTGTGCAAGTTTAAGTGTCACGTCTCAAAGTTTTGTACAGCATAAAAGCCGTAGGCTAGATTTTCTTCTTCTATCAGTATATATTGCATCAGTGTAGAGGATCTGTTTTGTCTAGTTTGTTTTGCCTAGAATAATTTCCTTTCAGCTGCAGAATTAAAAAGGTAAACATTTTGCCATTCAAAAGCTATTGTTTTGCTCACATCATGGCTAAAGTATTTACATTTTCACTAGAGGACAAATGATCTAAACCGTGTAGTAAAGGCTCTTGTAAGATATGTTTTCTCTTACATATGAAATGCTGTAGGTCACTCTTGTGGCAAAACATAGTGAAAATTAACTAATGGTTAATCAACTAAAAAGTTTAATTAACCTATTAGCTAATCAACATTCAACACTTAATTTTCATAAAGGGGTTTTTTGCAGTATCCATATTATGATGAAGCTATTTAACGATACACTGAGGAGTACTACTTTCTTAGAATAACTAATTAATAAGGCAGTTATAATACTATGGATTTATAAACCATACTTCATACTGGAACTATATTTATTTCTGTGTATATTCCACACAGTTAACTCAGAATTCCCCCTTTTTTCCCCTAAAGGTAAAACAAGATCTTGTATTTTCTAAACAAGAACTCTGTTGTATGATTGACAATTTCTGGAAAAGTTAAATATAAATGTTTCAAATACAGGAACTGGTTTTTTTTTCCTTACTTTCGTAGGTGAGATCTCTTTGGACGTTCAAAAATAGGAGGCAAACAGAGCTACAGAAAGATATCAAATGCAATCTAAGATAAATCACTGTACCATATTATTTTGTGTTTAAAAATGAGACTTTTATTTATAACGAGTGGAAAAAACCAGCAGATCCTGTAATTTCCAAAGATGTTCTTTACTCACAAAAGCTATCTGCTACTATCTGAATAATCCGCATATTTTTCCTCTCTCCATGAATTCTTAAAATCTATTCAGATTTTTCCAAGAAAAAAAAACTTACATATTTGAATAGGAAACACACAAACATGAAGATTTAACATTTTACCCAGATAGTTTTCCATAAAACTGCAGTCCTAGGAGTGCAGTTCAGCTCTGGTTTGCATTCTGATTTTTAGATAGGAAATTCATTTATTGAAATGAAAATAAAACATTTCAGTCATACCAAATTGAAAATATAATCATGTATCTCAATCTGTGAAGTGTTGCTGGGACTCTAATCAGAAAGTATTATGTAATAAGTTTAAGTGCATTTCTGGTGATATTTTCCTCATCAGTGCCTCTGATTTAATTTCTGTATTTGATTAAGAAGGACAATGATGTAGGGACTGGTATCATTTCCGAAAAAATTAAAGGATGAATATTCTTATGAGGAAAAAGATCTTTTAAAACTTTTATCTGCCCTAGTTATTTGAAATATTATTCTACATTCTGTCCTATCACTCTGTCTTAACCTAAATGTACATAATTTCAGATCTGTATGATTACATTAAAGAAACAGGAAATGTACAATTATTTTGGTTTAAGTAGTTGTTGGCCCGGTTCCTACATTACGCTTGTTTGTGCAGCTAAAGATGCGTTTGTCTGAGGGAGAATTTTCAACATTCAGTAGATAATTAAAGGCTTGGTTTTCATTGACTCAATGCAATTCAAATCATTTGGATGCTTAATTGTCCTAATGTCCATTGAGCATTGTGATTTTAGTAAAAAGTCTATGAAAAGTATATATTTCATACATGTTCGCTTTCCATTATGTTACTTATGAAGACAGGACTCCCTGGATAACGGAGAAACCTAGATGAGATAGCAATTGTGGAAGATTTCAGGTGATTATAAATATTACCTGCCAGTAACAATTCAACTGTCATTCAACTGCCATCTCCTCTTGGGTCCAGACAAATGGCACATCTGTCCCATGCTCTCCCGTGGTTCACGGTGGGAGCTGTTAGGCAGAGCGGGGTGTGAGACTGGTGGGTATGTATTTACACAGCACTGTACTTGACTCCTCGCCTTCCTGGCTGGGAGGTCCCTGGGGATGGCAGGGCACCAACTTGGAGAGGTGTTCCTGATTTTCGGGCTGGGGTGCAGAGACACTTAGTCTGGCCATGTTTCAGGCAAACTTGGCCTGGCAGAACTGTCGCATCAGGTCCATGAGATGACGTGATCGTTCTCTTTCCTGAGTTGGGAGCAACAGGGCAGTGTTTTGGGTCACACAGCGGCTGGAAACTCTGGTGGGCCGGAGCACATGCTATATTTCACAAGTGGATAATTTGCAGACAGAGTAATGCAGCCGTGGCTAATTGAGAATTTTAATTTTAGTTGTCATTGCAAACCTTAACAAGACTAAGACTTTCGACTTTTGTAGAAAGGAAAGAAACTTGCTGCGCGAAATGGTAACCAAGCCAAGAAAATACCCTTGGAGCTGTTGCTGCAGACAGGCCTAGAAAGGACAGAAGAGCTCTGTGAACTTTTCTTGCTAGTTAGTATAATTTTCAAATGCCTTATTTCATCTCAATTACTGCATTCCCATCTATTTAGTTAACTGCTCTTCACAGGAAATAATTACTATGCCCTTTTTCTCCATCAAATTGCTATTACCTTATTGCTGAGAGACAGTCTGGTATTTCCAATAGCTTCTGATTTTAAGAAATACTGGGAAAAATACATACATACTTACAAACAAACTTTAAGTTTTGTGTATATAATTTTCTTTCTTGTAAACATAGTTAATTACCTGGCCATTGCACCAAGTGGATTACAGACCTGATCAAATATCCACAGACTTTAGTATAAAGATTTTCATTGCACTGAGTGAATAAAAAGAATAAAATCCAGAAGGCAGTATGCTGGTACCAGCAGCTCTTAATTATGATATGGACTTCAAAACCTGTTCTGAAACCAGGACAAACTCTGTCTTACACTACTTGCGTTCATTTCTAGAGAATCCCAGAGGTTTGAAGCAATACATGACCCTGTATTAAAGAGGAAAAGATGGTCAAACTGAAAACGTGTAAAGAGTTCTCTCTGATGTGCAAGTTGCAGTGTGTGATACAGTCAAGTGGTGTGCTCTGTGTCGGTTATAGAGTTGTTCATAGTCAGGAGCGCAGGTGATTTTTGAAATTCATATAAGCATGTTAAGGAAGAGAGTTCACTAAAAGGAAAAAATCTGAATTAGCTGTTGGTGGCTACTTAGAAACACAAAATCAGACTCTTTCATGGCATATGACAACAACTGACCTTGAGGCACTGTGGGTTCATCAGCAGCATAAGAACAAGAATATGCTGGCACTCAAGTATCGTTGTTGTACCATGTTGCTGACAGGCATCTCAAGAAACATTCCCAGCTCGATGTCATTTGTAAGTTTAATAAACTTACTTTCTACTCCGTCATCTGCGCCACTGCTGAGAATATTGAATAGCACTAGACCCAGAAGGATCCCTCTGACACCGTTCTTTGTCCATCCTCTCATGTACATCATGTTGCAAAGCACAACTGCTGCTAACAGGGGCCCTTTGATGTTCCTTCTGCTATTAGTGTGCCCGTGCAAAATCATCACATCAGTGGCTGAGCACTTTTCATTATAAATCTGACTAATTTTTGTTTATACTTTCCAAAACCCTTTAGAGATAACAGCCACTTTCATCTAACTATTTAAAACTGAAAATGGACGCTAGATGAAAGGAAAACTGTGGTCCTGAATTGCATCTTTGTTCAATGCACGCTACAATTGTAAATGTAAATAGATCTTGTGAGTTCAGAGATAATTCTGATATTGGGTTGGATTTAAAGCCTTTAAGGTTTTGAGAAGATATATTTGAAGGAAAGAATACAGGTAAGTGTGTATATGTATGTGTACTTTAGCAAAGTAAGGCAAATATCTTAAATGTTTTTTGCTGTTTTCATTAAGCATCCATGACTCCATCTTTTCATATAAGGAAAAAATGGTTATACTGGGAGGGAGGTCCAATTGTTGTTCAAAGTCCTCTTTAATTTGGAGCTGTCATGAGGAAGAAATAGAAGCATCACTGTAAATGAAGTCTGTGATAGTTGTCAGCAGGCTGGAATCTCAGTTGGCGTAATTCAGAATATGGCTCTAGATTGAATTTCTGTCAGTTTACGTTGTCAGAGACCTCCCTCAAATACTGAGAAAGACCGGAGAGTACCTGTTTTCTCACCAGGGGAAAGCTGTGTTTATTTTATACTTTTGTAAGAGTATACAGATTTCTATTTAAGTCAGATTTTTATCGTGAGTGTATCTGGCTGGGTCAATCTAATACTTACATACTAGGCTTAATATTTGCCGGCATCCATAATGGCAGTGTGATTTCATCACACAGTGAAATAACTGAAATCTCTCAGATACACTAGTTTTCATGGTTATTAAATAGTGACTTTTCAACAGCAAGTGTAATTTCAGAATTCACAGCTTTATGAAAAATAACTGCTAAATATATATTATGTACAGTAAGTTAAATAATTTTACAGTACTGTGGTGAATATATACAGAGACTACTACAGGAGGTGTGCTAAGCAAATATTTGAAAGCACATTATGACGAATAATAAATAACACATAGTAGTATTGAATGTTTCAAAAACTCATATGTGACTAGACTTAAGTGAACTCTTTTAAAATCTTCATCTAAAAAAATAAGTCTGTATTCTTTTCCTTGATTTGATAGTTCATGGAATCTCCTAACATTTTTTAAAATAAGCCATCAGCTCAGATTTTCTTTCCAAGTTTTTCTCATCAGTATAATTTTCACAGCCTGCATGTTCTTTAGAAGTAAATAGTAACATTTCAGTCCTCAAGCCAATGCACTAAGCTTTTTACTGCTCCTGTTATTTTTTTGCCACGCTTATAGATTTACGGCGTCTGAAAGTGTGCTGCCAGTTTTCACACATTTCTGTAGACACACATACGTGTTGGTCTTTTCCTAAGGGTCCGCTGCATCTAACTTTATTTTTAACTTTGTAATTTTAATCTATTTGTACTGAAAACCTCAACTTGGGACTGGTACTACAGCAGTGATATTTCTGGCTCCCTTAGAAGCGGTAAAAAAAAAAGAAAAGTTCAGAGCTTATTTAGGGCTGTATTTCCAGTGAATGTGTGCAGACTTAAGAACTGGGACAATGCCCGAGCTGCTTTGTGTTACCTGAAACCAGCTGGTTCCTTCAGCTCCAGCGCTGCCTCCTTGACTTCAGACGGCTACATGGTCCCTTTTTTGTAGCTGCTTTTCCTTCCCACGGCTGCAGTGAAGCTTCTACAGTGCAAAGACATTGCCATCTCCAAGCTGTCAGCTTCCTTTTTTCTCCAGGCATAAATGGCAACAGTTAAAGCTAGAAGCTAAGAGGGAGCTCACATACCGGTGTACAAAACACGCAAGGTTATCTGACAATTACCAAAAAAACAATTCAGCAACATCTGTCTGTTGTGTGATAAAAGCAACATTTCTTAGAGCCATCTGTCTGCTTTTGGATTAGCCTTAGATAGGAGAAATAACCTGCCTTTGATTAAGGTGATGGGGTTATTTTTCCTTGTTACACCTGTGACTAAAATTATAGATGGATTTAATATGATATATAAGAATTCTGCCAGGGAAATATTTTTGTCTTAGACTAGAAATAATGGACTAGATTAAAGGAGCATTTCAGTGGTGAATCTTTTCTAGGTTTTTTTTTTTTGTTTTGTTTTGATTTGATTTGTTTTCTTTGTGGTTTTGGAACATTTTTACTGCTAGACTTGGGGAACAGTCAAAGCAAACACTATTTCATCAAAATTTGTTTGCTAAGTAGAAATTCAAAATTATCTGGCAGATATTTACTTCCTATAGTGTTTTTTTTTTGTTGCTGTTGTTTTGGGGGTTTTGTCTCTGTTGTAATACTGGTGAATAGGGTTTTTTTTGAGAAACTATTTTGTCCTGTTTTTACCATTCTGAACATGACCGAATCCTTGCACATGTTAGACAAGTGTCTCATTTTATTTACTCTTCTGTTCATTGGAGTTGAAGCTATGCTGGTCTGTCAAGAGGGTGAGGAGAAGACATTTTTAAATAGAAGCAGCCAACAGGAATAAAAAATGACAGCAAGTTGGGACTGTTGTCTCCCTGATGCAATGGGAACAACAGGTATGTTTTGTTTCAATTCTAAAAGAATAATGACCCCACTGAGAAGAGTCACCGTTGCTAACTATGCTTGAGAGAAGCCCATAATGTACAAAGATGCTCTCAGACCCATCGAGAAGTGGTTCTCTTGTACCTACAGATGAGAAAAATGAAGCAGTAGTTGGCTTCTTTGTGAGTTCTCCCTGGCCTTTTGAAGTGATGCCTCTTCAGTACTCATTTTTGTTGTGCCCTACTGTTCTTAAATGGAGGGGAAGAGAAGAGGCCACAGGTAAGGTCAGGATTTTTCTTTATGAGAATTTGATATGAGTGTATTGTTCTGAGTAACAAATGGAGTGTTATTAGAAATAATACTTTGATTTTCTGATTATTGTCTTAAATTTCTTTTTCTTACCACCCAAATGGCCAAAATGCAACTTCTGCTATGGCTATACTACTTTTTTTCAGTGTTCTAGATGACAGATGGAGTTACTGATGTGAATTTTATTTCTAATGAACTGAACTGTACCAAACATGTCCAGTTAATACAAACCTTGTCTGCTGTCTTTTTAAGCCAAAATTTTGCTATTCAGCGATCTGATAAAGTACACTTAGAAGAATCTTCTGTTGTTTTGCTGTAAGCAAGCAACTGAAGAGGTGAGAATTCGATGTCAGCACCACACAGGTGGTGAATATATATATTTTTACAAGCCTTCTAGCAAATAGAGTTTTTTTTTCCTGTTATGGTGAAGCTGTTAGGACTGTAGTAAGTTCAAGTAAGTCTAGCAATTAAATGTTGCTATGGTTTTTTTTTTTTTTGAGGACTGTCTGCAAGACAGAAGAGATCAATTTGGCTTCAATTCAAGAACTGTGAAGATAAAACTAGGAATTTTATAGGATTTCCTTGCAAATGCCAGTTGTTAAACGGTCTGTTGAGTAATTTGAAATTGAGATTTGTTCTTTGCAAATAATTTTTCCAGTAATGTTTGTATCAGATTAATTTCAAAATTTTCTGCACAGTTTTTTTGTAGCTGATAGTAACAGGACATGGCAAGAGTTAGGTTGGTTTCTTTTTCTGATCCGTATCCCATGTGCTCATAAAGATTAAGCTCCTAAAACAGTGTTTTCATAGAACAGGTTCTATCATCTCTCTATTATTTATCTAGTTTCTTTGGCATGATAGATATTCCTCCTTCACTTCCTAACAACATTCATCATTGTTTCACTTCACGACAGCATGAAATTCTTAAACAACAACCTAATGCCTACAAAGCCCCACGTTGACTCAAACAAAAAAGGGACACTCTTCCACCTAAATGAAAGGATGATGAGTAACTATATGTGTAGCTGTGAGTGGGGAAAGAAAGTATTGTGCTTATGAATAGATTTTTTTTCTTCTATGTAGCCCTTTTATTGTACTTCAGTTCTTTAGCCAAACGGTGTGTCACTGAGCCAGACAGTAACACCACTAAGTAGGTGCCTTCCAGCACTGTTTATACTTTTCAGAGTCACAGTTCATTACTCTAACAGACACACCACATCATTTTGCATACCCTTTACATATTGTTTCCAAGTAAACAGCTCCCACTTCCAGGCCCATCTGCACTTTATGCTAGCCAAGAATAGTGCTTTTGCATGTTAAATTGTCCTGGCTGGTCAAGTCGACCAGAAAGCAGCTCCCTTGCCTACCTTGCATCTGAAGTCAAACCACGTGGTTGATATCCTTCCATGCCTTTAACAAAAAGGGACTGTTCACAGATTAAACTGTTGCAAACACTAAGTGAACCACTAACCTTTGTATTTACTGTAATTTTCTACTTAAAATAGGCTTTCATATGGATCAGTGATAAATGAACTAAAAGGTGTACTTTTAAAGGATCACCCTTTTTCACTTTTCTAAATTTCCCTAGTTCTCTCCTGCAGGCAACTTTTTAGGAGATTTTTCCTATTGCTGCTATATTGTGTTGGTATTGAGGCAATATGAGGTATTGTGTACAGTGCAGTGGATGGAATGCCCACCCTATCAAGCTCTAAATGGAGAACTAATAAGAGACAGTTTCTGTCCTCAGAAGCTTAATATGTATGAATAAACAAAAGGGTGAAAAGAAAAAGCTGAAGGGTTCTTACCGTTTGCTTTTTAATTAACTTGCTGAAGATCATAAAAACCTGTAGTTGGCTGAAAATAATAATCTTGTTTCCCGCTTCAGAATCAGTACATAACCATAACATTTTTAACCTCTGACCCAACACAGGTTTTAATTTATAATAATACTGTTAATTACAAAAGGGAAAAAAAAAGTATTTTCTTAAACCTGGAGCAAAATTTGTGTGGGATGATAATAGCTAGATTCAGGAAATGAAACTACTTAATTGAAGGTGTTTTGAGAGAGTATCATTGCCATTGAGTATTTAAGAAGGTTAGCTTTGTTTCCTTAATAGGTTTGGAGAATTAATGTAGGAAATTTTCCTTCTCCTTTTCTTAGCAAATAAATAAGTTTACAGAAAGAGTCTTTGAAGCCATCTGGCTTAATCAACATTAAAGTCCTCCCGTAAGGAAGTTTTACATGGCTCTTCTCGTTTTAAAGGAATTAGGTATGAAGAAAAATAATATATGCCTCATTGGCTGGAGACTGTGTAGTAGATTCCCTAAGTTGACTGTACAGCACAAGGTATCAGAAGCTTTGGGCTGTCCAAACTATGACGGACTCTGAAGATTGCCTGCAGACTGGACTGCCTTTTTTACAAAAGAGCTCCAGAGTCGGTTTTGATAGCTTTAATGGTATCCCTAGGGGAAAAG
>RSEF01000001.1:111273178-111311575 GCA_003993805.1 Himantopus leucocephalus | reverse complement strand
GAGTAACCTGGTCTAGTGGAAGGTGCCCCTGCCCATGGCAGGGAGTTTGGAACTACATGATCCTTACGGTCCCTTCCAACTCTAACCATGCTATGATTGTATGACCAAGGCAAGAATTGCGTGGAAAAAAGCAAGAAACATGTACACAAAAACTGTAGTAAAAAAAGCCTAACTACTCTCACTGTTCACAGAACACGTTTGATGAACACCCAGTTTGAAATAAGCAGTTACACACTTTTTATGGTCTAAAAAAACCAAACAAAAACATTAGGAACCAAGTGCTATCACGGCCAAGCACATATACACACATCTTTTTGTGTCAAGGATTTTCTGGGTGTATGACCTGAGTGCCGTTGCCTTTGAATTATTTTCAGCTGACTTATTGATCTTGAGCAACTATCATCAGCCTTCCTTCTTCATTCCCTGAGTTGCACTAGTAGGCCTGAGGCTTACCGGAGAGTCCGGGCAATTTACTCCTCCAGAGCTGTGCCTTTATTCTAGGCAAACTTGCTGAGGTTCTGGTAGTATTGTTTTAAAAAAAAAAAAAAAAACAAAAACCAATTTTCTTTTTCTGGGATGTTACCTATGGAATGTTACCTACCTGGAAGTCAACCTTAGTGGCCTTTCTGTAAGGAACGCCAATGTTACCCTTCTCCTGCCCCAGCTCACAGCCTTCTCCGGGATTCTTTCTGCTGGAGAAAGCAACCCTGTGCCTTTCAAAATGTGTATGTTTTTTGAGCTCTTGAATTAGCTAGTTGTCTGCCTGCACAATATATACCCATTGTATTTGTCTGATCTGGAAGACATTGCTTATCTGGGGCTATGGTTAAAATGTAGTTAAGCAATAGCGAAAATCTAAAGTTCATTGTGTAATTTGGAGACTGAATTTGGAGAAATGAAGGGCTGGTAATGTGTAATGTATTCATTTCCATAGCAAATATATATCCTATAAGAGGATGCCAGAAAGGAAAGTGGAGCAACAAAAGTGAAAAATTGCCACTTGATACAATGATTTGTTACCTGTTGACAGTTGTGCCTCTTGGTAGAAAAGTTCATTATGAATGATAAGTTGAGGGCTCAAAACAGGACAGATAGAAGCCTTGAAGATTTGTCCTTGAAGGCTGGTGATGTACAGCATGGTTTCTTTCTTGCTGTAAAAGAGGTTAGTGTAGTCTAATATGACTGTTAGTCTATTTTAAGATATCTCTGATCAAAACCATTATAGAATGAAGGATGTTCATAATAAAACCCTATTGTGACAATACTGGGAAAGTACAATGTTTTGTAAATATTTTTACAAATAAGTGAAGAGAGGGCTTTAGGTACAGAGAACTAATGAAATTCAGGGTAGCTGATATTGTAAGCCTAATTTTCATAAGGATGACTTGAGAACAAGAAGTTTATATCAACTGAAATATTCGTCATCCTAAAGGATCATAAGAAAAATTCAGAGCAGAGCAGGGTTTGTGGAACCATTCAATCAGTTGAGAATTTTACATCATATACTCAAGAATTAGGCATTTCTGTTGTCATATCCCAAGCAGTGGTCTCTGTGTATCCAACTCCTTTGTTTCCATCATATATTTTCAGTAGAAACCTTATGCATGTAATGTAGAATAGACAATAGCATGGCAAATGTCTCATTGATCACATGCTTTTTTTTACTGTGATGAAAGATGAAGCTGTAGCATCTCCCTCCTTCCCACTACCATGCAAACAGATAAAGTGTTTTGTACGTGGGACAAGCCATATTTTTTTACACCATTAAGCGTAAAAACATACTTGGCTTAAGGACTGCCCAATAAACAACCATTTGACCCTTCATAGCCTTTTACTTCAGAAGAAATGAAACTTTGAATAATGTGGCAACCTTGTGATAATGTAATTTAAAAAGCATTTTAAATCCAACAGAAACAGAGTAACTCAGGATGGGAATTCCTACTGCTTTTTTTCACCTTTTTGTTTAGGTACCATATCACCAGTGTATATCACTTCAACTGTTATCTTCCACTGTCCTTGCCCATCTATCCTCCTGGAGTGATTGACCTTGGGTAGCTGTGCATCTTCCCTCCTAGGTTTATAAGCATACATTTTTTAACATAGAATTGCTGGACTAGAAGAACAGACTCTGGTCTACATAGTTCAAAGCCGCTGACTGCAGAAGTAGCTTAATAAGTGTGTACAGCATTGTTCAAGTCTGATATTCTGGTTCCATGGGGCACCTGATATTTCAGGTGAGAGATGACATCTTTAAAACTTACTCTTTCTAGTTTATTTCCTGTTGTTCAGCTGTGCTTCCTGTTGTGGGTGCTTCTATACTGAAAAAGACTACCCAATAAAAGTGTAATGTTGTCTTTACTATCAGCATTAGACTCAGTTGTGTATGCCTAGTTATGAAATGCAGTAAAATTGTGCGATAATACCATATGCCTCCCACTCTTTCAGAGTGTTGACAGGTTTCTTGCATATATTCTATCTGAATGCTGTAACTACACATAGATGGAGCAGATGGAGTTTCTCTGCTTTTAATCAGGGAATATATTTGCTTAGGAATAACATGCACTTGTTGTTTCCTCATTTTTTTTGGTGGGAAAAAGGAGGTTTTATATGTTATTTATGAAGTTCTTTCTAAGTGGATGAAAGCAAAAATGATCAGAGAATAACCATTCAGAGAAGTATTTTGATAAGAATATTTGGTAGGAAGAAGTAAGAAGGTGAAGGAGAAGATCCCACAGGGTTATTCCATGTTGTAAGTTCAACCTTCAGGTATAGAGGGTACAGACAGGGAGAATAGGTGTACCTCTGTTGTGTGTGGCTGCCATGTATGCATGCTTTGTTCGGGCCATGTGATTATAATCACAGTATTTCAGTTTGGTTCTTTATCTAATCCCTAGTAACTTGTTCACTAACTCATTTACAGTAAGAAATGTAATTAGTTCTGATAATGGGTTTTTTTGCCCTGCTATGTGTCTTCTTTTTTTCTTATTTAGTAATATTTGCATAAATAGATATATTCTTGAATATAAACACTGAGTTTTATTTTCTAAGTATCAGTTAATACAGACAAGACCAGTTATTTAAAGGATTTGATCTTCTGACCTTGTGACATCTCATCATGTCACAGGGACTATAAGGTTGATAGTCAGTGACAACAGCATCCTCTTTAAGTTGTAAAGCTTTTAATAGTTGCGATCTTCCTTTACCTCTGTTTGACTATGATATGTTAGTCTATTTGTCTAATATGCATTGTTGCTCTTCTTTTATGTAGGCTTATGTAATTTTCATGCAGTCACTTATATAGTTATTTTTGATGGAACATTCTGATGTTTAGATTGTTAATAAAAGACTTGTATCTACTTCCCTATTTTTATGTCAAATTACGTTTCATAGAGCATGTTATATACTGTACCACAAGTACTAAATAACTTAAGTTGCTATGGAAGAGACACCAGATTATAAGAACATATAATGTAAATACATGTTGACTAAGTTAATTTACGAGACGAAACTGAAAGTTATGTATTTTAAATTTCAGTACATATTTTGGGGGTGCCATTATGGTTTAACTGTTTAACTGAAAAGTTATGGTATAACTGTTGAACTGAAAAGACTGAGAACACAATACGTCCCCAACTGACTAGCATGAAGGGACGACTGATTGGAACCACTCACTCGACACTGCGTCTTGTGAATGCTCCCCTTGCTGACGTGCTGCATCAGTATTTTCTAAGACAAAAAGGATTTTTCTCCTACAGGAAGACAGTAGAATCTACGTCCAGTATCACAGATCCCTTGAGATTTGTAGGACAGCGAGGATCAATTAAGTCATCACACTGCCAGAGCTGTCCGCCTTCCCCGCAATTTAAAATAAAAGGAGTCTTCCAGTACCAAAATTACACATTACAGTTTCTGGGTTTCAGATGAGTGATTTAGAACTGGGAGAGTTGTTGCAACTGGATTAGTTTCCTCCCTCACTCTCTGTATTAACCAGTCTTTGTAGAGGAACAAGTCCAAATACCATTACCAAAAGATATCTTCAGCCTGTCAGCTGCCACATTGTCACCGACTTGCCAGGACATTTGCACTGGCTTTGCTGTAACTAAATAGCAAAAAGTCCTGGTCAGTGAGAGGAGTAAGCAAGTGACCTCTCCCAGGGTTCCTGTAAGAACAGGCAAGCACTGGGAGAGGAGAGGTCTGCTTGGCAGACTGATGGCAAAAACCCTAGTATCGACTAATGGCAACTAATCTCTCTGCTGGAGCTAACAAAGAGCCAGGAATGTATTGAGCACACACAAAGGGAAGACAAAAACCCTGGCCCAACCACAACAATACCTCTGGGCAGTCTCCTTACTGCATCCTCCCTTCCAATAGTGTCTTGAAAACAACTATTAAGGGGCTGACAATAAACAAATGCTATGCCTGCCGGCTAATGGTACACCAAACCCAAAAGAATTCAAGTCCCATTTTATATCACAAAGCTGAAATTGGGCATCTTGAAATTTTGATAGGCAGGCTTTCTAGTGCATCATCAATGTTATCCGTCTGCATCAGGAAGTGATATATCACTCCCGATCAGAGAAGCTCCCTGTAAGGCTGTCTTCTTTCTTGTTCACAGCCCAGCACTGAGGTCAGGAAGCCCTCTCTGTCCCATTACAATGTTTTATCATTAATTTTAGCTTTCCCGTCATCATGATGCTTGGCTTAAAAAAGTATCTGCTGTTCTCTCTTTCAGTATTTCTTGTCCTCTTAAGAACCTTATTCTCTCCTGTTTTACATTTTTTTTAAATCTTAAAACTTCTAGAACTGGAATGCCTGTTTAGCTATTATAATTTTACTGTTTTAATTGAAAGTCTGTGAGCACTGAAATGGTGAACTTAAAGACACTTTCATGAAAATCTCTTATCTCTTCTGAGGTAAAAGGAACTGTGAATGTCCTCATAATTACTTTTGTGGATATCTTTTTAATAGCCTTGGGGACATACACAAACATTTAATTATTAGGAAAGAAGTTAATACAATGAAGAATATCATACTAATAATGAAGCTTATAAATACATAGAACTCATTAATTGATAATTATGTTGAGAGATAAGCACAACTCAATTGATTTTGCTTTAAGCAAGGACTTCGTGCAGGTGTTTACTTAGGAAGAGATTGTGAGAAATCCTACTATATGATTCTGTGTCAATAATTTGCTTCTTGTCCTTGGTTCTAAAAGAGTTTTTGATTTAGTAGGGTTTTTTTGCTCCCCTTTTCTTCGCAAGTATGTCTTTTTCCTTTGCATATTATTACAAAAAATAAATTAGCACATGTAGTGGGAGAGAGCCTTAGAACTGGCCTGTATAGCATGCGAGAAAGTCAAGGAAAAGCAGATAGGCAGAAGGGCACTACCACAGAGCAGTGCCCCAGTGGCTCGTTACATTATGACCTGCTCAGCCCAAAAGCTGTTTCATGGCAGCCCTAGCACACACCAAGGAGTCGGACGAGAAAAAAGGCTTTGGCTGGCTTTTCTCAGCCCGTGGGGTATCTAACCATGGGGTAAGAGATAGTCTGTTTGCCTTTGGGGCACCTGCCCCTGTGCCTTCAGGTCCCTTTGTACTTGCTCCAAGCGTCATAAAGGCTACTTTGCACAAGTAACTCACAGACACCTTCATGGTGGCGAGTCTCTGGCCCCACGCACAAAGTCCTTTATCTCCCTAGAAAGTAGCATGTAAATGAATGTGTAGCTGTATTTTCATATTGTACCAATTCGTACTTTCTTACCTGCTCTACTAATAAAACCAGTTGTTAGCTACACATTTCGAGTTAGTTGGCCATGAGCATGCGATACAGAAACCCAGTCAAGTGCTCTGCTCCACATAACGTTGGAGAAACAGAGATAGGGAAAATATATTGATAGCTCTATTTCATTCAGCTGCCCAATAAGATCTCTTTTTCCTAATTTTGAACATTCTAGGGGACAAGGAAGCTATTTTTTGTCAAGCAGTATTTATACTATGATTTCTAACTTAGTAACTTAATGTAAAGGAAACTGTCAAG
This sequence comes from Himantopus leucocephalus, assembly GCA_003993805.1. Classification (NCBI taxonomy): domain Eukaryota; kingdom Metazoa; phylum Chordata; class Aves; order Charadriiformes; family Recurvirostridae; genus Himantopus; species Himantopus leucocephalus. The sequence continues at coordinate 111,305,536 of RSEF01000001.1, read as the reverse complement.
TTTAATTTGGTCTCAAATATAGACCTGTAAAAACACACTTTTTTAAGCTTTTTTTTGACTCAGCCACTGGATTTAGTTTTCATGCTTTTAGAGATACTGTTTTATTTGTGAGATGGCAGATAGCTTTTAGAAAAATTCTTGCTTGAAATACAATATTTAAAATGTTTGATTTTCCTCAAATTTATTTGAAAACAATTTTTCTTTTTAAAAAGTGAATATTTCACGGTAGCATTCACAACCCCCCAAAAAAAATGTTAGTAGTACAGATGAGAAAATGCATTTCTAAAAGGAGTAGATGCATGGAAGAATTGCAAGACTTCAGGGGTGCTTTACCCAGTACACTCTGTTCTTCCCAAGCTGCCTCTTGTGCAAAAAAGAGATCTGACATTACTGAGGAGAGAGAGATCACAAAAATCCCAGAAGTTCTGATTGCTGTTTCTAAAATATAAGCTTGAAGATAATTGCCCTATTTTCATATTTTCACCTAATTTTATTTTCAGGTAAAAGGTATTAAAATCTTACAGAAGAAAGCTGAACAAAGTTAGGACTACTCCAAACTGGGATGAATTTGCTGCAAGATGGGAAAGAACTGTCGTAAGGAAAAAAAAAGTCTGTCAAGCTGGTTTGGTAAGTGCCAAATTTATCCATTTGTTTAGAAAAGAGAAAAGAATAAAGGTCAGACATAAGGAAGGACTTAAAACAAGCAAACAAACAAGCAAATATAGTAAAATAGGAAAGGATAAAAGTAAACAATGGATTTGTGGCATTACATCAAAACCGAAGTTAGGGGAGATTTTCGATGTTGGTATGCTTTGTCGGCTGAAGTCAGGCTGTGGCTCAGCAATACAGGGAATTTGGCCTTTGGTTTCCTGGTACCGAGTGACAGGTACTGCAACCACACAGCACAAAAGCACTGATCTGCAATGAGCACCCTCTGTCCGTTCGCTTTTGTGCTAGAAATACAACAGGTGATGTTTGACTTCCCACTATGAACAATAAGCTGGCTGATTTCCTGTCACGTGAAGAGGATATTTTGGTAGAAAGTCTGTCATGTTGCCCGCCGTCACTGAGCTGGGTAAAAATTTGTGCTGCTGGTATCCGTTGTGTGCAAATCCAGTACTAATGATGGGGGAATCACAGCTTTTAAGTGCTCAGCAGCGTTACAGCCTGACATGTGTCTATGTGTCTGTGTAATGTACTGTAGACATGTAAATCAGTGTCATTAATTATTGTGGGAAACTTAAAAAACCTACCAGTTGTTAGTTTTTCAACATCAAAAATCCACATACAAAGAAAATATTCTTTCTGAGAAGGCTTTGTGCGATATGCAAAATAATAACAATAATAAAATCATTAGGCAAGCTACCAGCTGTGAGCTGTTTCAAGTATCAATTCAACATGTCAATTACATTAATATGTACACTGACTAAAAATTTTGCCAGCAAAGTGCAGTAGAACACTCTTTTTTTGTGGAAGATTAAAAAAAAAGGATAATATGTGCTTTGAAATAGCAAATTATGTAATGGGATTAGCAGTTTGGCTGTATACAGTTATTTTTGAGAAACTGTGTATTAGGTGACAAGCCTATATATATTATCTTTGTGGATGATTAATTTATTATGACAAATTTTATTCAGGATATGAATTAACCATTTTGGAAGAAGGTAAGATAAGACTGGATTCTCAATTTCCTTATGTTTTCTGGAGCTCTGTTCCTCAAACAAACAAACAAAAATCCCTGATATGTCTGTGCTTGTTGCTGGGATCAGTAGCCTTCAGAAATGGTTGCAACTGTATAATCCAAGTGTTACATCTCTGTGAAATGCATGTAATATACTACTTCAGGTGGGACTGAGGGTTCTCACACAGTAGCATTTTATACTTTGTATATACCTGGACTGATTTTTGTGCTTTTGTACTTACCTGCAATGAATTTGTCAAACGGGAAGAAAATGCAGGTTTCAACAGAGAATTTCTGGTGAAACCCACCCATTCCATGTCCTGGAATGCAGGCACAGGTTCAGTGGTTAGGTGATTGCTGTCAGAGCTGAATTTAGCACTCAGTTTTGTCAACATTTCAAATAGAAATAGAGTTTGATTGCAGCTGCAACGGAGTCTACTATTGCTTTGGGATTTTGCTCCCCTAAAAACGTTCACATTCTCTGTCAGTCTTCCTTTGAAGTATGGGGATATTCTCCTAAATGTTCTGCAAAGTAGTACCGACCAAGTATCTTTGTATTACAACAGCCACACTAAGTATACTTAAGTACTATCGCAATAATTGGCTTCTGCTATCTCATCTCATCTCATCTCATCTCATCTTTTTTTCCTCCCTGTATATTGAACAGATGGCCTTGAGCTTTATGTAGGTGATTAATTAAACCGCACATAAGAGGAGTATTTTTTGCATGCATAAATTCCTCTTAACAAGGTTTTAAATTCCTTCAGCAACCAATCTGCTCTGAGGGGGGCAGAATATTTTTATCTTTTCCACTTTTCTTTCAAATACATGCAATATGTGTCTTAAAATAAATGTGTATATGTTGTGCCAGTTGTTAGAAAAGGCTTAGGTTTCAATACGGCTGGCTAGTAAAATTTAACAAGGGTATCAGTAAACTGAAAAAGTTAAATTCCTCTGCTGAGAATATAAGACACTTCTGTAGATGCGCTGTGACAAATGGCAACGTGTATGGGAGAAGGCAGGCATTGCTTCGTCTGACAAGGTCTGTTTAGGGCACAGGAACTTGAGCTCAACAGCTGCACTTAGAACTAGCTGCATCATGTGTTAGAGTACTTGCACTGAAAGAAGAGGTCCCCTTACGGGGAGGCGAAATCAGGAGAACAAACGCTGCACAGAAATGGCTGCAGACGTTCTGCTGTTGCAGGGCTCACTGCACATACCTCTGTTGTTTCTCACGTAGGCCAAGAAGCATTTTTGCAGGTTTCTCATTCTGCAGTCACTGCTGACCTCATGTTCATGTGGGTTTTAATTCTAAGTGATAAAATTGCCGTGCTTTAAAATGGCATTTTCTTCTCTCTTCAACATGGTTGTTTTTCATAGGCTTATTAGCAAGAGCTGGATGTGTATTATAAAGCGATTGAAGGTTATATAATAAACAGTTGCTCCATATTCTAATTACATTTACTTCTCTTGTATTCATGCGGCTTTTATTAGTGAGTAGTCTACGGAACAGGTTTATGGGAAAGAACATTCATGGGATTGGGTAATGCCGTATTTTGAAAATTACTTGTACACATTTCATAAACACTTTCTTGAGTAAAGGCATTCCTTTTCTGTCATCACTCAACAAAATATTTGAACGGTTGACATTATGAATTAAAATGTGTATCAGGGTCACCAGGTTCAGTGGAGATACTAAGAGTCTGCTGGTTTTCAGACTGTCTGGTTTTTCAGAGGATTTCAGGTCTCCAGGAACCTCTATGCTGTGTCTTGTTAAAACAGGTCTGGTTTTGAATGTTGAATGTGTAAAACAAAATAATTATCTGTAACCTGTAAGTATAGACAAGATTCATTTGTAGAAATAAATGAGCAAATTATTGCTGCTAATGAAAAAATTTAAAAAAGCTTTGGTTCATACAGAGAAGAAGGAATGAATTTTCAAATTTGATAACATCTTGTTAACTTGGCTCTACTTACAATAAATCATTATTCCGCTGATGTATTCTGCTGGACAATCTCCTAGAAGCCCACAATAATAATTAAAGATGCATGAAGTTATATAGTCAATGGTTACTGTAGTAGCGTATGATCTCAGTTACAGAGGAAGAATTCAACATATGCTGTGGAAATCCAGTATGAAGGGTGTGTGCCTGTGTGTTCGTGTGTGTGCGTATGGTATGCTAAAAAGCTTCTTGCTGTGTGTTCCTTCCGTGTTTTTTAACAATGTGGGAAGGAGAGCTAAGGGGAAGCTTACCTTCCTAGGAAAGGAGGGTTAATACAAAAAAGGAATTGATTCTCTTCTCAGATAGGTGGCCAAGGACAACCACATATCTTGAAAAATCTGCTACTGTGTTCTCTGGCTTTACAGTACATCTATTAATAGACAGTGTGTGATACCTGACTATGAACACACACATACCTGAGAAGAATGAAATTTTGTGAGGTTAATCCCTTGTAATCTCTTGGTTGACACCTTTGCCAGCTTCTTCTTAAAAGTTTTAGTTTCCTCAGACAATCTTCAGATGACCTGTTTCCTTTTCTACTGGTAACACTTAGAAAAAAACCTTAGATCTTTTCAGAAGGCAAAAATATTTGGAATTCAGTATACTGCAAAGTGTATATACTTGAGCCTCTTTCTTCATATTCCGGATATATTTTGGGGATGTTATGATACCTAGGGGAGCTCTTTCCTTAGTAGGATGACGGCAGAAAGAGGGCTTGGTGGGGTGGGATTGTGGGAAAGCATGAGCTGACACTGCACATTGAAGGTGTATATTGATTGGATGCATGTAGACCTTCTTAAAAATTTAAACTCTGTGTCACTTTCATGACAAGTTATCCAACTAAATGAGCAGCCTTGTTTCTTATCCTGCCCTTCAGAGGCTGGCTGGTTCATTAAAGAAACTTTCTCACTTTCTCCTTTTCTCTATCCCTGCCTCGCTGCTGTTGCCCACTCTTATGGGGAAGTATAATCCTCACAGCGGGTGACATGTCATGCTGATCTCCAAAGCAGCGTCTAGCTATACAAGTACGTTGTGCCAGAGTGATCTCTTGCTCTCTTGATTCCTTTGGCTGCAACATGAAACAGGGATCAGAGCTGAGCCCACTGATTAGTTCTTAATCATTTGAGAAGCCCCACTGAACTGAATTGCTACCACTCACTGTGACTCCGTGTATCATCACTTACGCGTCCTAAATTAAAAGGCTTATAAAAGGCTTGGCTTGATATGTCTCAGTATGTAACTTAGCACTTTGAAAAAGCTGTAAACATTATTTTCTGTTCAAAGGGGTAAAATAATGCATGCGGTTGCTTTTTTCCTTCTGCTTATTAACCTTTACTTTTGATGGCTTTTACTGTTGTTTCTGTATAATAGCTGATTAGGCCAATTTTCCACGGGAACATCAGCACTTCAGGTCTACTGTATCTTGTCACAAGAGGTGGCATACTTGAGATGAATTGTGCACAGTGTAAGAAGTCGGCGAAGCAGCAGTGAAGTAGTTAATGCCTCTTGGCCTCGATTACAGTGCAGCTGGCCCAAATCAACTCAGAACATTTGTAGTACAGAAATCGCTACAGCTTAAATCAGCCGGACTTCTGAGAAAAGGATCAGGGTGGCCTTTTTGCTAGATGGGTACGTTAAGGCGACCCACTTTAACTGGATGCCTGATTTAAGTGGAACACTCTTGTTTAATACAAACCTCCTTTTATCTTAATGGTATTGGCAGAGCAGCCCATTTGTCTCAATTTCCTTCAAGCAACAGTTCTTAAGCCAAACCTTGAAAACCTGCAAATTCTACTGTACCTCAGCAAAATCATATACCTTGGACTTATTCAGGTTTCCACGCAAGGGGACTAATTTTCTGTCTTGTCTCTTCCTGATATTAGAGTGGAAGTACATTAGCAGCATTGATATTTTCACACCTGGAAAACAGAAAATAAGCTTTCACTTTTGCTTTTGCTTTTAAGTACAATAACATCTCGTGGTATCAATACCTTGAATGTAACAAGATTTGCAAATTCCGTGTGCTATCAACAAGATTCCTTTATCCAGCCTAAGTGACCAAATAGACATAGTACTTCTAGCTGTATTAATATAACATTTTTCACTGGTTAAGAATATAAAATGCAGTGATTTTGAGGAAATTTGAGCTGAATAATCAACATGCTTACAAGAACTTTCAGCTGAGATTGTCAACATACTACAATATGCTACTGTTTGTTTTCTTATCAATAAGTATTCTTTTTATAGCAGAAATATACTTAAGTAATGCTCTACTGTGAAATGTTTTACTTGCAATGAGATTTTCTATCATATCTGTTATGGTGCATTGTTTTGAGCCTGCAGAAGCTTTGCTGATAAAGATCTCCCTTTCAGCATTTTGCTGCCAGCGTAGATGCCAGAGGATGCTTTAGTTCATCCCTCAAGAAAATTAATTCAAGCAAATTGTAGAATATGCATAAAGTACTTGTTCTTATTATTTTTATGTCATCATGTCTAGAACTTAAATATGCACATATGTATATAGAGAACTAAGCAGTATAGATATATTGCAGGAGAACTTGCGGTTCTGCACTGGCAGGGGGGCAAGGAAGAGAGGGAGAGGGAGAGAGGAGGCAGAGAGGAGGTGCAGTGTGTCTTTTTGGTTCTCAATAAGAAAGGCCTGACAAAAACCAGCTTATTAAAACAGCTGTGTTAATATGACAGAATAAGAAGAGGAACACAGAGAGCAAATAAACCTTACATCCCTTCAGACCTTGGGCACCCCACATCTGCGCAGCATCAGACGGACCCTGGGTGGGTCTCTCCCACAGTACGCTGGGAGCATCCTGTCCATCAGGAGAAGCTCCTCCTTTTTTGGTCATTTGCGCTATTAAATAATTTTCTTACATGAAAACAACTCTATTCATAAAGGATGTTTGTGGGAGAACTTCTTGCTGCACTTTTAGACAAAAGCAAGGCCACGCGGGTGGCATGGGGGAGCTGCCTGCAGTCCCCTCTGTTACAGTGCGCTGGCTGGGATTATCCCACGGCTGAGAAGTTTGTGCAGCATGGCACAGCGCAGGCCTGGGTTTGCTCAGGTTAAAACTCTCGTAGAGCACTAACTCCTCAATGTGCAACACTCTACCGGTCAGGATCAATGCATTCCACCCCGTAATCCACCCACAGTTTACCTTTCCCAAAGACACTCTAAGTTATGGATAATAATAATAATTAATAACGTACTGGCAGGCATGGTCTGTTGGAAATCACTGACTCCTCAAATGCGATACCTTCTGCAAGGCTCCCAAGGCACTTGCTCTGCCGTGGCACAAATGAGATTTGCAATATAATATTTGGTTATTGCAGGTGAAAGCATCCCAGAACTATGCACAGACCACAGAGTAGTTTCATAAGTCTGGAAGCTGGTCTTCTCATGCATAGTTCTGTACCTCATGGAAAGTGCAAGTTTCCATCAGTATGTAGTTCCCAGCATGATAAGACTGATTCTGAAGATGATGCCTTTGAGATTCAAGGAGTATTCCCTGACAGAGGCAGCAGAAGTGTATATACTGCAGAATATACAGTTCTGTATATAAATTCCTACTTTTTATGGTGAAGTCTTCTTTGAAATCAGGCTCTTTTTTGTTTTCTTTTTTTTTTTTCCCAGGGGCAATTAAACTGGGGCCAAAAAAACATGCTTAGTATTTGTCAGTATTTTCCCTCTCCCCCATTCTCCAAAAGAAACACAAACCAAACCAACTTGCAATCCTCTTACAAGGTTTCAGAATTTCTGCACTAAAACTTACAATTCAGAAGCTGTGGCGGAGCTTTCCTTAAAAGGGTGTCCAACCTGCAGACATTGAGGATTATCTGATGGATATATCTTGATAGAGTGAATTTTGGATACTTATTACCTCTCTGCAAATAAAATTACATCCTATACCCAGTGAGTTCCTTAGGCTTGAAATGGGTTGTGTGGTTGCTATGCTTCTCCTCATTAGACAGAGTACCTGAAGTACCTGAAGTATCAGGTAACGATGAAATATGTTCTTTTATATATATGACTGCCTCTCTTGATATGCTTTGGCTGAGAACAGCAGGATCCATAGATGCTCTGTATTTCTGTTCAGCTGTACAGCTGTTCAGAGGTATGAAAAATTCCTAGGATAAACTCGGCCCTGGATATATCTGGACCTAGGTCTATTGCAGATTTTTGCCTGGGCTTGCTGCTATTCTTTATAGTGGTTTAATTATAAAGCTTTGATTGTCTTATTGATTTAGTGGAACTGTGCCCATTTCTGCGAGAGCTGAATTTGGCTCTGTGTCTTCAGATGGAGACAACTGAACAGAGTTCTCCCAGGCTTGGCCAGAAGGTGATTCCCCTTTAACATTGCCACAAAGGTTATTTTCGATTATGCAATGCATCAATACATAGATTGCACACAAAATTAACTGAGTCAAGCCAAGGTTTTGTAAACTTTGCTAGATGATTAAGTCCGACATAGCATTTTGCCAGCAGGTGGCAAAAACAACTGCCTTGGAGAGGAGATCAGCTCAGATATAAACTTCACTCTTAAAAGGTGTTGAATATAAACTGAATACATGAAATATTTTAGTTTAGTCATGTGTTTTTTCATGAAAGTGTAGCTTTGTCTTGTGTTGCTTTTTCCATAGTATTGTGGATTTTAAGCCGTTTATAATGGCAAATATCTTGTTTGTGTTTTTTTTTTTTAATCTTGTTAAATTGCTAATTTTATTGAACATTTAACAACTCATCACTTGGGTTAAAACACTTTAATGCAGATGGGCACCCACTGATGATACAAAAGCATGAAACATAGATTGTTGCTATTTAGGAAAATGATTTATTATCATTTTACAGACAAAATAATTCCAGGGAAACTAATTTAGGTCATATAGTGAAGTGACAAGTGGAGGCGGGGGAAGGACAGACAGTCGGTTGTACAAGCCAAATTGTTTGGCACTGGTGTGTTCAGAAAAATTGACATTTTGTCAACCTGTTATTGCAGAAGATATTTCCAATTTTTGACCAGCTATCTTACATGTCCTACATTTTGCAGCTGTAAACAACAGAAACAACAGACATACAGGTTAGACTTCTGGCTAGTCTAAATGGAAGAGCAATGTCCCATACAGGATTTTCTCCTAGACAGTGTTGATACATAAGAAGGTGAAATGCTTAGTTTATCATAAGCTAGAATAGCTGAGGAGTTAATTTATATAGGATTCTAATGATGCTCACTTTGGCCTACATCAATGACAAACTTAAAAATTTCTCCACCTCAACAGAAGAACTCTGTCAATTATTGTGTTTAGCTTAAAGGATCAAGGAGCTTTTATGGCACTACTGTCACTCTCTGAATGCAGACCCTTTCCCTCCACATCCCCACACAAGTGTAGTACTGGGGAGACTGACATATGCCAACTTGCCCACGCCATTCACTAAGGGAAGATCTGCATGAACAGTTAAGACACTCAAACGTAGATACAAGTATCTCTCTTGAAAATAGGAAAGAAAGAAATTCTTCAAACTTGGAATCATATTCCCAAATCCAACTTGGATAGGAAGAAGAAAGATATAGTAGTAGTTCAGGAATGCTTTTGTACAGCAAATTTTGTTTATAAATGTAAAAAGCACAATTTCTGTGTTAAACGCTTAAAAATAAAGCAGAATAATGCATTTAATTTTACTTTCCAAAAAATTATTATGGGCTTTTTAATGGAAATAGTTGCCCAGTGTTTGGTCGCAAAACTGTTTTTGAGTGATGTTGAGTGCAGTATTTATGGTGACTTTTTCCTGTACTCAAAGATGGATAGAAATAAAAGTGGCTCTGGAATACACATTTATATTGAATCCATTACAAAATCACTAGCAGGGGTAATGACTCAGGAAGACTGAGTGAAGGAGCTGGCCCTGTGTAGCAGTAAGCGTGTTGTCTCAAGCCTTCACTTCAGGTGACTGTGGAATTTCAACAAATGATACCTGAGTGTCCTCGAAGAGTCCCCCATGCTCATCGCTGGTTTTCTCAGGATTTGTGCTTTTCCCCTTATTTCTGGCCCATGAATAATTTGGATATTTTTTAATGTACTGAGAGAGTGGAAATGCATTTTGAAGATTTTAGTGAAGATCTGTAGTGTTTATTGGCAGTACAAATTTCTCTGGCAGTCTGGAGGAAATTGAGAATCCCCTGTGATTCTAAAGGAGCAGGGAGCGTTTGGACTTGAGGATTGCTGCTCTGTATTGCTGTTGGCAGGCTTGTTACATGTTTTCCAACTCTTTGGTTTGGCTGTGGTCCAGGATCCATTGTTCTTCATCTCAGGGAGTCTTTCCATTACCTTCTACCAGTATTTGATAAGTCTTTTTTAGACTTAAGAATAGCTGTGGCTGCTTCTGACGACTATTACTAGTGTGATAATCCATAGCCACAGAAGTTCAGCTTTGGAAAGGTGTCACTACATGAATGAGCTTGCTGGAAATTTCAGAGGTTCCTGGAAGAAAAGAATATGCTATCTCTATGCCATCTATTACATCTTTCAGTGAATGTTTAGGTAAAGCTTTACTTAAAAAACGAGATATTTCACAGCTAACATGAATTGAATGAAATTTTTATGGCTACCAATAGAGACCACCAAGCTCCATTATTGGGTAATCTGTAAATGAAGGAACCTTATCAAGGGCATAATTATCTGTCTTCTTTAATTAAACAGCAGTACTGTGCACAAACACAACTGCTTAAAAATAACCCTATAGAGAACCAGTACAGTTTGTATGAGTTTTCTGATGGCTTCACGTGAAACAGTTTCCAATGTCATTAACATACTGAAAGAGGATAATAGTTATTCTGTTGAAGTTAGGAAGTTGCACAGTTTTTCTTGAATAGATTAGGCTGTGCATACTATCCCTACAGTAGTACTGCATAGCAGAGTTAATGAAGCTGTTAGCATGATCTGTCATGCCAGAAAAGATCCTGAAAATAATTAGAAAGTGACTGTGAATATTTAGATAGGGTACATATTAGATATGCCGCATTCTTTTGTAGAATACAAGTTTACATTTAAAAATATTCAATGACCTCTAGCAACTGCTATGCTTAAGTCAGAAATATGGACTTCATGAGGTCTGTTATGATCCCAGTGTCATCCTATTTTAGTAAAAGGCATGAGCTTCTATGATACACTGCTTATCAGGTACATACAGTATTCATTATAAAAAACCCCAAGCAAACACAAATTTTACATTGCCATTGCCACAAAAGAGCTGTCAGCATATTTTTCCAAATGGATTTGGTAGGTGCATGTCTATCAACTTCTGCAGTTTTTATCACATGTGTAAATTAAATACTGGGGAAAAAGAGACAAAAGCACATTATAGATGGGCAGTATGTGCATGAGCTAATGGGGATGTGTAGGTTAAACTGAAAAATGGAAAAATAATAAGAAAGGAAATTAAGGTTGGTGCAGGAATAAAAACTTTTAATAATGTGTGTTTAGAATGTTGGTTCCACTAATGATGACAAATTGCAAGGGGTGTTTTCATTATCTGCAAGTTCAGATCACCTTATCTCAATCTGATGGGGAAAAAAAGCAAATTGGTGAATATCATTACATCTTTTCTTTGTTTTGCCTCTAACCACAGAGAGAAATTGTAGTTAACTTGCTACATGCATCTCAGGATTATTTACTTAAAGTTGCTTAGGGATACATGAAGATTTCAAAATGCTATTTAATGTGGGTACTTGGTAGTAAAGAATTAATTAGACTATTTCCTATTTAGAAGGTAGATGTTGAAAATACTTTGTAGGATTAAGCTTTTAGATATAGTAAAACAGAGCGTAAATTCACTGAAAGAAATGCTAACTTTCCAGAATTAAATGAATTGCAAACCATGGTGAAATTCTTGAGGACTGTGAAACTCAGCACTATGGGGTCAATATTTTATTAGTTTTAAATTTATTTCAAGATAATTCATTTTTTTCTACTGTAAAAGAGCATGAAAAAACTAATCTTGCAGGAGGCATACCATTATCAAAATGTAATGCTCAAAGGCTTATGATATGCATACTCCAGAACATTTTAGTGATGATCACTTGTGATTGCATTAATACTGTATTTTTAGTTACCTATCCCTCGTATATCTTACAGTAAATGACCTCTGGCCTTCTGCAGTACAAGGAAAAAGGTTACTTAAATCAATGCTGAAGGCCCCACACAGCTGGACAAAACTCGTTAGGGTCATTTTGAAGATCATTACCATGATCATAAGCAAGTGTCTGCCCCATACATATCTGTTGCAACAAATTAGGCTCTCAGATTTGCGGCAGGAGTGTACAAGTTACGCAAAGGGTAACCGAGGAGAAAACAGGATGGTTTTGTGCTTGTGGTCAGAATTCTGCTCCAACTCTGGTTTAGTATTAGTGTTTTTTCTACCTTTAGCATACCTCAGTGTTAAGTCCCTTTTGTTTAACAGATACAAATACACTGCCCTAAAGCACAACAGGATGGTCAGTCCATCATTTTTTCTTTATTCAGAAGTCTGATTTTGTTTGATTTGGAATAAGTGGGTAAAAAGCCCTAGAAGAGGGCAATGCCTGAATGCTGAGTAACAAGGAAAAACCCCAAACTGATACGTTAATATCCAAATCTTTTTTACTCCTCTTGCTGTTCCAAAGCGAGTTTATACAATGCAAAGAGATAATTCCTGATCAACAGATAAGTTATAGGATAAACATGTGGCACTAAACAAAAGTAATTAAAAAGAAGCAAAGGTCATTTTGTGTAGCATCCTACAGGTACAGTGAAGATAAATACACAGGAAATTAAATTTGTGAGGTGAGTTTCATATATTATTCATCTACACCTGCAATTTTTTGGTTTTATGAAAGCAAAAGAACACCTCAGTAGCCCAGTAAATGCAGTATTGCCTAACTAGGAACAGACCATAGGCTTTGTATGAAGTCACAGACCCTCCAGACTGGATTTTGTCAAGCTTACTTTGTCTGAACTTGTCTTGAACTGCCTGGAGTTTTGTTTTGGCTTGTTTAGGTGTCATAACAATTTTCCTAACAGTCAGGAGGCTGTGCTTAATTTGCTTTACTTTTCACAGAACCACAGATTCATAAAGGTTGGAAGTGGTCTCTGGAGGTCATCTAGTCCAACTCCCTGCTCTAGCATAGTGAGCCAGAGCAGGTTGCTTAGGACAACGTCCAGTCAAGTTTTGAATACCTCCAAGGATGGAAACTCCACAACCTCTTCAGGCAACCTGCCTCAATATTTCACCACACTTACAGTAAAAAGGAAGTATTGTCTTACACTGCAATGGGATTTCCTGTATTTCATTTTGTTCCCATTGCCCTTGTCTGTTCACTGGATACCTCCGAGAAGAGTCTCGCTCTGCCTCTTTACTCCTCTCAGTAGACATTTACGCACATTGATAAGATCCCCCTCTGAGCTTTCTCTTCTGTGGGCTGGACAGTCCCAGCTCTCTCATCCTCTTCTTGTATGACAAATGCTTCAGTCCCTTCATCATCTTTTTGGTCCTGGACTCCCTCCAGTATTTCCATAGCTCTCTTGTGCTGGGAAGCTGAAAGCTGGACCCAGCGATCCAGATGTGAGCTCACCAGTGCTGAGTGGAGCTGCTCACTCGACTTGCTGGAAATGCTCTTTCCAGTGCAGCCCAAGGGGCTGTCAGCCTTCTTTGCTGCAAGGGTGCATTGCTGGCTCCTGGTCAGCTGGTGTCCACCAGGAACCCCAGGTCCTTCTCTGCAGATCTGCTTTCTAGCTGGTCAGCCCACAGAGTGTACTGGTGCCTGGGGTTTTTCGTCCCAAGTTGCAGGACTTTGCATTTCCTTTTGCTTATCTTAGTGTGGTATAACCATGATTTTTACATAGATAGTGGCAATAAGTAGTTATTCTGTGTAGACTGAAGTATTTACAGTTGTGTTATAACGTAGTGTCGAGGAATACAGTCCTGGTATTATAGCCAGCTCCTTACAAGTAGGGATATAGGATGCAGTGTAGAGGAGTACAGACATGGGATGGTAGGAAAAGGGGAATAGTCTGGCACTGTAGTTAGCAATGGTCAGTTAAAGAAATACAGATATGAAACTGAGTAGAGACAGTTTTAGGATGACAAAGAAAACAAAGACCACCATCCAACATATGTAAAGCATACCTTATGTAGTACCTTTGGATGTAATGTCACCTTGCATACCAATGAAGAAAGATCAGGGTGTAAAAATTTGTTAACGAGTATCCAAAAATGACCGCAAGCACGTCCTAGAGTGAGGAAGAAGAAGAAATCATTGACATCATGCTCCTCCCAGAGGAGGGGACTCAGGATGCTGAGGAGTTGCTGTATGCCTCCTGCCCCACACATCCAAGTGATTGCTTCTGATATTCAGAAGGGCAATGAAGGACACCAGAAAAAAAGCATAGGTATTAGGCATGTGCATATAACAATTTTAACACTATTATTAAGACTTTTTTCCATATTCTCTCCTTTTCTGTTTCTGTACTAATGAGATGTGAAATAATAATCATTGATTAAACTATTAACATTTCAGGCATAATAACAGTAAATTCTTGGCTTTTCATATAAGATATGTTTTTAGCCCACAGCTTCTGTTTTGAGTGTAACACCTCTCCGTGATCCTTCTTTTATATAAATGTCCCTGTTGACCCAAACCACTGTTCAGAAACCTGAAGGATTGTTCAAGCCTGGATCGCCTTTTATTTCTACCTGAAAGAGAAAAAGCTATGTTACTGCTTTCACATGTCTTCTTCTACCCCTAACTCAATATCCTCCCAGTTCAGTGTGCTCAGTGCCACTAGTATCTGTGAGTGGGAAGATGCAGGTCCTCTGAAGAAATTCCCTCCATTACTCTGTCTGTAAGATAATTCTGCCTTGGCACGTAGGAACTCAAATACTTAGTTCTTTCTCTGCTTATTCAGGCTTGGTGGAGATTACACGGTATTTTAATGATGTTTCTAAATTCCGTCACAGAGGAAAACTGTCTTATTGCACCCTTAAATCTTCTCTCTTCCCCTCTGGCAAAGAGTTGATTCTTAGGTGGTTCCTTATCAAGGAACACCTTTAGATGAGAAGTCAAATGAGAAATCACTTAATATACAAAATACATTCATTCATTCAAGGCTCCATAGATATTGTCCTGATGTAACCACTTGTTTAACCACAGTCAGCACCCAGCTAACTTAGCCACTTATAAATAGTATCAGTTTAATGCATGTACTTTCACTGTTACTTAATACCAAAGCAATTACCATCATAACTGCCACACATACACTGCAGAAGGGAAGAATTCGTGAACAGAGCAAGCTTTGTTTAAAGTCAGGTGCCTTTAACTTTGTAACTGAAAATAATCATAAAAATTCTCTTTGCAACAAAAGTCTGGGGACTAACAAAGGGAGAAGTCAGTGGTTTTAGATACAGACATTTTGAACGCTCATGGAGGACCGGTCCAGCCTGAGATCTGTACGTAATTTCTAGGCCTAAATAAGATCTTCAATCACTAGTTAATTACTGTGTTCAGTGTTTCCATAACAGTATGGTCTCTCCAGAAATATGCCTTGGGCAGAATGAACTAACCATTCCTTTGTTTTCCTGAAAATACACAAATGTAGCTTGATTGTACTTTGGTTTTAAGAGAGGAGGGCTGCATATGTCACAAGGTTCTCAGTGCACTTTGGGAAAAGGGCTTTGAAGAGCTTTGTATATGCCTTATATAACAATATGACATTATATATCTTATACAAATTTTTTAAAAACCCTGAAATAACAAACGTTAAATGAAATAAAACAGAAGTAAAGGACAAAGGCTAATAATACAAAAGAATAAACATGGAGTTTAAAGCTGTTGTAAACTCATCCCCTGTATTTAAATTAAAATTTGTCTGGGTGACAGGTATTGTCATGGCGTAATTTCTACTACATTTTTCTTTTTCCCTGTGTTAAATTCTGATCTCAGCTAAATTCTGTCTCTGAGCTATATGGAATAGCGTTGTCCCTGTTTTTTGTATGCAAAAGTTGATTATGACAGACTTTGTGACTGAACAGTAGATATCACAGCAGATTTGGAAATATCATCCTGCACAATATAACTGATTAAAATAAAAATATCTAATGTCATCCTTATACTCATACCCCAGTCAAGTCTTTTCCCCTGATGATCTGCTTACCACAGAACACTTCACTGCAGTCTGCTTTTTCAGAAACAAAGGCACAGAAGTAAGATCCCTAAAGAAAAATGCTGTGTGAATGAAAAAATTCTTAGTGCCGCCTCCAACCACATGAAGGGAAAAAATGGTGGTGGCTTTAATATCTAAGAATATGAAAGTATGAGGAAATTTGCAGAGAGAAGCAAGGATACTGCTGTCTTTGAAAGCATACCAGGCACAAATAACCATTACTTATATTATTCATCACAGTAGAATAAATTATGATGGAGAAACTGGATAGGGGAACCATAAAAATTAAAATATGTCAACTCAAAGTGAACGGTAAACATGTGCTACATGCTGGAGATAATAAAGAATATGATTCCTCAGTTGTCCTTGGAAAAAATGGGAAATAAGAGAAAGAAAACACACCAGTATATTAAAAAGGTTAAAGACTTGTTTTTTGGGGGGTAACACATGGTAAACACAGCCATTGAATTATATCAGGGGGTATCCATTCCATGCAGAGAAATATATTATGCAAAGGCTTTTGACCTTTAAGAAAATATGTTGATGATTTTCCTCTGCATACAGAAAAATGTCAGCATAGGTGTAAATAAATGTCATTAACTTTGTTTTTGTATTCAGAGTATATCCACAAGGACTAAGATCTGCTGGTATTCAGACGCCTGAATGGAGGGGATTCGAACCACTCATTAACCCTCCTAGTTCACTTGGCTGCTCAGGCTGTCTCAGAGCTGTCAGCCTCTCACATCACCAAGGAAATGGGTTCTTATCAAGTCTATACAAAATGAGGATGCATATGATCTTACTACTAAAACTGTCCGATTCACATGTAGACATACAATGTTTTAAGGAACTGCTTTCCCAGGGACCTGAAAAACTCCAGTTTCAATTTTCTGTTTTATCAATTGAAACATACATGTATGAAAATGTAGAAACAGCACTGTTTGCTTTGATATAGGAATACGTGTCTATATCCTTCACCCTTTAGAGGATGCGTTTTCAGGCCAAAACCTCTTGTTTGAATATTTCATGTTTCAGCGTATGACCTTATTCTAAGCAATACATTATAGTCCAGGTAATAGAAAACAATGCCTCTCCATAAACTGAATACCTGGAACATTTCCCTGATCCATATTTCTATCTGTTCTCTAGTTGCTTTCACCAAACAGAGAAGGGAAATTTAGTGCGCTTAAGATGCTGGGGAGGGAAGGTGGTGGTATTTCTTAAGGAAGCTGAGCCGCAGTCTGTCCTGCTCTTCCAAATATGTCTCTCTCAGTCCAAGCAGGGCAGTCCAAAAATACCTCATTTCAAGAATCTGCTAGTGCTGCTATATATTTTCACCATTTTAAATTTTGAAAATATAATCCATTTCATTATTCAACGACACACTATATTCAAGTAACATGAGAATATTTGCTCACTCCCAAAACAAAGCTAACATTGGTCTGCAACTTCAAAATTTTAAAAATCTATTTTTGTTCCTTGGTTTTACAGGAGTGTTTCTGAGAATAAATGCTATTGCTTTAAAAATAATAATGAGCAGAAATAAATGCCTGCGGACAACTTAGCTTTCATCAGTATTTTCATACAATTTAACAATGATTGATAGCATAAATTGTTGGAAATTGCAGGTACTCAGCATATTTAAACATTAGGTCACTCATATAGATGTAGGAGCCAAATTTAAACATCTAAGCTGAAGAAAAACTCATGAGGGGGCTTAATTACGTCTTGCATGCTAGCCTGCCCTGGAAAGCTGGATGCTCAAAGGGTCATCCCGTAGATGCCTACCTCTCGTTCATATCTCTGATTTCAGTAGAAGTACAGAGATCAGTAAAAAAAGTTGTAAGAGTGAGTGTCTGTGGGACTGAATCCATCATCGGAATCCCCTAAAGTACATCAGATTGTACTGGGGCTCATAATTCTGCTCCTTTCTGATACATCTTAGTAACTTTCAGCATGCTGCCTCAGCATCCTACACTGTTACATTATGAAGCTGCTTAAATACTCCACAAATTTGGTGGTAAAGCTATGTTGTTTTTTTTTTTTTTCTTTAATAGCTCATTGACACATTTTGTGCTGTACTATTTAAAGATTAATAATGGACTCAATGATGGAAAACTTTATAATAGCTACTTTGTAGCCATTTATGAATTGTTATGGCTTTCAGTGGATGGTTCAGTATGAATTTAGGTTTTAAATGTGTTAAGAAAAAATATTTTCCCATACCCACCTAATTTTCAGACATTAATAACCAAACCATTCACTCTAAATCAAGAGCACCTTCTGCTGTGAACATGATGTCTCTGGAAATAATGAATTTTACCTTCACTCTCCACTTACATCATGAAACCTACACAGGTTTGGAGCAGAAAAAAACAGTAGAAATATGCTGTCCAGGAATATTTTTCTTTCAGGGCTCTAAGGGAGTCAAAATCACTAGGCAGTGCAATGTAGTAATAATAGATGTTGCTTGGAGGATACAAAGGTGGAAGTGGAAAGAATGAGAAGTTGATTAGATCCTGCAGGACAATCGGTCATATGTACACATGTGCTTATAAACGTGTGTAGTTTTGTGCATATGTACACACATACACATACGCAGCTGTGTGTGAAATGTATGAGTACAAAAATATGTCAATAATTTGCTGATCTTTCTGAAACTTCTGCATTTTAATGAATGCTATTATAAATACGCTTAATTCTAAAGTGTACAGTACTTAGTATGACTTGTGAAACAGGATCAGTGATGTATCACTATCATTTTCTTCAAGGGGCATAAGACTTTGGTCTTTGTTACGTCATTTGGTTGTCCTGAAGTCAATTCTTCATGTTGGCTTTAAAATCTAGTTTAGAAATATTACTAACTAACATTGCTTAGTGACATTGACATTGGCTCTGCCAAATTGTACAGCAAACCTGGTTTTGAAAATAACGTAGGCTGGAATTTTAAGGGTTTAAATTAGTGGTTTATAAGAAATCCTTAAAGGATTTTAGAGTTTGGATTTGGATAAATGTCAGAAAGTCAAGCTTAGCTGAATTCTTTGGTGTACAACCAAGCTGCAAATTGCATGCTTGAAGAAAACTTTAGAGAATCCACTATAATGAATGTTGCGTGACTATCCATGCAGAGCAGATTGGAGCAGTAAAGTTCGGTGCTCTGTTCCTCAGTATTTTGATTCAGAGAATTTCGAGTACACAGTGGAAAAAATTTAAGAAGGGAGTAACCTTCAAGATTTATGAGAATATTACATTTTATCCTTCCTTTCAGTCTTCAGAGCTCAAAGGTGCTGCTACAGAACATGACAAATCAATCTGCAGGTTAGAAATAATCCCAAAGTGTTCAGTGGAGCTGAACCTTCACACAGGACTGCTGGTGAGGAACATGTTCTACCATTCCCTGCCCGGTTACAGAACTGTACTGTAGTCATACAGGAGAGATGCTGGCTGTGATAGCTTATATTTTTAAGGTGCTTCAGATTTTTTTTTTAGAAGATAGTTGTCTTTTGAAAAAATCCAGTTCATCAAAATGAAAACCTTTCTCAAGAAAAGGTCAGCTTTAACAAATGTTCTCCCTTTAGGAAAACATATCAAAAAGTATAGAAACTGCTCTTATCTCACTATAACAGCCTTAAAATAAATATAAAATAATTAATTGCTCATAATTTCATTTTGAAATTCAAGTGAGTGTTTAATAAAATACTAACATTTTATAATTAGCCAAGTGTTTTCCTATACTCACAGAACTTTATTTTATTCTTAGTTCTCGTGTCACATTTTTACTATTTTCTGTTGTACAGGCTTCCCCTTTTTAAATTTCCCAAATATCTTTGTAATTTTTCACTTATATTACAGTTGGAAAGGTCCAAGTTTGGTAAAATATCAGGCACAGAAAATAGGATACCTACCTAGGGATGTGGCTTACTGGAGATATATCAAGCATGCCTAATTCTCTTTTTGAACTGGGTAAAATCTGTTCCATATCAGGTCATAAACAGTCATCACTGTTGTTCAGTATTACATTTAATTACTGTTCAGTAGAGTATGCGTAACATCTGTGATGGATTTGTGTTCTTTTCCTGTCCTCTAAGATCTAGAACAGAGGAAGATACCTTCGATGCTTTTAGGAATAGTTCTGATTTTTCTTAATTTCACTTCAAAGTATTTGGTATAGAAAGCAGGGTTAGGGAAAAGAATCCTGAGTTGGGAGTGGAAAATATTTTAGCCTTAAACCCAATTGGAAGGAACTAATAACTATCGAACAGATGCGTTTAAACATTTGAAGGAGTTCCCTTGCACCAGAGAAGAGTAGTATGGCAACCTGAATCATAATCTTGAGCTTTAAGTAGCTTTTCAGATCTCTTGAACGAGGAGCACAAGGACCTTTGAAGATGAAGCATAAAGCATAGAATTTGATTCAAAGCAGAGGTGATGGCTGAGATGTCTGGTACTGTACTGTCCTGTGGCAGAAGGTGCAGAATGCTTTATCCTAAGGAACATATCATGGTTGTAGACTAAGGAAGAAATTATGAAAGCATGAATAATGAGAAGTAAAAGAGGAGGCTCATAGTACATAGCTCATTTTATCAAGACCACACTTCAAGAAATTATTTCACAGAAACTCATGAGTAAGAGACACAAGACTCTCAAAGAGTTCAATGGATATCAGCTACAAGTTCAAACTACTGTTTTGAATGATCTTTCTGTTTTCATGACCTGTTACACTTCGTAATTTATGATGAGGAACAGAAAAGATAACAGAATGAAGGATCTGGGGTTTGTTTCGGGGTAGAACTTTTTAATAAAAGTAACATTAACGAAAAATCTCTAAAGGAACCATTCAGGTATCATCTGGTGTGCAGTCGAACCAACATTACTAGTTCTTGGAGACCTTTAGATTTTATTCTCTCTAATGCATTTAATACTATTCTACAACTGTCTAAGAGTAAAAGGGCTATAAGGATTGGACAAGTGCAGACAAGAATGTGTAACAGTGAAATTTGCTGATTAGAAAACACCTTTTCACACTAAGAACAATGCAATATTATGTACTTTCAAGATGTCAAAGTAGAAGTTCTTGCAGCTGAGTGCCAGATGCAATTTTGTAAGAATAGGCTGAAATGGAATGAAGTCTTCTTGTAAGTCATGCTTGTGCAACTAAAAAAATGCTCTTGAAATCTTGATTTTTTATTTATTTTGCACTAGAGAGGAAAAAGGACATTTAAGAAATTTTCTTCTTCATTGTATCAGAGTTTTTTTCCTCAAAACCTTTTACTCTGCCACTGTACACCTGCTTACTCTAGCACAAATTTGTGAACAGAAACAGTTTGGAAAACCAGTACAATATTAGATTAATACTGAAAACTTAAAATCACAGATTTAATAGAAGAACTTTTCCTTTAAATACTAACTACTTAATAGGTTTGACTCGGTAAATACCATTTAATTACAAATTAAATGCATGTTTCCACACATTAGTTATTAATTGTGGTTAATATAGTAGACCCAAAAGTAATTACCTTCAACAAGAAGAGAGGTTGTAGAAGACAAAAATAATCATGTATTTACATGTAACAGGGTGCATTCTGTGTTAATCTTCTTCCACTACCTACTACTTTACTTGTAAATAAATGATCAATGATTTCCATGCAAGAAAAGACTAACTCAATATCTTTCCCCTGTAAAAGAAACATTATAGATTTGTTTGGTTATAAATTCACTAAACAGAAAAATTAAGAAGGCAAATGATGCATACAGCTAAATTAAAATGAACTGTGGGAAAATCATTAAAAATTAATGTGCCTTAAATTTCATTCTAAGTTATTTACCACTCATGGTAGTTTTATTGTTAATTCAGGAAAACAAACAGATGAACCAGGAAGAATACAGGCTTTATTTTACCTTAAATGACACAGTGATATAAAAGAAGCAGCATTCAAACACGCTCTGTTATTGGGAGTTAGTATCAAGGCATGATACAATATCAAGATATTATGACAAATCTTTAGAATGCATGACAGGACAATTGCATGTGAATTACAATGTGGAGATGTAGTGTCACTTTGATTGACTTGTTTTGTTTTTATTTGCTGTACCTTAGAATTTTATTAGCAAATGCAAGATTGAAGAAGCAGATTTCGCTATTGAAAGCAGCTGTATGAATGGGTTCTACAATCCAAGGCTGATACTCAGAAGCACTGCTTGCTTTGATGAAAAGTTTTAACATTTCAGTAGATAAATCCTTTACATTAGAGACGCAATACTAACAAAAGAAATCTTGACAGTTGGAACATTTTAATCTTCTTTCCAAACTTGAGGGCAAGGGCCGTTGCTTGCCAGATAATGAAGCTCAGCCAAGTTGCGGGAATAGGCAGGGTAGAAGCAGTGCAGAGACAGAATAATTATCAGTGTAGCATAACAGGAGTGGAAACAAGTCCTTGTGTCCATAACTGGAATTAAGGAGGAAGTACCAGTGACATCAAACGTCCATTACCTTGAAATAAGTTGCTGTCATTGTCATAGCATTCTGTTGCACTAACGTATTTTAGAAGTGGCAATAAGACGGAAAATAACATTTACCATATAATCATGTCAAAGGTGAAGGTATAAAGTGGCCTGTTTACATGTGGCCTGAGAGAAGAAGCGTGGGATTCTGGGCAGCTTCCTCAGGATTGAGGAGAATTCTTTGGTCATTTCAAACCCAACAGGAATTTACTGAAGATGCCAGGCCTCCAAAGCTCATATTTCCATCTTTCTCCCCAACATTGCTGTAGATTATCCTCATTCCAGTCCATTCAGTCAACCATACTTTGCACCTAAAGTTAAGATTAGGATCCCAACCTGGATCCCTTACTAAATAAGGGGAGGCCCTGAAACACATGTTTTCAAAGGTACTCAGCATGCACATCCACGCCCCAAAAAATGATTGCTCAATGAAGACAAGCAGAAGGGAAGTACCAAGCAGTTGTCTTTGGCCTCTTTGATTTCTTTCCTTTGGAAATTTTTCATATCCTAGCATTCCAGAAATGTTCATCTTCTCAACAAATAAGCAGGGTAGATTTTCATATTATGGATACTTGTCGAAAAAAAATAGCTAAACAGTAAGCACACTTGCCTAAATATTACTTGAAATGAAGGTGATGGCTAAGGCAGAGCCATTTACAAAAAATAACACTTCTGTAAATTTAACCTTGCTTTTGAATAAGAAGTGCTTTCTAGATACTTCTGTGATTTCCTTAGAGTGTATTTTATTTACAGTTTGATAATTGGATAAAAATTATTTAGGCTACTGGCTTATGACAGAAGTTTTACATCACATACTCTGTTGATGCACCTTGTGTGTTTAAGGACCTAACCTGTATGTTGTAGCTTCTGATGCCTGAATAGATGCCTTAAGCATTTCCAGTAATTAAAAAGTGCATATCTTATAACAACTTCTGAAGAGATGATTGGATTTTCATGTACTGTATGAATACTAGCAGCAGTTCACACACTTTCAAATATTTATTAAAAAGCTTAGAATTATAACTACCAGTGTCAGTTCTTTTTTGTTTCAAGCATATTTAAAAATGATTTTTTAAATGTATTCATTACACTTTGGGGAAAATACTAAATTTTGGAAACACTGCAGATACATGAGGCTGTAGGGCTATGAAAAAATGTCTGTCCCCTGCTGTACTTAGGTTTAAAATCTAGTTGCAGAAATCTCATTTATGCGGTATCCTCTTATGTATTTATCTTATTTGCAGCCATAATATGTAAATGTTCCAAACCCTTTTTCATAATATCTCTACATAAACTCAACCTTGATAATATTTTGTTTCTTCTTGATGAAGCCTTGGTATTTAATAAGGTGCCAGGAGCCTGTTCTTTTAAAGAAAAGATTTTGTTTTTCATACATTCAGACAGTGTTGGAAGCTGGCACTGATTTTTAATACTCACGCCTGGCAGGAAAATCATCCTGTCTGGAGACATGGAAGGACTGGTGCACTCAATACATTAAGAAACTCTGGCCAATCTGAGAGTGCTGATGACTTTTTGCTCTTCTGCTTCAGAGAATTTAGCTACTGCTGTGAAAGGACGTTGCAAAACAACATATGCTAAAACCCCACAAGGATTCGTGGCCTACCTGGATTCTTTGCCTTTGCTCCATACTCAAACAGTCATCAGAAACCATCTTTCATTCACGGTTGGCAAGGAAATGACGGTGCCCCCTGATGCTACCCTGTTCGATTCACTAGTTCCCTACAGAGTATTTAATCTAAACCACGACTGCAGGCTTTACATACAATGTGTTATAATAGGAGTGATAGAGGAACTAATTTTTTGTGAATATCTTCCTGCCTTGGCATTATTGACCACTTCTTTAGTAAAACTCGTGGAGAGGAAGCAGAGATTTCTCAGCAAGTTGGCTTTGAAATTGGAATTTCCCTCCACAAGGAGAACAGAATCACTGTCAGCTTTTTTATTATCTCACCAAACCATCAATGCCTACTTCTATCATCTGATAGTTTCATAGAATCATATAGTAATTTAGGTTGGACAAAACCTCTGAAGGTCATCTGATCTAAACCCCCACTCAGAGCCTGAACAACTCTGAGGTTAAATCAGATGGTTTGACAAGTTAAAATTTGAAAATTGGCACAGAAAGGGATTTGATAACCTCTTTGAAAAATCCGTTCTGGTGTTTGTCTATCCTCTTGGTGATTTTTTTTCCTGATATCATTGGACTTTCCTGTGTTGGAACTTCTGTATGTGGCCCATGGGTCTTGTAGTTTGAATGTCAAGTAATACCCTATCTTTTTATTTTGAATAAAGGTTGTCTTACTTTTTGAGGAAGTGAGAAAAATTTATTTACAATTTACTCTACATTATTTTGTACTGTGATAGTGAATTCAAGTTCTAAGACAAGAGCAGGAAGAAATACACTACTGAGATCTCATAGCTACTTCCGACAGGTATCTGAACTTTCTTATATCCTACAAGCCTGTAGGTGTATCTTCACTGGTAGAAAAACAATGCCTGTATCAAAATAGAGACCAGTTGGTCTCTCTCATCTAATTACAGTACATTGAATCAGTCATATGTAAGTTTTTGTAAGGAAGCCTTTTGGCAAGGGATTTGCTGCATCACGAGTAATGTTTATGTATTTTTTGTTATTTTATTAATTTTATTCTTCATATAAATATACCTATGAAGGGGTAAAACTTCTCAGTTCTTTCTCTATCAACTGTCTCACTGTATCATTCAAACTGACCTGTATAGATTGATTTTGTGGTTGTGGCAGCATCGACATTTTTATTTGTTCATCTATCCAGTTCTGTCTCTTTTACTCCTGCAGAATTACTACGTGACCTTTGAGGGTACTAGGAAAAATGACTATCCACTCTGGGTTGATGTGTATTGTCGGTATTGAAACATTGTGCTCTCAGCTGTGAAAATATTATCACAGCCATCAAGCTTTTTTGAATTTTGATGTGGTATACACAATGCCCGATACTTCTCAGAAAAGATAGAAGATCCTTTGTGAAATATTTACACTTGGGTTCTTCTCTCCCTAGTCTGCAGAAGTTCAAGAGATTCACTGAGTCCTACCGACTCCTCCACGGAATGATAATAAACAAAGACACTTTTTTCATATCAGAGAACTGGGAAAGTCATCAGACATCACTCTGTAATTACAGACTCCGATGCAGCGCTATCAAATCAGATTCCTCTGACACCTCTTTTCTTTCATTCATCAAATTAAAAATATAGAAATCATACAATCTAGTGGAAATTTAAAATAGTATTAGTTCCTCTTCAGTGATCAAAACAGTACCAATTGTTGTCTTTTTAAAACACAAATGGTTTTACACTCCAGTTTTATGAGGAGTTTTTCAGTTTTTGCTTCACAGCTTCACAGCCTGCCACATTCCCTCAGCTACATTTTTGCTTTCTAACACTGGAAGTCTGTTTTAACTTCTAGGAAAGGTATTCCCTGTCCCTATTTGCCAGTATTAATGTTACATTTTACTATTACATAATTCTCTGTGTTAAATGTTTCATTTTATTCCTTCATTGCAATTCTTACTGAGGTCTGTGAAGACCTTTTTAATTTGAAGACCAGTTGCACTTCTTTATCAAAACTGAGATGCTGAAAACGTTTTGTAACAAAGGACTTGCTTGTGCTTTGTGATGATGTATCACCACAAAATTGGTTTATTTTCAGCCACAGATAGAAGTATGAGATGAGCTTTGTCAAAAAAGATTTTCCATTGGAAGTATAGTATATGTTGAAAATTGGAAAAATACTTGGATTTAGATCTGATTTATATTTGCAGATTTGACTTGCGGAGCACTGCACATCTTTCCATGTTTCCATCTTGGTGCCCCCATCTGTATAGGAGAAATAACATTTTAACCCTCACAGGAGATGCCTGAATGAAGAGTGTTATCCTGGTATATTCTAAGAGCAGTAACAATAACACCATAGAACCATAGCAGAAAAGAGAGAATTGTTAGAATTTAGCATTTATTTGTAATGATAATTAATTGCTAAAATTCATGCATTTTGAATATTCATGGCAAAGTTTCATGCCATTTTTTCATATTTAAACGAATGGCATGACTTTATGAAGCTTTATATAAATGTGAAGAAATATAATGCATGGAAGAACTATATTTAATTTGTTATACTGTATACTTAGTACTTGCCTAGTGAAAATACAGTCAGCATATCATATGGAAATATTTTTAAAAGATTTTAGGTAAATATTATTAAGTGTCATTTAAATAGTTACCCACCTTTTGCACCTGCAGGAAAATAAATAAAATGGTAATAATTCTATTTTAAATTTCAGAATAAAGCAGAAAATTAATAAGATATTTATGTAGAAAACGGATGTTTGGAATCCATTACATTTTCAGACCAAATGCTCTCTCTTTCAGTGTCAGAAGTGTTCCTTTTGCAATTGCAGTAGAATGGAGTAGATAGCAAAATTTATTTTTTCCTCAACTTTCCAAAATAAGCTATACAGGTGCTCACCGGTCATGGATGTTACAGGCAGAAATAGCACATGGACTATCAGGCTACTTAATACAGAACATGATTGCTGTTCACTTTTTTAATAACTTAGTGTTGTTATCTCCCTTTTGAGTATAAGTAGAGTATTAAATCACTTCCATTTTTATGAGGATCACATCAAAATAGCAACAGTAGTATTCTGTCTGGCTCCAAGGCTTTTTATATCTGATTTTTCCAAAGCTTATTCAATTCTTTGTTTAGAAACCTATTACAAAGCAAATTTTTAGAACCTTTTTATCTCTGGTTATATCGTACTTCTTCCTCAAAGACATAAGTTATTCATTACTACTTGCAACACGTCATATCTCTTAGAAGATACATTTTTTATGTTGCTCCACAATAAAGCAACAATTATTTTTCTCCGTAGCTCTGTTCAATTTGTCATGAAGACTTATCCACCTTAGTGTACAATAATTGCTCAGATTTTTTTTTTTTTTTAGTGTGTTCTGCGGTTTCTCAAGATTCCAAGAAAGGACATTATAAATCATAGTTTTGTGTAGAGTTTTTGTCGTTTGGTTTGGCTTTTTTTTTTCTATTATTAGCAAGTGTTTTCAAGTTGCATTACTTTTTTTTTTACATATCCTTACTCATTTTTCTAAAATAAGTAAATAGACAACATATTCCCAGGTGTTAGGTGTGTATTTTGCTGACTTCATCTAAGAAATCACTGTGTTGGAACCATTTTCTGAAAAGCAGGTAAACCCTTTGTAGCAACACCAGTCCCACCACAAATATCAAATAGAGTCTGCATCACCTTGTGGAAGATCTGTGTATGGCAAAGAAATGTATAGTCATTCTCTTCAGGCCTTGTTATTTGTAAAAACTGTTGTTAAATGAGTGCGACGGGATGAAGGACTGAGTACACGAGGGCGTATTTTTTCATTAAGAGTCCTCACATATATTAACAAATCACACTTGAGAGGTGCGCAATTTGTAGGATCTTTTAATATTTCAGAGTGGGTCTGTCCTAGAAGGGGGTTCTAACAGATATCCTCTTGGAAACCATGGTAATTATGTCTACATTGACTGATTTCACAGTTGTAATTGCTAGAGTGTATTCATCGATTATGATCCATCCAACTTCAGAGTTTCCTTAGTAGCTTAAGAAAATGGTCAGGTTTGCCAATAGTTGCTACTTCTCATTTATGATAGTCTGTTATCAATGGTGGTCATTCTGGACCAACTTGTGACATGAGCAAATATTTATCTCAAAAAGAAACAGCTAACTTGGAAAAAAACTTGAATGAGATGCCCTCATTCCCTGTGCGGGAACTCAGCTAAAAGACATTTTTCTTACCACGCATAATCTAATAGCATTTCCACAATGGTGTCTCTTGGTTTGTTTTGCTGTAGTATTTAATTCTAGGTGACTGGCAGGGTGGACTTTAAAGGTTTTCAAGTTATTTGCTTTTCTAGGCACTTCGTATTATGGTACTGTAAATCTAAATCTTAACTTACTTGCCACTATCATTCTTTCACAGTTTTATGCTCAAAATTTTTATTGCTCTCTTCTCTTCTTGCAACCACCTTTTATAACCCATTTTGAGTTCAGACATTTTCCTGATGTCTTACATTATGTGGCCCCCTGCTGTCTTGTAATACTGCAAGATACGTAAGGTAATCACTAAAAAATGTGCAGTAACAGTTAATAGCAATCAAAAGAGAATCGATGTTTGTATTTTTGCTTTGAGATGTCTTGCTTGTTTTTCTTTTGTTTGTTTTGTGATGGAACTTATTAGAAACATATATACATTTATTCATTCAACTGCCAAGGCTAGGCATAGGATGATGAATCATCAAGCTTGAATAAGGAAAATCACTTTAAGTGGCTAAGAAGAGAGCTAAGAAGGTCAAGCAGGCAGAAAACCTATTGTTAGGATTTCATCATAAGTGAAGGTGTCTCCTCTGCTTTTAATTAGAACTAGTATGTTGGGTTTTCTGCTTCACTATATCTTGTGTAATGGCAACCCTCATCAGAGTAATTTGACTGGTACTCTTACTGGCCTTTGCTGCCCTGCTGTAATAAATGTTCACTTGTGTGAGACGCTGAGGTAAGTCATTTGCTCTTCTATGCCTGCATAGCAGTGTGTTAGCTAAGGATGATACTTAGACAAACATTAGCAGCTCCATTACCTCCTTACAGGGATTAACTTTATGCTACGTTGGAAAGGGTTTATATTTTTCCTTTGTATTTTAGAGTCAATGGTAAAATCAGAAAACCGTTAAACACACTGATTCTATCAAATGTTTTCAGTACATAAGAACATCATCGCTGTTAACATATCACTGTCCTCTTTTTTTCCTACTGAGGAAATAAAACTACTCTTTTCAAGTAAGTTTACCCTCTGCTTCAGCTTTACTATTCCCAGGGAATTAGATCATCCTATCAAGTAAAGAAATTCAATAATAACCTTTTTTAAATAGGTCAACTTTAGACTTATTTTTCTGCAGGCATGAAGAGGAGGTATAAATGACACTAGATCTTGAACACTGATAGCTTGTAGCTAATTAAAATTAATTGCAAGTTTAACAGATATTCTAAGTTATATGCATAAAATTGACAGGAGCAATAAAAAATGAACCATTAAACTCATAGTTTAGTACTAAATTGCATCTAGGGAGATTAAAAAGATATATCCATATAGATATAGATATTTGTATTTTTGAACAGTGGGATACTAGGAAATTCAGGGGGAGTCAGAAAATGGATAGCCTGAAAATAATTATAACAAAATGAAAGGTTTTTTTCAAATTCAGAAACCCAAGGGAGAACAAAGTATGTGGAGATTAGAGGAAGGGCTGAAGGTGATCAAGATTCAGAGTCTTCAGGTGACAGAGCCAAAAGCAGTATTTGCTCAGGGTAGTACTTCTGACCATGTACCTCCAAAGTAGTCTGAAGCTTGGTAAATGAGAAGGAAAAAAAAAAATGATCCTTTACATCTGATGACAGACCAGTTCTGCAGGTATGGTCATTCCCGCAGAATTCTGTGGTAATTCTGGTTTAATCTGTAAGTACTTACAGAATCCCTGGTAGCACTTGCAATGGGGTTTTAGTCTTTGTGTTCCATTGTGTGTTTGGCATTTATCCTGACTGTGTTTAGTACACTTGTAGAAAGCCTGTTATACCTTACATGCTACCTATCCAAAAAAAGAGATAAGGGGGAAAAATTTGTTGAAAACTGGGGGTGATCTACAGGTTGCTATCATGATCTTAGTTGTTTTTTATTAACTTAGAATTTGGGCATATTCTTGTGTATGTTAATTTGGAATACAAAGTATGTGGGACCTACATGCAATTTGTTAATAATTACTAGATCTTCAGTAAGCTGGAAACTAGAGGTTAGAGTGCTGGCAAACAAGGTTTAGGATGATGTTGCTTGTCCTGCTGGGATTGCAATGAAAAGTGTGGTTAACTAATCTGACAAATGTTGTCACTGAGCCACTGCTCCAAATGCAAGTGAAATTGAAGAACCATCCCACCCCTCATCAATGTTCAAAGTAAAATTACT
Source organism: Himantopus leucocephalus (assembly GCA_003993805.1). Classification (NCBI taxonomy): domain Eukaryota; kingdom Metazoa; phylum Chordata; class Aves; order Charadriiformes; family Recurvirostridae; genus Himantopus; species Himantopus leucocephalus. The sequence continues at coordinate 111,275,077 of RSEF01000001.1, read as the reverse complement.
GCAGAGTCATTTCCAGAGGTTGAAGTTTTGTGTATGAGCTAAAATTTTAACCAGAAAAGAGAGGGATTTCACTCACTGTTTCACAGCACTACACTCCACGTCTGCCTGCCCTTGAGTGCTCTAAGACTTCAGTTATTGAAAGACTCTGTTGTCCATTTTCTGTGGAAATTATCATAATTTCATTGCTAACAATGCCATATAATTGTAACCAAATGCTGGAAAACAACCTATTGGGAAATAAGCATGCACTAAAGAAGACTATTGGCTTCTACCTGGTTGTGAATGAAATAATCCGTTATCTGAGATTCCTGCAACTAACTGCTGTTTAAAACTGAACATTTAAATCTGCATCAAGGCACAGTAAGATTTGCTGTATAAAATTGCGGTCTTGAGATACTAGTTGAGAACACGGCTAGCCTCTTAGCAAGTGAAGTGACACAAGAAATTTAGAAACTTCTTGGAAATAAGTGCTAGTATTTTTAGTTTATTTTCCATTCTGCCGCAGTGCAATACCTTAGCATATTACCTCTATCCACTGTAAACTAATCTTACTTTAAATCACCACCCTTAATACTTTAATTTTTTTCTACCTTTTTCTGAATCCCACATCCCAATATCCACTAATCCAGTCACCAGCTACTAAGTGGCATCCATTGTTAAGTGTTTCATATACTGCATTCATTGTACTCTGTGTTTATAAAATGTCTGTCTTGTGCCAGAGTTTAAACAGGAATTTTACTTACTAAATTTAGAAGGTCCCAACCTGTGTGATCAACAAAGAAACCCTAAAAAATGTAATTTTTTCTAAGGTATCTCTATAATATCATGCTAGTTTTATTTTCATAGTTGGTAAAAAGAAAAAAAAGAGTTTGGCTGTCAACTGGATAGACAATTTTATTTTTACTTTGATCAGTATTTCACACAAATTCAGCTTTCTTTTCACTTTTGACAATTGCTAGTGCAAAACCTCATAGGTTCTTTGTACAGAACTTGTACAAACTTCATTTGGACTGCAAGCTGTTTCTACTTGGCTTATTAAGCTGTTTTTATTATCTGAACCTCATCTGTAATTATATTATCCTTGTACTGTATTTTGTATTGCCCTTGACTTTATTCTTTACTGACTTTACTCTTGGAGGCAATATCACCTTGCAGCTCCTTATAAGTCAGTATCTAATTTGGCCCAATGAATATGGAAAGGAGCTGTTCCTAAAGATAGTGTTAAACTGACCATGACAATGGTTCTGGTTGAGCTTCTGTGGACTTTGCCACAGATGTTTCCATGTTCAAAGTGAGATAAGAAAATCCGGTACTTAATCTGAGAGGTGGTTGATATGCTTTCCTGATTACCTGAGAGTGTGGTAGAAATGCAGAGCTGAACATCATGATAAATACACAGAACTTGTTACAGAATTTGTTTTGCCTTTCACTGTGCAATTTGGAAGATAAGAAGGGAAGAAGAGCAAGGAGATCGAATGAAAGAAGTTATTAGATACAAGGAATACTAAATAAAACTGAGGTTTACTGAGGATGCTAGCTCTCTGAGAGATGATTATTGTCTTTTCCGGATGCATAGTCCAGGTGGAGCCACGTGGTTCTAAACAAGTATCTAGACAGACGTGCCAAGTTGAGAGGGACCCTTACGAGTATAGGTAGATGTTGGTCTTCTCTGAAGGCCAGAACTTCTTGACAATATTTCCTTGTCATTTTCTTCCTCTCCAATATTCCTTGGAGATATGAGGAACTCTGTTCTTAAAGCAACTTAACTGGTGGAGGAGACACTCCTCTAACATACTTGAACTATGCATTCTTTAGAAACTTCAGTGTAGCATTTGGAGAGCATGTTGTACTTTCTTGTCATAGAATCATAGACTCATAGAATTGTTAAGGTTGGAAGGG
>RSEF01000001.1:111255288-111273168 GCA_003993805.1 Himantopus leucocephalus | reverse complement strand
ATCCTGGGAGCTTGATATGGTTTTGTATATATTTCATTATTTTTCTTTTATTTTATTACTACCATTTCATTGAAGTAACTTAGTTCCTTCTAAACTCCCAAGTCTCTTTTTCCCTCTGCCTCTCTAGTGTAAGAGAGGTGGGGGGGAGTATCTGTCGGTCCCATCTGGGGTGCCCCATGTCCCCAGTGGCCAGTTTGGCCTAAACCACGACAAAGTGCTAATCTCAGTTCATAATAGGATCGCTCCACCCACCCAAAATCTGAAAAGTACAGAAAACTGGGAGAATTGTCCAACAGGATTGCGTAATTAGTAGCATCTGCAGGCTCCCACTTGGTCTCTGACTTTATCCTATCTTCCTTCTCATATATTATTAACAGCAAACCTGTGACAAGGGGAAAAAAAAGGTGTCTTACAGGAGTTTCAGTGTACAGGCATCTCAAGACAGAGGCAGAATGGTCTAAACGTTAGCTCTTGCTCAGGGATGTGCTTCAGGGTACAATTGAACCCTTCAATTGCCCTAGAAATATTTTCAGATACTCTGTCTCTTAAAAAGAGGGTAAGAAACCTGTCTTAGTTCCACATTTCATGATGTCTCTGTCATTTACCACTGTAAGCAATGCTAGTAGATCTTATAAGTATTGGATGTTTTCATAGAACAGGAAAAAAGTCCAAACACTGATGAATTTTCTGTCCAGATGCTCAGCCTGTTCAAAAGGACCGTGATAAGCCAATACTAGCCTTAGAGGTTAAATAAAGTTCTTTTATAAAAATGAAATTTAGGAATTAGGGCATTTAAATTAGCTCTATGGTGAGGTCAAGGGACCCTGTTCAATTAACTTCAATTTTAAAATATTCAGGTTTGAAACTGAGCATTTGCTGATGTGTATGGATGTGCCTCCTGAGATGCACGAGATTTAATGGTATTGTATTTGTGTTTAACTACCTACATTCTTATTGCCCCATACCTTATTTCTACATTTTATTCATGGCCTGTTTTGCAGACAACTTAGCACACTTGCAAGACTGATGATACTTTATTTGGCCATGAAATGATCTGGGTGCTATCAGCTTCAAATCAAATAATCACTGGGGTTTTTTTCCCCTCCCATCCTTGCTTTTTCAGGCTGTTTCAGAATAGACCTGTGTTATACCTTTTAAAGTTATGTGCAGAATATATACAGTTATTCCCAGTCATTGTAAACTTAATTCAGACTAGTTGAAATAAGCATAGCCCACGTGAGAAGAAAACTTATATAAATGTTTCATTAACTCAGTGTTTCACCAAATTCTGACAAAATACAAATCATTTAACCAGCTGAAGGTAGAGCATAGCAACTTTGTGGTAATTGTAATACTCTGCCTCCTTAAAGGATCATCAAATATATAGGGCATACATGCAAAACTACTGGAAGAGCTGAATTTGAAAGAGATTATGGTTGTATCTTTACTGATATGTAAAGACTGTTATTGTGAGACTGGTGCTGATGCTCATTAACAATGTGAGTATATACAGAAAGGCCTCTTCCATCCTACAAAGCATCTGTTAGTGGTCCAGGGATGGGGGGCAGCTTGCTGTTGCAACTACCTTCTGCTCTACTCTTGTGAGTAAGAACGTCACAGTCCTGTGTTGGCTTGGCTGCTAGATCACATCCAGCAACTGCCTGATTTTAAAATACCTATCTCTTTGTAGAGGCTAAAGAATATTGGTAAGAGACAACAACAATTTGAGAAAACATGCAAAATGAACAAGCAGTGTAAATAGAAAGGATTTTCAATCTTGTTTGGACCCCCAGAACTGGGGGGGGGAAAAAAAAGGCATTCTATTTAAAAGTCTTTGTGATATACTCTTGAAAGGATAGAGAAAAACATACTTTTATTGTTTTCTGTCCCTGATGCTGAATACAATTTCCACTTTATGACAGTAGAAAACTATGTTCATAAAACTGACTTTTCACAAAAAACAAATCTACAATAGATTTATTTTACAGAGAAAGGAAAGGACACACAAAGCTCAAGCTGATTTTGTGAAAGGTACTCCACTGAGTGTACTCCATGTCTTTTTTAAAAACAAAAAACCCCCACCAAAATGTAGCTAATCTACACTGCATTAAAACACATACTTGCTCACTCTCACAAGTGACAGTTTCTGTCTTGCTCCTCCGAGAGTGTTTAGTAGTGCAGCACCATGGCAAAATCTCCTGGTATGAAGAATTCATTATTATTTTTTCCAGTGATTGTTCCAGTGCATCACAAAATAGTATCATAATTAAAAACTAAACTGATGTCAGCAGCATAAAAATGAATGAACATACTGATGCAGAATACATTTGTGTTGTGTTTATTACCTTACCAATTTATAAAACCATTAAAATGGTTATAGCTGACTTTCTTAATATGTAAACTCACAAGGTGATTCCGTATTAACAACAGTACATGCAAATAAATATAAGGAAATTAATAACTAGAATGAGGAAAACAGCTTTTAAAATCTGGGGTGATTTATCTTCCCAATCTGAATAAATAATTAAAGAGAAAACCTGACTATTTTTATTTTTGCATTTTATTTCTGTTAATTGCTGCACAAATTAAATTGAACATAGTGTAAGGAGAAATGGTTAATTACTTAAAGGCAATTAAAGATTCTGAAGGCTGTATAGTAATTATGATTATTTTCTTTGGAAAATGAGAGCACCATTTATCTCTAATGTGTGCTATGTAATTAAGTCCATATGCAATTATCTTTCTTTTACCATCCACTTCCAATGGGAATTGGATTTTAAAATATCTGGCAAGAAAGAGTGTAATTGGGTGCAGTGGGACATTCCTGTACATAAAGAATTTCTTAGGTTTTGTTCAGCATGGCTTCAGTATGTTTCCTAGTCTGTTTTTACTTGGTGACTTTCAACGTGGCCTACCTCATGCTAGACACATGGCACAGTCACTTCTCTGGCTCTTCTGTCTGCCCTTTATTACTCTCTGAATTCTCCGTAATTTACCATATCCCTCAGCTGTTGTAGAGCTACACTGTTGCCCTGGCTATTTGTCTACTCACAGCTCTGTAAAGCTGGGTTCCATGTAGTCTTGTTTGACAAGAGATTGAAAGATCTCTGTGCAACCCTCCAAGCCTTCATTCCTGAGCTGCTTCTGTAGTCAGATAAGCAGAGGGGCAAGAGAAGCTACAGGGAATGAAGAAAATTGCCTTTCAAAATAGGGCTTGATGTTTTAGCTGATAAAGAGCTAGACACTTCTTTCAACGCACGTTGCGTTTTCCCTTCTCCCCAGGTCTTTCCAGCCTAGTCCTTTCCTAGCTTATAGAAGGAGATCTTGGCTTTGCAGACTCTGTTATGTGCAAAATTAAGTAGAGCTTGACTTCTGAAGGAGGTCAGTATGGGGTGTGCTCCAAGGCCTGTGGAAATCTGTCTTCGAAATGCAATCGTAATATCAGCACGCTTTGGCTTGCACTATACCATTTTATCACTTATTGAACCCTTTTATATGGTCAATGCACAGAATGAGCCTTAACACTGTACTGCCTTTTCTTGTAGCTCTTATGCAGCTACGAAAGGGAATTTCCAGTGATATCGAGGTTCTCTCCCAGTGGCACACAGGTCAGCCATTAGCAACAGGTTGATCCCACGTGAAGTCCCGACAGGTACGTGTACTACCTAGGAAGCTACATCGAACTTTCCAAAAGTTTCGAAAGAGCAACAACAGCAAACCAAGCATCAAACTGCCTTGCCCTGGAGGAATCCAGTAGGGTAAAAGGAAGGTTTTTTTCTGAGTGTGCTGTGAGGGCACACGCGCACACGTACACATACACATATATGTGCAGTGGTCAGCCGCAGCCGGTGCAACTATTTGCGTTGGTGGGCAGAGGCCACACAGCAGGGAGAGGGGTTTGCCTTCAGAAGCAGGTAGTGACCTGGGAACAGTGGGTAGAGGCAGATTATGGGCATTTCATGGCTTGTTGAGCTTTTATTTTCTAGACAACAAATATGAAGCCATAAAACATAGGAATAAAGATGACTGGACACAAGTTAAATTAAGGCTGCATTCCATGATTTATTGTATTCTTAATGTTGCTTGTATTTTACACATTTATTACTCTTAATGTCTAACTTCCTGAAGTGGGACTTTCTGCTTATGTAGTTCTTAAATTCTAGTAGTGGCCAGATAGCAATACCGCTAATAAAGTCCATAGCATATTTTTTCTCTATGAAATGTACAGTAACATGAATGTTTAGTGGCTAAAAATAAGGGAGTTATTGTCCTGAGTGTCTAAACCAATATTGAAATAAAATGCAAGTCTGTGCAGTATTTGTGCACCCTAAACTAATGTCCTAAAGCAGTTATTAAATGGTTATATGCTGCTTTATTTACACATCTGGTAAACTTCTGAAAAAAAATCGCTTATTGGTACTACTGATGCCTATACAGTTTAACCAGATTTCTGGATTTTGTCACAATAATGTACTATGCAAATAGAATTTGATACAATTAAAACTGATTTAAAACAAAAACTAACTTCCTAAGACAGGTAAATATTAACATAAAGAGCGTTGATTTTATCCTTATTTGTTCAGGATCTTAATAGATTGTCATCAAAGTACGTGCACCTATATTTAAGTCATTGCCTGGTGTTTCACATCAAAGTTCAGCATCTTAAAATTATTTACTAGTATGTATGCCAACCCTTTGCAATTTAGACACCTATAGTTAAATAACTAAATCAATATTTAAGCTCCTAAGCAAAAACAAACTCAGCCTCATAGAGCTGCAGAGAGTTAGTGGCTCCGTTCAGAATTTGCTGGTCTCGGCAATTTTTGATAATCGTGCTCTCCTTGTTTGGATGCCTGAAGTCAGTCACTTTATATACTGATTCAGAAATATGAAACGATGATTTGCCACAATGAAATTCTCATGGAGTTGGATTAATCAAGGAGTAAATAGATTACCACTGTAAAAGGAAATTGCGTTTTTTTCAAACATCTGAGGAGGAAATTTTAGCTAGCTTGCTCAAAGACTCTTCTTTAATCAGCTTGAATGTTCTTATCAGCAAAACGTAAGAAAATATAATGACCTTCTCTATTTTGATCTCTAGATTCAGGTCAATCTTGTCTCAGCCAGTATTTTGTGGGAGAAAATATCTGAGTTTGAGTGGCGTGCATTGTACAAATAACTGCATTTTAATAAAGAGTTTAAATGGAATCTGAGAAATAATTTATCATTCATAAATGAAGGTTGCGGAAGAATCAGAAAGAATATATATCTTGCCTTGAAATTATAATGGTGCCAATTTTTTGTCACTTCATCCCCAGTTAATCAGTTCCATAATTAACCCCATATTATGCACCAAAGGCAGTGAAAGATGCATATCCCTGTGAACTCGTTATTTGTCACGCCAGCACAAGAAAATGGATTTCACCATTGATTGTGTCAGTTGAGTATGGCCTATATTAATTGTGCTACCTACCAGAGGGAGCTAGTGGAGTTCCTCTGGGAAAGAGACAACCTCCTGAGGTCTTAATTACTTCTGAGTGCATGCTTGCTTTTCAGGTTGGAGCGCTACAGCTTTGCATCGCAATGCCAATAAGTAATAAAGCAAGGTGGGAAAATATTCCTGGTCTTACAAGCCACATAGCATTCTTTACGTGCCCATGAGCCATATATGGCACACAGACAGCTGATCACAGAGAAAAGAGTTCCCAGAAAACTTTCCATGCTCCTCAGGGATCCTTCAGCTCTAACGTGGAGGTGGGCTGGGCCAAAAAAAAAGCAGCAAATATAGCTCTAGGTGTTGTAATACCTACACTGCTCATGAACCACAGGTTGATCTCTCCTCTGTGTAGGGCAAGAGAAAGGCAGCTCTTTCCATTTATTCAAAGGTACCACTTTTTGAAGTTCACAAAGGCTGTATAAAGTGAGTAAGACTTCTTCTTTATTACTTCATCAGAAAGAACATGAAATAATCTTTGTGATTAATCCAAGAACATTCTGCATATTTTACAATTTCTTTTCCAAGGTGTAAAGTATATTTGAAGTTGTACAGGTGTAGTACTATTCAGGTCACATACATAGCTTAACGTACGTTTTCCGGGGAAAAGGTGATTGTGTAATCGTTACATCAGTGATCATTAAAGTTTGCCAGTGTTTCATTATACAGTAAATGAAACCTTCCTCTAATTACTTAAAGGAATAATACCCTCATATTTATTGTAATAGTTTCAAAGCCAGGGAGCAAGAACATGATACTGTAGTCTATGGAGATGCAGACATATTATCATCAATGATCCTGTGATGACACACAAATTAAGCGTTTGCTCTTAAAACCATGCTAGCTAACCTTTGTCTAGCTTGAAAGACACTACTGTACACAATGAAATCTTTTTTTTTTTTTTTTTGAGAATCCTTAGGTGAAGTTAGACAACATGCTACAAACTTCAGTGAGGGGATTGGTATATCTTACCTGATTCAGTCTTGATATGATGAAAGAAAGATCAGTCTTGAAAAGCTTTGGTCAAGTTATGCTGAAAAATAACATCATTCGGTTCACTGGTTATTTGCTATCCCTGATTCCATATCAAATTCCTGTCAAAAACCCTCCTTACCACAATCAACACTTCATGCTTAAAGTCACATTTGAAAACAAACTGCTTCTTTATGTTTCATAAATTACAGCAAACTGTCTGAATCGTGTATATTGTTAGCGGCCCAGGACTGATGATAGAAAAGAACAGATCACTGGCTTTGAGTGTGTCCTTTTGCTTATATACTCAGAAATAGGTGTAAAATATACAGAATTGACCAGTCTCTTCAAAAGTGGAGGCAGATGGGTTCCCATTTGCTTCTCCCACTGCCTCAGAACAAAGCAGAGGGAAAGAAATACTGAGAGTTATAGACTGGCATGAGAAAGGGGAAGTGGTTTTCCACCAGGAATAGTATGGCATAATGTTTGCTTTAGGCGTAGGAATTACTTAAAACTATATTTAGCTGCTCTAACTATACTGAAATTGCCTCCAAGCTGGACTTTACAAATGTGCTAAGGTGCTTTTCTTGTTGATAGGAAGGTAATTATATTCTTAAACATTTGCTGGATTTGGGGCTGTGAGTATAATATCTCGCTTTTTTTTTAATATCATTGCTAACAGACAGAAAGGTAGAAATTTTGTTTTGGAAGGAAAGAGTGGACAGGAGTCATTAACTATCTCTGAGTTTGTTCAATCTATTCAGCTCCTTTACCTAAACTGAGTCCAAGTGCTGCAACAGTAAAACAGGGTGTCTGAACTGCAGAGTCAGTGCACTCCTGGTGGTTCCTGCGGAGATGTAACCACCTTCTGAATTTAGATAAAGATGTGGGAATGGGAAAAGATGAAGGCAGCACTAGAAGGCTGAAAAGCTTTAAAATGTTCCATTGTTTAAACAGGGACTTTTCTTTATACTTAGTAAGTACATTTTCACATTATCTTTCATCTGATCACATTTATTGGTGTTGGGGATTTTTTTATCTTGCAGGTGATGTTCCTAATCGCAAAATGAGTTTTCTAAATCTACAGCAGCTCTAATTGGATCCCATCTCCTATCTTTTACTCTTTGAATTTGTCCTCAAAAAATATTTTTTTCCTTCCTTTTCCTCTTTTAAGATTTTCCAGAAACATTTGAGTAATTTATCCATGCATGCAGTCTAACAAAACATTTACAAAATGTTATTACCTGCAATGATACTGTAATAATCGCATTTACTTTACATTATTTTAAACATGCAATATTATTATTTGATTATCATTTTTAAAAGATGTGTGGGTATACGTCTAATCTATCAGCACAAATGACGCGCTATAATTACTCTCCAACCAGGCAACAGTGCACCAAGTGTGACATTAGCCTACATTTAATGTTATCCATGGCAGAGAGAAAGCTGGGGCTGGCATTTTTAAGAAGATAGGATAGTTGTCACGTTCTGGTGCTGGCAGCACAAGAAGGGTATCACATATATTTCTTCTGCTAGAGCCATGGGAAGGGTAATTAATTCCTAATCTGTTATATCATGGGTCGTTTGCTAACTGCCTTTATAATGGTGAAGACTTACCTGTTTAAGGCTACAGCATCCGCTCACCTCAGGCATAGTTAATTGGCTTGGCTTTTTACACCAGTTCAAGTACATACTTTTCTTCATTCTGCGTGTAACTCCCTGCTTTCACAGACATGACTCTCAGTGACAGGCCAAATAAACTTTTAAGCCCTTTTAGTCCCTTAGTCCTTTCCATTTATCTCCTCTTTGCTCTTTGAGGAAAATGACAATATTGTGCCCTTTTTCTTTGAGTTTCTTGTCCAAAGTGGGTGCAAGGGATGAAAAAGATGTGGAGGTTTTGCTTTAGTTTGGTTGTCAGCCAACAGGTTTATATTAGGAATTGGCCACGGACAGATTTGTGAGTATTTTGTTGTCCCTCTTTTACTGTATCCCTGCTTTATTTCCAAAAAAATATACTTTGCACCTTTTACATGTAAATTAAAACCCCACTGCTATTATCTCTAGGTAGGAGAAGGTTTCTCCCACTACTGTGATGTTTAACATCAGAAAGACAATTATAAGAGTGCTGTCTTAACAAGACAGATGAAATTTGGTAGATCACCTATTTGTGAGACAAAGAGTACACAGTTGATGTTATTCTGGTATCCTTACATTTGAAAGACATACTAAAAATCCATCACATCTTCCTGAAATAAATGTTACAGTATGGTTAATTGTGTTCAATCTTAAAAACTTATTCTGGAATTTTGTGGCAAACTTTGTTGCATTGCTATGTTGGAAATAAAATTCCTTTTCATTGCAGAACACATACCACTTCTGTGTCTTCAATGGGTTTACCTTACTGGGGTGTTCAGCCCAGTGAAATGGAGAGTTTGTGGTCTATCATAGCTCCTAAGGCAAAGACATAGATTTAACATGTAGAAACCAACTATTATTTTTTTTTGGACAGGAGGAAGGCTGTTATTAAAAAAAGTTAATTTTGCTACTTTCCAGTGTTGGAAATTTTATTAAGTGTCATTTGACCTTTACATTCCACATGTCTAAGATTTGCTTTAGTTTGACCGCAACCATATATTAAAGACTTATCTCTTTAAGGTATTGATAGAAACATAAAATCAAAGGCCAAATTTTTCTCCTGGGAACATTGTCTGTAGTAGATCTCCTCTTAAAGTATTTATTTGGCATTTCATAGATTTTAAGGGCAGGCGGGAGCATGCTGATTATTAAGTCTGACTTCCTGCATTAGCTACACTAAGTACCTCATCCAATTAATTTATCCTGTAAGACCACAGCTTGCATTTAAAGCTACAGATACAGGGTTTTACAATGACACTGATCTTGACTTAGACACTAGTAGCAGAAAATCCACTGAAGTAAGCAGGTTTGGTTAGTTGTTCCAATGTGTATTATTTCACTTGGCATTAAAATGTGCAGGGCGTTATGAGTCTTGTTTGTTTGTTTGTTTTTCTTTTTCTTTCCTAGATTAAGAACACTGAATTCATTGGCACATTAAAACATACTTACTGGCTTCAAAGTTCAGCACTAGCTAGCTTGCAGCTTAAAAAATTCATGGTGGTTGTTTTGGAGACTATTATTTTTCAGTGAGACACAAATTGAAGTAAACTTAGTTTTCCCCAAGCAAGGAAGCAAACTTTCATCTTTCTCAGAGCTATAAAAAATACACACAGAGTGTACACGTCTATAGGATAGCTTTCTTTTTTTTCCTTCCATTTTTTCCAGGCATGGTTTCACTTCCCCACTCATTCTAATCTAGTTCTTTTTTTTTTTTTCACATTTTCCCAGACCTGGAGGTGGGTATTCAAAAGATGACGAAAGCTTTCGCTGTCAGTTTAGTGAAAACTGGAAGAGAAAGGGTAAGAGCAGCTATAGAAATACTTGTGCGAAATACTCATCTTGGTCACATCTGAGAAATACAGAGTCCGGTTTTGCATTGGAAAAATAGGAAAAGCACACATGCAAGTTCATTTCATGGGTCTGTTGCAGCTGCAGATTGAGTGGGTGTTATAAGGGGGAATTTTCTGTTAAAATACTTCTAAGCAAGTATTGGTTCATCCCTTTGAGGCATTTTTCATATCTGCCTACAGGAGAAAAAAAGTAGAGAAATCCTGCTACAAAAGCAGAAGTACTGATATAGTGGAATACTTAAACAAACTAATGTAATGCAAAGAAAAAACAGAACAGTGAGAAAATTGACATTAGGAAATCATCATGGAGACTATCAGAACTATGGGTAATGACACAGCTCTCCTACATACTGATTTAAGAGCCTTGAGTCACAAGATCCATTCAGTCCCACTGAGAGAGAGAAAGACGATCCTTTAATCTAGGCTTTACTTGGGCAAAATTTCATCATTACTTTTTTCTTTAAGGCTTTTACTTGTTATTACTGACAGTCCTTTATTGTAGTGGGATTTAAAATAGTATTTTAAACTCTAGTAAAATTACGGGAGACAATATTCTCACTGGAAGGCATTCATCCAGCAATTTGTATATTATTCTAAAGAAATCATGGACAAAAGCTATATAACTACACTTTCTTACTCATCGCTGATGGTAGTATTCTCAGTTAATCTAATACTGGCATAATTAAGCAAATCAGTGCTCTTCCCCCATGTTAATAATCTGGATAACTTGGTGACATAAACATTAAAGTAAGATAATCAGAATACTTTCCACGGTTATATGCTTTTACCCTCCATTGAAATCTGTCAGTATGTTAGCCATAACAGTGGTATTTATACTGAACAAAGTTTACCCTTGTGGTATCACCACATGATGATTAAAGAGAAGTCAGTTTAGGCACTTATAACTACAGTGGGTCATGAACATATCAGTAGAAGTACAGCAAACATCGAAGAACAAATTTGAGAGAGGGAGAGAAAAGTCTGTCTTCTGGTTATGTGTGGTAAGTTCGCACAGACTGCATCTCCAGAGATGCCACGTTTCAGCACAGGATTTTAAAGACCAGAAGCGGACGGTACTTGCAATACATTTCTTTTTGACAGTTACCAGCAGGTCTCTTTTGGCTTGTAAACCCCGTTTAACAGTGATTCATTCCATTTGGTGTTGTCTTGCACACTGAATCTGCTGCAGCCTGTTCTGTTGCAGTGCCGTAAACATCATGCCATAACATATGACCGATGCCATAAGCAAAGAAGTCTCAAGCTCTCAGCAGGAATTCTTTTTGGAAAAAAATCTGTCAGCTGGGTTCTGGTACTCTGATGTTTCCTTGTGTATTTACATGTGTAATTTCTGAGGTTCTATTCTTTTTTTTTTTTATATATTCAGTGACTGTTTTAAAAGTATAGTAGTTTTTACCTTATATTTTACTCACACTTGTTCACACTTTTTCGTAGCATTTGTCTACAGGTTAACAATTTATCTTTTCCTGTATCAATGATATACTTGTATTTAGTTTTCTTATGTGCCATATGTATTTCTTCTTCCCGTCTTTGATCTGTTACCATGAATCTCTCGATAAGACCTCATGTTTGACATCTTTTCATGCCAAAAATCCTCACTCTGTTTCTTACAGTGGTCTGACCCCTATTAAGTTTTCTTCTTTTTGTTTTGAATAGAGTTTTCTTTTGTGTTTGTTGAGTGCCTAGTACAATGAGGCTATTACAAGGCAATAAATAATTAGGAGCAAAAGCCACCAAGTATCTGAGATTTCTGTTTCTGTGGTGAATGATGAGGGTACATGTATACATGACAAAATATCCAAGATTGGCATAAATTCAAGTCAATCATATAAAATCAATGACTGAAGCAATAGAGATCTTTTTACTTGGTTGATCTAGCTTCTCCTCCATTGCATCCAAGAGCTATACAGCACTTCTCATATTCTCATCTAATCTCAGCCTGAAAACATTATTAAGAAAACTCTTTTGTTGTCCGTGTTGTCAGAAAATTTGTCCTCATTCACAGGCCGAATTTACCCCTTATGTTCTTTTGGTGTACCTAGTTTTAAAAAAATCCCAAATCCAGGATTTAACCTGTAGAACCTAGGTAAATGTAAGATAATAATAATCTCTGATTCTTTCTTTTTCTGAACTAAGTGTTCAAGTGTGTTGTTTCTGAATAATCTTAGCCTGTGTTGTGCCTCTCCCTGCAGAACGAGGTACGGCAAGAATGTAAACCCACATTTTGTTCTTCGTAAAATGTCAACTGGGAGAACTCATGTTAGGGACTAATTGAATGTAAAAGCTTATCCATGTTTACTTCTAATATGAATGTTCAGGGTTTAATTTGCAAGTTTCACCCCAAAGATGAGTTAATGGGTTAAAAGCTATGAAGCCATGTTGGCCTAGATACACAGTTTCAAAAATTTCTCTCTGATCCAGTATGTGCTCAGCACTTCACGACCTATAGTGCCTTTTCATTTCAAATGATAGCATTAATGGGTATTATTTTCCCTGCTCCGTTTACACACTACATTGACATTTGCATGTCAGCAAAAAGGACCTGAAGTGAAAGACTTCAGAATAATGCGTTGGATGTCTTGCCTTTTTTTTTTTTTTTTTTTNTATCCCAAATACTTTTTTTTTGCTGGGGTGTCCTTTGGAAACTGTAGTTCACATCTCCCCTGTCTCACTCTCCTACAAAGGTAGGCAAGCTGATGAGACTATAATCCTGCATGTCTCACCTTGCAAGTGGCAAAGGTGTTATACCATTGAAATCCCTGACACAGATGCTTTCTGGAAGTTGTTAACATCATGTGTCCAACCCACGTGGGGCAGAACAGGAACGTGAAGAAATCAATGAAGTTCAGTGAGAAATTATTTTAATTGAAACATTTATTTTACAGCTTTTAATAAAACACCTTCATATTGTGGGCTCTTTGCCCAAAAGAACAGAAGGCTACTCCTGCCCAGTGAAGTATCCTTTCATAGTCACTTTCAACTAAAGTTAGGAAGCACCTCACTGAATATGAAAAGTCTGTTGTATTGAAGCTGGTACAAAAAGCCACAACAAAGTGGAGGTGAGTGGGGTGATTTTAAGAGAATTGGTCAGAAGGAAAGATGAAAGGAGTAAATGTGTGTTTTCCTTGGAATATGACATTTTTAATTACCCAACAAGCTAACAGGTATCTGGACAGGAAGTTTCGTAGTGGTTTACGGACCAAGTACAGCGAGCTGATAGTAAAATCACTGAAAAAAGAAGGTGGTGTCCAGAGACCAAACGTGAACACCTGTCTAAATTATTTTCTTAAAGCGCTTTTCTGTCTCCGCAGATTTTTGGGGCATATGCACTGGTATCTCCCGAAGCAAATTACAGTAATTGATTGCTGGATGTAGTGTGCTAACGTAAAGACAAGTGTGTCTTTATGCAAGACAGCTTCTTGAACTGAGGTTTTTAAAACAATTCCCCAACCCTTGGAATTCAGCTAATAGACCAAGATAGAGGAGAAAACACCTCACTTTCTCATTTTGCATTAAACTTAGAGGTTTGACTGCAGCTGTCGTATTTTGGGAAATGGCAGTGTGACATATTATTAATCCAATACTTGCAGACATGTTAGCAAAAATATTTTAAGTCTGGGAACAACACACATATGCAAATTCATGAAGAAATTTCTCATATCACAAGAAATATAGGTCTGCTTCATCTGAAAGAATCGTTCCGTAAACTGCATTCTTAATGAGAAAATAGAAGGGCCTGTGATTCTCCCTCATCATCCTCTGTCTAAAAATTTTATCTCTACAGAACAGAAACTCACACAAGAAAAATAGCCAGGTGGGTGAAGTGACCAGTTAAATAGTGCAAACAGTGAATTTTAAATAGTGCAAACAGTGAATTTCAAATACTCAGCTTCAGCAAATGGTTTGCAGACAATCATAAAATGAAGCATTTAGCAAAATATAGTCAAAGGTCAAATTCAGAAGCACATTTGTTTACAAGGACAGATTGTCCTTTCTCTAATGACACTAAATGCTAAATTAAATTGCAGTGGTAACTGGTGAAACACTACAATAGCATGACTGTGTTTTAGTATCTGAAATATCTAATGAACATGTGATAGTTTTTAAATAATTACATTCTTACAAAAATCAATTCAATAAAAACAAGAGTTCAGGACATTATAGATAATAACAGTTGCAAATGTGTTTCAAAATCATTAACTTCTTTTTTTTTCCCCATTACTCATTTTCTGTGTGCACCCACTTACAGTATTCTTGTGTAATTCATTGTAAGAGGTCAGAGATTTAGTGCCATGCATTTGTAGAAGTAGAACCGTAGTTAGCAAGACTCCATAGAGTTTAAATAATAAAAACAAATGTCGTTTTACACTGCAAAACAGTGGGTTTCTTCCAGGGTCCATCAGACAGAAAATAGTTTAAAAAACATGAACTAACCAGGCTTCTGTCTTTAATGATATTATTCTGTCTTCCACAAATCTCCTTCTACTGCTTTTACCCAACTAGTGATCTATTTTCAAGAGTAACTTTTGTTCTTCCCTGACAATAACGAGTCAGAAGAAGATGCAGGGCAGTTCGCAGAAGGTGGAGAGCTGGCGCAGTTAGACCATACGCAATTTCCCTGAGCTCCTACAGTAGAGACAGGAAGGGACAGACCCCAGGATGGCCACATCCAGCTCTGTTCTAGCACTGCTGAGCCACTGGGTGGTTTCCTGGGGGCACCATCTTTGTCCTGCGCCACTTAAAGGACCTGGGCAGAAGATGAGGAAGCTCTTGCAGGTTTCTATGACTGCCTCTCACTTTCTCATTTGCCAAATATAAAATTAATGAAGCAAGCAGCCTGGCCCACAGTCGGCTGCTTTGCATGGACGTAAGTAACCGTAATTTAAGTAGCGGAGTTCAGAGTGCTGGATACCCATTTGCCCAGTAGGAAGATTGTTATATTATATAGCTAGCATCAGTGAATAAATACATGTTTTTCCCAGTATACCAAAGCTAGGTCATAACAAAACTGTTATGCTGTATTAAATGTCTCCATGACAACATTTACAATCTGACTATTCTTCATTATTCTGTGCCCTTTCTTCATTATCCACCCAACTTCATCTTTCCATTGGGTCTCAATGCACTGTAAAGCTTTTGATTTGCCCAGCTCATTCAATTCTTAGGTTTTACCTTAAATGGTGACACACAGCTCATACATTTGTGTAGGGGCGATATGACTATTTTAGTCCAAAATTAACAAATTATAACAGTTTACAGAATCAGGTTCAGCCTCGCAGACTTCTCATATCCAAAGGAAAATTGCATTTTGAAGCGTACGTTTTTACTGCTGATGTCAGCCTCTGAGTCAATGATACATACATATTTCTCAGTGTGGAGTATTTTTTTCAACAGTAACTTTAATGGCTGAAATCATGAAACACTGAACAAATATCATTAATGATTCCTTTTAGCAAAAGAGCTTTTAATGACTTCTCCGGTTGCACTCCTTTTCTTTACTCCAAACATTATTCACTTTTCTGAACATTCATTCCACTGAATAAACACGTAGCATGGTTATCGTGGTGCATTGATATGTCTTGAACAAACATCTTTTAGTTAAAGAAAAATCTCAGTGCTTTCATTCCCGTTTACATTATGATGAAGTTGAAATTGATGAATGGTAGATGAAATATACTACACAAAGGCTTTAATCCCCTTCCTCCTATTGAATCTTAGAAATTTAAAGGTTGCTTAATCAGAAATCAAAATGCATTATGGTCTTGGACTGAACAATTAAGACCACGAGTAGTCTAATATATTTACATCCGTACCTACTTTGTAATGTGGTCCTTTTGAAATTTGGTAGCACAATCACAAATGACAGGGATGAAAGGACATCAAGAGGACATCTAATCCCTTTCCTTGCCCAACATCTGTCTAATTCAATAGATATCGATCTAATGTATACTTAAAAAATCTCTAATGCTAGAGATTCCACTGCCTCTCTAGGCAATCTATTCCGGTGGGCTTCATTATCCCAACATTAGAAAATTTATCATCACGTCTCACCTGAATCTCTTTTAATGCAGCTTAAGCTCATTACTATTTGTCCTATTGCCATGGACACGGAGAATTTTGCAGCAGCTTTTTACTACTTGAAAGCTGTTATGTCTCAGCGCTCTCCTCTCTTTGCTAGACAAAACAACTCTGTCAAATCACATTTTCTGCTTGTTATTGCTCTCCCCTAGTGTCCAGTTTGCCCACAACTTTCCTACAGTGCCGTCTTACCAATGCTGAATGGAAAGGATCATGCCGCACATTTTTCAGGCTGTGCTTATACCTCCTGGTAGACTTTTTCATAATGGCTAACACTGTTGACTCATGTTCCGTTTATGGTCCTTTAAAACCTGCAGATCTTTCCTGCAAAACTGCTACCTAGCCACTGATTACTCATTTTGAATACATACGACGTGTAGAACCTAATGTTTATTTATTTCAGTATTTGGCAGAGCATTTTTCCAGTTTTTCAAGATCATTCCCTCCTTTACTTAATGTAACACATTAGTGGTCTGTGCTGGCTAGTTTCTGTGTGACCTTAATAAGCGTACTCTCAGCTGGGCTGTTAAGAAAAATAGTGACTAATACCAGGTGAAGATGACTATATAACACATACTTTCATTTTGACACTGAAGGACAATTTCTACTCATGTTTTCACTCTTGCTGTAGATTTCATCTGGCATGCATTTAGATTGTGAGAATGTTGTGTGATGAAAACCTTACTAAAGAGAAGATACATGAGAGAGATCTAATAGTTCTCTATGAGCTCTTTAAAATTAAAGTGGAAAGGAAATTAAAGTGATTTGACACTGTTTATTCTTGACAAATCCATGTTAGCTGTTACTAATTTTATTTTCTTCAAGGTGCTTGTGAATCACTTACATGACATATTCCAGTATTTTTGCGGGAACTAAAGACTACTTTGCCAGAAAGCAAACCCAGAGAGGAGGGAAGAAGACAAAAGAAAGCAAACCCTGCATCCCTTTTACCAGATCAGTGAATTAAATCAAACCTCAAAAAGGTCCAGCAAATACCAGGGCAGCTGTCTGTAACATTCTCCATTGAGGCTTCAGCTGAACAGAGGAAATATTGTTGAGGGATTCAGGGATTCAGGAAGAAAAACACCAACCTGGAGAAGTATAAAATCTTATAGGAAAAAATCCCTGGGTTGTCAGTGTGGTTGGCGGTGCAGATATGGTGGGTGATGGCAACTCAGCAGTGTTAGGGACTTTTCCCAGTGAGCATTACACATCAGCCTTTTTCCCTCCTGACTGTTGCCTGCCTCACTAGCCATGACTATCCCAGTTTTTTGTCAGGATGGGTAATTAATGCTTGTTATGTCCTAGATAATGTCTGTGGGTTTACCAATAAATCATTGTTTTACGCTTCCAAGTTGTGTGCATCCTGCTTCCAGTGGTTCTTTGTGCCCAGCCCAAGGTGCAAAGTACTTTGAGTGGCGCAGGAAGAGAGGGGATGAAGAACTTTGTGGCTGGGAGTATTGGAGGGAGAGGGCTTGCAGGGGACACTGGGAGAGAAAGATCCCTTCTTTCAGTGGCAGCAAGCCATGACACTCGAAACCTAACCTATATCATTTGTAATTTGTTCTTTTCTGTTGCCTTTGTCACTGCCTTGATGCCTTTGCACAGCCGCTAACAGCCCGATTGCTTCCAGTGAATACTGTAAAGTCAGGCAGGAAGCTGTTTGCCCTTCTGGCATCACAAGCCATAAATCTGCCGCGGTTTGGGCTGAACCGGCCACTGGGTGAATGACAGATGCTCTCCCCTACCTCTCCAAAGAGAGTCAGAAGAGTGAGAGAAACTTATGCGTTTAGAAGAAACTAAACTACTTTAATGAAATATTAATAATAA
>RSEF01000001.1:111220025-111241098 GCA_003993805.1 Himantopus leucocephalus | reverse complement strand
ATTAAGAAAATATAGGGTAAGAAAGGGCCTTCTGGGTCATTTTGCCTGGTTGCTATCATAAGCAACCCTGAGATGAAGGATTCCTCAGAAAATTGATAAATTATATCTTAAAACTTTTTCAGTGGCTTTCCTAGCTATTCTTTTTCACTTGTTGTTCCAGAATCCTATTTGTTTGGATTCTGCAATCTAAATCAGGGAATATTTTAAATCTAGGATTCAAATCCTAACTTGCAAGGTTTATGTTAAAATGGTCCTCAGTCTTTTCTGATGGAGCAGCATGGATTTTATGGTAATATTAAAAGTTTTCTCGAGATGAAGAATCTTAGTGTTAAGGGTACTGATGGGAAATGGCTTAATTTTTTTCCAGTAAAACTTTAATCATTTATACAAACTGGATTGTTACTGAAAAGAGAGCAATCATTAGAGTAATGTGGATATAACAGTCATCAATAGATTCTAGTCTCAGGCTAAGGAGGAAAAAAAGTTGGCCCTATGAGATACAGGGTAAGTGCTCTAATGAGTACATCAAGGAGGAGCTATTTTCCAGCCAGTTTGTGGAATCCAATCTTTAAATTAATTTGTTCTGATAACAAGTAACTGATTCGAAGCATATCATAAATCAGTAACAGAACAATATTGAAAAAAAAGCCAACCCAGATATGCTGGAATAAACAAGTGAGGTATTTTTTCCTCTGCTTCACTACGGTAAGTGTTGAAAAGCTGTGATTGTTCTGTTTATTCTTTTATTCCACTTAGACATGTGGATGAACTAAAGGCAGACTAGGAGCAATNTCCAATCTTTAAATTAATTTGTTCTGATAACAAGTAACTGATTCTAAGCATATCATAAATCAGTAACAGAACAATATTGAAAAAAAAAACCCAGACATGCTGGAATAAACAAGTGAGGTATTTTTTTTCTCTGCTTCGCTACGGTAAGTGTTCAAAAGCTGTGCTTGTTCTGTTTATTTTTTATTCCACTTTGAGATGTGGATGAACTAAAGGCAGACTAGGAGCAACGGGAAGCATTAAGATGGAAAACAGCATACAAGGAAAGACAATTAACTGTGGTTATTTAGTCTAAGCAATAATGGGTCTGCAGGACAAACAGAAGGAAAGCAACTGTGTTATAGCATTGGAGGTTCAGGTTATGTATTAAGAAAATACTTCTAACTATAAAAAATAGTTTAGGCAATACAGTGAATTGCCGAAGGAAGGTAGAGAATCTGCATTTAAGGTAAAGAACAAGGGAAAAACCCAAACCATAATGCCAGGAGTAGCTAAGGTATAGCTGATTTTCCAGTAGTGAAAGAGAATAGGATTCTTTTGCAGAATCTCTCAACTAAGCCCACGACTCAACTCGAAACATGCTATATCATTTTTCAATGGGAATAAAAGCTGCTGGAAAGGTTACTAATGTTTGTTTAGTGCTTGCTTTCTTTGCTGCCCCAGTTTTTCCAGTCTAGTGATGCCCAGTCCTGAATTGCTTGGAAACCATAGTAGAAATGTGAGATGAAACTTGAGTTAAATATGTATTAGGGATGAGTGAATGTTTTATCAAAGCTTTTTCAATGGAGAATAAGGTTTAAATACTTAGAAAAAACCCTTATTTTCTGTAGCAAACTCTATTCTTTAGTTATAATCTAAAATATATGGATTTTGAGGAACTGCCTCATTGTGTAAGTTTAGTGGTTTTACATGATTATTCTCTCCTTCTGATTAGCTAGTTTCCTCGAAAATGGTTTTGGGGTATTTTTAAGTAGAAATCAGCACAAGTATAGAGCAGAGTCTAGTAGCACAAGCATTGGAATTTTGGTTATCAGGCTCATTGAAAGGGCAGGGTGCAAACACGAAACAGACCAAACAATCCCACCAACACAACCTATTTTGTTTATACGACTGAATGAATTGCAAGGCACTTTCCATCCACATCATGTTTTCACTTCTCAAAATCTGGGTAATCTAGGATTAGTTCAGTGTAAGGACTGGAATACATGGGAAGGGTAGGTCCTAAAAATTATTTGTAGAAACTCCTAGAGAAACAGCAGAGCTCCAGCATTTTAATTAAGCCTTATGCGTATACAACAAAGAGTGGGACTGTAGAAATTTCTTATTGTTTCTTGTAGGTAAATATTTCTTACAGATTTACCAACAAAGACGACTGCTTTTGTATATAGCATATTTGTTTATTGTCCCCCAATATCAGTATGCTAGCAATCTGCAGTTTGTCATTGTTCTTTCTGAAGTCAGGCAACGACTTATTTGAAAAAGAATATATGAGGATAATGTGTGATTAAATTTTCAGCATGACTAAATTATCTTCAAGATGTTGTGTCAAAATTACAACCAAGTCTCAAAAGCAGGGAAGCAGATTAAATAACCTGTGCAATTTATGTAGACGAAATAAACACACCCGCACCCAATAATTTATTATTAGCTTAATTAAAAAATTAACAGTCTTACCACAATAGTGTTATTAGTTCAGTTACAGTGATACTAACAATTATCATCCAAAACATGCAACTATTACAGCTTTCTCCCAGTAATGATAGAATAAAAAGCAATACACACAAACTTCTGCTGCCTAGCCCTTTCTCTGGTGTTAAGTTTGCCCTTTCTGTGTATGGTAACATAAGTCATGATCATGCTTTGCCAGGACCAGTATGGAGTTGATGGTAAGGGGTTCTTCCCCCTTGCTCTTGGGTCCCCCTTCAGTTATTCTTACATTTGCTGACGTAATTGGATTGCTTGATTATTTTTTTATTATTATTATATTTAATTAGTTTATTTTTCAGTACTCAATAAATTCCATGTTATAGCCAAGTGGTGGCTATATTCAGCTTATATTGAAATAGTTACATTTTAAATTTGTTTTCCAGACTGGCAGTCTATTGAAGAAATTACTTTATCACCTTCTGTGATCAGTTTGACTTCACATATGGAAAGACAGGGGGGAAAGATGATGAGTAAAGGAACAATACTTCTGGATTCACCACTTCTTAGTGTTGACCTTTGGATAAGGGACAGACCTTCTTTACCTCATCACCTCGTCTCTCTGTGTTTTCTGTTTCCAGCCTGTTTGCCTGTCTTTATATAGTTGCTGGTGTCCTGTGACTGACTCTACATAGACCAGAAACCTTTCACTAGCTCTTACTTAATAATTTTGCTGGCAATTACAGAGAAGAAAACTTACTGTTCCCTGACTCTGTTTTATACTTTCATTCCACCTGCATGAAGTATGGAATTGTAAAGAACGTTCTGTATTTTCTGACTCATTAAATATTGATTGTAAGAGGCTGTATTGGGATAAAAATTATTTTTTGTTAGTCTGACCACACGTTAACTGAGTCACAGAATTTTAATTTAAACAGAACATTGGATAAAATTGTAGGGCAGGGAACGTGCATCCAAATAAAGAAAGGAATTAGTTTCATGTCCAAGAGTTTAAGAGATGTTAGGTATAAGACTGTTCATTTCTATATTATTTGGTCTAGACTTTATGTCCTTCTCACCACATAGTTTCTGTAGGAATTGCAGGTGTTCAATGGGTCTGACAGTCTTGTCGTCATTGCTTAAATTCCTGAACGTCAGATATTTGGGGGGAGAATTGCATAGTTACGTTCTCTATTTTTTCCTAACTTATTAATTATGTTTATTTTAAGAACATACAAATTATAGTTTATTGTAAAAATAATAATAATAATAAATATAAGAGTTCTAGGAAGATAATGCCTTAATCTGGAATAGTTTATGAGAACAAATCACATAGAATTCTGCTTTGAAATTACAGGACACTTCTATGTATGAATCAAAAATAACATACCTGCCTAGACCAGGGAATACAATCAAACTTTAAGCATGAAAGATGCATTTGACTGGTCTGGTCTGGATAGGCATATATTTTCTGTTAATATACGCACATATAGACTTTTCATTTCAAGATTACTTTTATAATTGAAGAAGCCAGGCCATGGTCCACACACTGAAAAAACATTCTAAAGGACAGAATATATTCAGGGTATTCTAATTCCCTTTAGTTTGGATAATAGTCTGACTTTTCTTTCTTTTTAACACCTTTGCCAACTTAAAATCTCACTGTAAGTACTGAATTTCCATAGGTTATTTTTTCCCTTAGTCTGTATCACTTTAAACATTGCTGCACTGTACTATAGTAATTTCTTCCCCAGCTTTTCCCTGATACCTACTCTTGCCTATCATTTACACAATGTCAGCTACTATTTTCAGCAGATGGATAAAGGCAAACGTTTCCATCAATCCATATTTTTGCCATCCAAATGTGTTTTCTTGGATATCTTTCTATCATTTTACCTTTATTTTTGGCTACTGAAATTCACGGTTATCTTTCCTGGTAATCCAGGAAAATGCACGCTGTTTTCACTGCTGATACTACTACAATTATCTGTTTAAGCGGGATTGTAGCTGACTAGAGTTATTCCTTTGATTGTGCATCCATAACCATGTCCAAGGATCATTTTTCTCCAGCTGGAATTTGCTCCATCTCTGTTTATGAAATCCAGCTTTTTGTGTGTGTGAACACAATACAAATAATTTCCCTTGTTATCTTCCTCCCAGCCTTTTGTGTATCTCTTCCATTTTATCAACAACGTAGCTGCTAATATCTTTCATCTTCCTTATCGTCCCTATCACTGCCTCTCTACATTATCCGCTCTTTGCGCCATCATATGAAATTCAGTATTCTTTTTCCAGCTTCAGTATAATTCAACACTGCTTCATTGCTTCAACCACCTTCATTCTGACATCTTACCCTCTCTTTTTGTTTTCCTTTTGTGTAATATCTTTGTACACTTGCAGATGTTTCGTCTGTGTGCTTTCATAGCACTGCAACCACACCATCCAGATTCCTTTTCATGTTTAGCCTCTGCTATGACGCCTACAAGGCAACAGGCAGTGAATGTCTATTAATTTATAGGACACTGTATTTAGGCACTTTGTTTAAATACTGCTTCCCCCCAACTCCATGTTTTGTGCAGTGCTTCCCTCTTTAGACTGAGCTTTTGGAGACAGAATTTGGGTTTAAATATATACTCAGAAAAAAAGCAGAATATTAAATCTAACAGGAGAATTTTTTAAAGGTTGAGTGTTATTGACAATAATGGATTTCCTGGCACACCAACTACTTTGTTCCTTCTGTAAAGTACTGAAACAGATATTTGGTGTATATTATTATTCAGGAAAACAAGAAAAACCCCATACAAAACTGAAATACAAAATGTTATATATTCAAGTTTTAGTCAATTCAGTTTAACCAACACTTCAGTTTACTTTTCACTGTGCTTGTTCAAGTATGTGGTCCTAAGGAAAAAGCTTGTATTTCAATTAGCAGGGTGCTTTGCTGCCTTCTAACTGCCCACTTTGTGAGATACATGACAAATTATTATTTATCATTATCTGGCAGAACTCTGTTCTCAACTCACTTAATGAGAATTTTAAATCCTGAACTGCAGTATCACACTCTCTTACTTCTCTTCTGACGAAGGCAATCTTAAGTAGGTATTGTAGGTGTTTTCTCCACTTTCACTTCTTTCACATAGTAGTACTACCCATAGATTTACAGGCTTAAAGATACGGATTTGAGACAAGTCTCAGGCACAGAGGTTTTATTTCATCTAGGCTGAGTGAGTTCTAAGATTTAGTTACTTTCCTCCAGATGAAATGTTATTTCCAATTGAAATAGTCCACAGCTTTGCTTCAAACCTGCCCTTTCTATAGCTTTAAGATCTTCCAAGCCAGTATTGCGAATCCTGCCCTAGGTCCCCAGTTCTTGCCATGTATGGCACCAAAAGCTGGCTGTTATGCAGATTGCTAACCTGGTTCTTGCACACTTCTTGTTTATCAGCAATTTGTATAGAATTCCTTATCTATGTGTTCTTTAGAATGACTTAGTGTTTAAATAATTAAAAAATAAGAGAAACGAAAGCACAACACAGCATAATTCATTATACAGCAATATGTGCGGCACAGGATTAGTTAGGATAGATTGTAGTTTTAGCCAACCTCCTGGCTTGTTGAGAAGTATTTATGGTTCTATCATATGCTTCGCTATTTGTAGTTATCATAAAATATGCTGCTTTAATATTTTATTTGGCAGAAGTATAACTTCCTATATAACTAGAATTTTCAGCACATTGTCAAGAAATAATCTTTTAAAAGATCATTCTTTAATTCACACTGTCTTTAAAAAGAAGTTCAGACTTTCTTATATACCATTTATAGGACCATCTGAGAACATTAAACATGGTCCATTTGTATACAAGTCAAAGCTTGAAAAAATTCTGAATGTCAGTATTAGTTGTTTGACTCCCAAAACTTTTTTTTTTTAAACATGCTCTGACTCAGAGTTATGCTCTCTCTATCAGAGATTTGTAGTGAGTATAGTTTGGGATTTCGTTGACTTTAATGCAGTGTTCAAATTCAATATAACTATTCCTAGATTGCTGCACTTATAAGACAAGCAACAGCATAAAAAAATTGTTAGTTTTCCTATTTTAAGTTTATAACAGTTGCTTGTTTGAATTTCTGGTGTTCATAACTGAAAATTTATATAATCTAAGAATGCTATAAACTATTGATAGTGATTTTATTATTTTTAATATCTGTAAGGCAGATATATTTATGGGTGTAAAAATGAGGGTGTTGTTTTTTCTTAGTGTCATAGGTAGGGAAAAGAACAAAATAAGTGAGGCAGGGTCACTGTTTGTTTTATCTGCTTATATGGGAAAAAGGGAAAATTATACGTGGAATAACAATCTGAGAATAATCATAAATATTAAATAATCATAAAGAGGAAATAAAGTGATGCAAAGACAAACACTCACCACCTACCACAGAGTGATGCCCAGTCAGCCTCTGAGCAGTGGTCACCTTGAAAGACAATCCCCCTTCTCCCCCTGACTTCTTCCTCTACCACCGCTTTTTATTGCTGAGCATAACATTACGGGTATGGAGTATCCCTTTGGCCAGTTCAGGCCATCTGCCTTGGCTGTGTCCCCTCCCAACTCCTTGCCCTGCCCATCCCCACTCTACTTGCCTGGAGGGCAGAGAGGGGGGAAAAAAAAGAGAAAAGCTTGATGCTGTGCAAGGGCAGTTCAGCAATAGCCAAAGCATCGGTGTGTTATGAACACGGTTTTAGCAACAAATCCAAAACATAGCACCATACAGGCTGCTGTGAAAAAAACCAACTTCCTCCCAGCCAGTCCCAGTACATGAACGTCGCATCTACTTATTGTGAGAAAGTACTGGAATAGTCCATTCAGGTGGGGTTTTTTGCACTTGAATAAAATCAAATCACACCAGAACGATAATCTGAGTACTCATTGCCTGAAAAGCATAAAGTAATTCAGGCAGTTTATTTGGAAGATTAGCAGAAGTAATGCCTAAAATGAATTATACTAATAATATTACATCAAAATTATATCTACAGGAAGATGCAAGTGTGTTTTAAGATAAAATTCTTCTGTGGTTCTTTTTTGAATTCTTTAATATTAATTTTCATCTTTCTGGGGGAGCCCCAAAGTTAAACTGATCTTCACGATTATAAGTGCATTAAAAGATCCAAGAAGACTGGACCTTCCTCTGATTAATCTTTTCAATCCTAATAACTTTTTAATCAAGTTATGTTACTTCTGAAAACCCTTAAATTTTTCTCTATAACAGCATAGTTCTAACTTACTGAAACAAGAAACTTTTCTTATTCCAACCCCTCTTTAAATGAATGGGGAATTATTGATGAAGAAAATGCAATGGGCAGTGATCCTTTGAATGCGGAGAGTCTCATTAAGCACATCATAGTGCATGTCTTACAATTTTCTTTATTTTACTATTCAGTCTTATTTCATATCAGTCATTTTACACTTCAGGAAGTTACTTTCTGGAAGATTACTGCATTTATCAAGCAATTAAGGTCACAGTCCCCCTGTTTCAGCCTTATATCTTATAACACCATTTGTGGCTTATGCTCCAGAATGTAGTGTCTGTCTTCTCTCATTGAATAATGTAATTTTACTGAGACTAGAGCGCTTCTGCCTGTCCAGATTCTGTCTGCATTCAACCTGTTGTACTCTGATAGGTGGGTACCTCACCGCTGAAGAACTCAAGAATGAGGGCTTAGAAGCATCATGCAGAAAAGGGGAAGCCCTTACGGACATAGTAGGGTCTATTGTTAGTTTATTTCTGAGACTCTCGCAGTTTAAACTTGCTATACAAATTGACTTCCCACTGCAGAAAATAAACAAAGAAAATATGATAGGTACCAAAGATTAGTGAACAAATTAACCTCTTTGCTTCAGTTCCCTTTCAGTAACATAAGAACAGTATCACATAAGAACATATATCTCAGATATAAGGTCACCAAATCTATTTTGAAAATTAATTAATAGTTGTGAAGAACTGCGTAACTTCTGTAATAAACACTTATGAGAAAAGAAGCCAAGAGGGAAACTGACAGTTCTGTCTTCAAAGCAGTGTTTTAACAGAGCACAATAAATGCAGAGCAAATAAATTAATGAGGCAAAAGCAAAATAGTGAGTAGATGCTGATTAAAAGTAGCGTCAACCTTGTGTGGAATTAGCTGGGTTTCAGGAAGGTAAACGTTACGTGTAATCATGGACTTTGTCATACACACAAGCAAGATGGAACAGACGGAATTTGCCTAGGTAACCTTAATTTCAGCATTTCCAGTTTTCTGGAAGTTTGACTTTGTATTTTTTGACTTTTTTTTCCCCCCCAGTTTTATTGTGAATATTATTTTGTGCCTGGCAGTTACAAACATTCCACAGAAGNCCAGTTTTCTGGAAGTTTGACTTTGTATTTTTTGACTTTTTTTTTCCCCCCAGTTCTATTGTGAACATTATTTTGTGCCTGGCAGTTACAAACATTCCACAGAAGCAGATAAAACAACATATCGAATTTGTCTTTTCAGTTAGAAAATGTGTTTGTATCCAAATCAATAAATCGGTACCTAATTCTTGTTGAGTATTTATTCACTGCCAAAAGATAGCATGGTTGTTGTCTTTTCTCAGGTTATTCTTTCCTATTATTATTTTATATGCTATTACTATAGCATATATAGAAAACCAGGATTGCTGGAATTTAGAATTAATGAGTATTAATGCAGTTTGCACATTCGAAAGCAAAGTCTAATTTCTTTATATTACTTCCTTCTCAAAAATAGACACCACTGTCTCATATTGTGCTCTTTGTTAGCAAGCCTACAGCTGCCTGAGGTTTTATACATGAAACGATTTGTATAGACATCTCATATCTTGATTTAAGAAAAATATTGTAAAATAAAGCATCACTTCTTTAAGATTTATTTGCTAATTCAGCTGTCGTAGTGTTCTGGTTTTGGTTGGGACNTTATACGTGAAACGATTTGTATAGACATCTCATATCTTGATTTAAGAAAAATATTGTAAAATATAGCATCACTTCTTTAAGATTTATTTGCTAATTCAGCTGTCATAGTGTACTGGTTTTGATTGGGATAGAGTTAATTTTCTTCTTAGTAGCTGGTATGGGGCTGTGTTTTGGATTTGTGCTGGAAACAGTGTTGATAACACAGGGATGTTTTACTTATTGCTGAGCAGTGCTTAAACACAGTCAAGGCCTTTTCTGCTCTTGACACTGCCCCACCAGCGAGTAGGCTGGGGGTGGACAAGAAGTTGGGAGGGGACACAGCTGGGACAGCTGACCCCAACTGACAAAAGGGATATTCCATGCCATATGACATCATGCTCAGCAATAAAAGCTGAGGGAAGAAGAAGAAGGAAGGGGGGGAATGTTTGGAGTGCTGGCATTTGTCTTCTCCAGTAACCACTACGTGTGATGGAGCCCTGGTTTCCTGGAGGTGGCTGAACACCTGCCTGCTGATGGGAATCAGTGAATGAATTCCTTGTTCTGCTTTGCTTGTGTACACAGCTTTCTCTGTACCTGTTAAACTGTCTTTATCACAACCCATGAGTTGTCTCACTTTTACCATTCCTATTCTCTCCCCTATCCCACTGGGAGGGAGGGGGTGAGTGGCTGTGTGGAGCTCAGTTGCCGGCCGGTGTGAGACCATGACACACAGTTTGAGTACAAATAGCACTTTTTCTAACAAAAAGGCTGTTCTTGGCTTTATGTAATCAGTTACAAGTTTTGCTGAACAATATATGGACTACTACAGAGTCTGCAAATTTCTCTTGGTGCTTTATTACTTTAATAAGTATATTCTATATTATAGATAACCTTGGCAGTAGCTTTTGTTATTCCATATTTTCTCTGCTTTGGAGAGAAGTTATATTTGTTTTCTGACTCTGGTAGCGCCTGGTTTTGCAGTCATAGGCATCTAGGGTTCTAGTCCTATAACTGACATGTGAAGGCATGATTCCCAACAGTATGTTCTTTGCGAATCTGTCATCGTGTGGAAAGCTATCTATCACTATATCTTTGTTGTGTCTGGGAAATAATAGCAGCTGAATTACGTTGTATAAAATGTAATTCTTTTTGTTGTATTAAAGAATTAACATTTTCGTATTCTAGCTTCAGATGTGGATGCAGTGGTGTCAATCAAATATCTGCTATACTGGCATCATTTTTTTTTTGTTTTGTTTTAGAAAGGGAATAGCTGTAGTGGTATAGTGGCTGTACTATCTTTAGATAAGTATAGTGTTTAATTCCATGTCCTCTTCCACCGTTAGCTATAGCAGTTGGGGACGCTGTTATCCTGCTGTTTATGGCTGCCTGGCAAGTTGGGGTTACTTGTTTCACAATTCAGCCAACAGAGCAGAAATGCAAGTTCTCACTGTTCTGCTACGCTAGAGTCAGCAATGGCTTCAAAATATTTAATCAGCAGCTAGGTTAAATTTGCTAATTTTGCACTTAAGTGGATCAAGTTGAATTCCACTGGCTGTACAGTGAAAATTATCTTCTGTCAGGAATATAGTAACAAGCATCCAGGGATAAAAAGTCTTGAATTTTCTATCAGTGTGCAAAATGATCCTGTCTCTTAAGTATTGAACAGGTTTCATTGTTTTCCCTGTTAGAATACAGCTGAAGCCTTATTATGCCACTTTTCTATGCTTATATTTTATTGAACATTGAATCATTTGGTTTGCTTGTTTCATCCAGATTTTTGCTATGCTCCCTTTCCCATTTCTATTCAGGTAAATTAAAACAAACAAACAAAAATAACCCTCAGCATTTTTGAAGTTCTTCTTTTCACCAGCAACATGTTCTTAGTAGTGATGAGCAACTACTTAGTAATATAAAAATGTTTTTCCGTCTTCCTAGAGGATATTTTCCTATGTATTTAATCGTTGGGAAAAGCAAAAACAGTTGACTCAAGACACAGCAATGATATAATAGTTTTTTTCTAATATTTAATTACATAAAAATAATAAATTTCTTTACCAAATGTTATATATATTTTTAGAGATAGTTAACTAATTGGTTTACTTCGTAGTTGTAATTCAATATCTCACTTCACCTCTACAGAAAAGGAATACTTGTGATCTACGTTTGTACCTTGAATTAGGTGCAGCCAAGGAATAACGTATGCAGTTCACTATCAGGCTGCACAGTTAAATACCTCAATCCTAGGTGAAACTTTGTCTATAAATTCCCCCATCTAACTTCTGTCCAAGATCATCAGGAGAGCTGAGAACAGTGGGACAGCACTCATTGTTTTTAGGTATTAGGACAGCTACTGTGTTCTTTTTAGTTTGTTCTGGGTAAGGTCATTTCCTAAAGTGAATATGTATATATATTATTGATTGTAGGATGGAATGGGAAATTTGAGAGTCACTAAAAAAGGAATACGACTTGAAGGAATATCTGAATTTCTACTTCCACTATACGTGAAAGAAATCCATTCCCGAAAGGTAGGTGTTTTTCATCTTTTTTTTTTCTTAATTTACAGCTAATATAAATGAATCTCTTCAGTCTCAAACTACAAAGTTTAATTCTTACACCTCCTAAATTAGCAATCAGAAGAGGTTTGCTTTGAGAATACCTTAACAGTGAAAGCTTCCTTCATGTCATTATTTATTTTTTTCTGAAACCTTGATTGCTTCTTAAAAGAAATGTCTTATCTTAAAGAAAGGAGATTCAAGGCATGTATATTTTATACTTCATTTAGTGTGGACTCCAGAAAAACAAGATTGGTGATATGTGCAAGATGTAGCAAAATAAGGAATGGTTTTGTATATCCTTAAGTTCTTTCTGGTAGTAGTTAGTGTGATAGCTTTTGCTTTCTTTCTTCCTCCCGCCCCCACCCCCCCACCCCCCCCACCATTAGGTACAGACAATCTTGCTAAACTGCATAATGACTCTAGGATTTAATTTTTGAAAGCAAACCATTTTAAATGTTGCTTAAATATAATTGTTTTATCATATAGCAGCAGGTTGTTACAGAGGAAGAAAGAAAAACAAGATTCTGTATTTAGAAATTCAGTATAGCACATTTTAACTCATTCATTTTGATTCAGTCATGCTGTTTATATTAACACTGACAATGAATTAAAAAAAATTATTTTGAAATACAGGAAATCTCTTAAGTTCTTTTTATCATGCAAGCAATGTCCTATGATGAGAGAATAATGTTACAATGGTTTTCAGTCATCTGTGAAGAGTTTTAATATGCATATTGCATATTGACAGGAATGAAAAGTATGTTTACCCTAAATGCCTTTGTGGAAAATTCTGTCTTTTTAAATCTGTCTTCTACACATATAAAAAAAGTCTCAAGTACATTCATAAATGAGATCATGACAGTTCCCCGTTTGTCTTAATTAGTTCACTTTTGTGTTAATAGATGTGTGAGGTAGTCTTTTTGTCCTCTCTTTGTAAAACTTAGAGCTTTCAACGTTTAACAGAGTAGCAATATTGTCCTAGCTAATGAACAATTCTATAATATTTAATTAATGGTATATTTCCCAACAATGTTGAATTTTGATCACGTTATTGAACAGATATTTTAGTTTTCAACTCACCATATATACGATTGGTTACAAAATCTTGTTCTTAATGCTTCTAATGTACCTAAAAATATTAATAACTAAGATAAACCTATAATCACAAATTCAGTGATGAATTAGTTCTAAATAAATGCAAATATCATAGCTTTGATATTGATCAGAATTGGGGGCGGGGGGAACAATGGAATAGTTAATGCATAAGTACATAAATAACCACATAAACACTGCTACGAAGAGTAAATCACTAAGACCAGATTCTGCCTTCTAAAATTGGAAAGGCATCTACAAAAGGGAACTTTGGCTGTGGGTTTTTTTCCTGTACCACCTTACCATGGAAAGGTGTGAGCATCTCTAAAGTAGTTTCTGTAATCTTCTAATATTTTCTTTACAGTTACGAAACTCTAGAATGCATTAAATTAACTAGAATAGTCTTTTATTTATATCTAAATAGAAAAAATATTTTAAGGGTTCTGTTAGACCTTGATACCTAGTACAACAAATCTTTTTAAAATCATGCCTAAATCATGAACCTCTTTAGTCAGAATATTCTAGTACGTAGACTTTCTGAAATTGGTGTAAAATTTCCAGGCTGTATAACCTTCCAGGGACCATACTTTTTCTCAGAGGTTGCAGAACATTAGTCATCGCTTGTGCATTTTTCCCAGTTCCTTTCTGCAGGTGGATGGTGTCTATTATTGTTCCATGTCCTGTTACTGCACATGAGAGTTAGGATTTGGGTTATTTGCATGCACCGGGCTTTGTATTGTAGAACATTGGTTGGTTCTGTTAAAGTAAACATGGAAACTTTTGTTTCAAGTAAGAGTAGTGAGAGATTCAAGTAGAGTCCTAATTTCACTGAGAGCTGCTAACCAATCTGAGAAATAAATGCACACAAATGTAAATACTGTAAAGGAACAGGATGCAAAGTCTAGCCAAACACAATGTCACGCTAGTCCTGTGAGGCTCATGAAAAACTGATAGGCCTGTCAGTAAGTGTCCTCAAACCGGCAGAAGGAAAGAGATAGGGCTGATCTTTAGCTGGAGAAAGTATTTAAACTACAAGATTTTTTGTGTTGCAGGCCTACTTATATCTATTAACGTTAAAACATTTGTTACCTGGCTAAAAAAGTGGTATGTACATAGACTTCTCATCTTGCAGTGCTTGTGACCTAGGTGTACGTTCTAGTCTTTTGCCAACTTGCTCAGTAAGTTGTGCTAAAGTTTCAATAACCTGTGGTACATGCAAATGTTAATGTCATGAGGAAATAATGAAAAAAAAAAACCTCTGGAGCTGTGTTAAGCTTTACGGTAGGGATTTGTGATATCTCTGCATGGTGCTTCCCTAGGTGTGTGACACTAGCTGTTTTGTCACCTACAGAATTGACCTTGCTGCTGTAGAAACCTGAGTGAGGCAGGTAAACCTGAGCGAGCCAGGTTTTATGAGCTCTCACTACAGTCAGTAGAGACCTAGTCAATACAGTCAGTGGATTCTGAAGAGCTACCCTGCTCGCCAGCCCTTAGTGTTTACTTTGGGTGATACAGAGAGGAATGCTTTTTTCCCGCTTTTTCCTTGGAAGCAGTAATGATTTAAGTTTGATGCATCCAGGAGATAAAATGTACCGTGGAGTCAAAAACTCATTTGAAGCTGATGTCTTTGCAGTCTTTTACATGCGTATGTTGCTTATTTGTTTTCTGAAAGGAGACATTGCTCTTTAAGCAAATTTAATCATTCGTCTTTAAAAGAACACAGACATTAAAGGGACATTGTGTGATTAACTCTTGAGATGACTTCTAACGTATTCAATAATAACTTTGTGGAACAGATGTATTTCCTCTGCACTGGCGATGTGGTTTGTAGAGTGGGCTCTGGAGGAACCTCCATGTGGGGATCTCAGCCCTGCAGGTCAAGGTATCGCTGCTCTCCCGTTACTCAGCTCAAAGCAGAGTTAGGTGGGAAGACCGATGCCATTAGCAGCAGGGTACAGCAGCAGGTGTGCTAGACTATGGCTAAGAGGCATGAACGGAGTTCTTAAGCATATGGTGGAGCTATCTTTTAGTTACATCTGGAGCTGGTAAAACGTGTTCGTTGATAGCACAGGGTTCACCTCTGATTCTGGTAGTGAACCACTTCTGATAAGAGTCCAAGGCAGTCTGTTGAGTAGCTAGGCTGAACTGAGCTCTGCGCTGCTGCAACTTAAATGTGAAGGGTGGCTATGGTAAAGTTCACATATGCTTACAGATGCTGAAATCACCGCTTTTGCCTGCAGCACATCTGGATCCCCAAATAGGATCATTTATGCAGGGTTAAGTGCAGACCTTAAACTGCTTTTGTCATAAGAGATGTATTGAACTTTGTATATAGGTTGAAAAATTGCCTTTTATCTTGTGATTGCTTCGTTAAACCCCTGAATATTAAAAGTAAATGCTAAAATGTTTTGAGTTAAGTCAGTTGGAGAACAAATATACATGAATTCTTGAAAACAAACTAAAACTTCTAGTGATATTTTCTCCTGCCAGTACACAATTTTCTGTCAAAAAGTAGTAATGAAAAATTCAGATCTTGGGTAAACTGAATATTCATTCCTGTTTTGTCTGTAGAAGCTGTGAAAATGAGAAGGCTGCTCAGAGGGTTCCATTTCCCTAACCTTGCTCCTCTTGCTTTGCGCTTTCTACTCTGTTCAGTTAGTGGTGCCCGCAGAACCATGTGTTCCTAAAAAAAAACCTCATGTTTCCACGAAAAAGATAACTGTATTTTCATCACATGAGTTAACTGCATGTCAGAATTCCAACTGATACATCAGAACCTGAGCAGATAAGGGCTCGTTTGATCCTGAACTGACACCTTTATATCCCTGAAAGAAGGGTACACGTACTCTATGAATTGAATTTTACTAAACATTTCATTTTGACTATGGCTGGTCTAGTTGTANTTTGCGCTTTCTACTCTGTTCAGTTAGTGGTGCCCGCAGAACCACGGGTTCCTAAAAAAAAATCTCATGTTTCCACAAAAAAGATAACTGTATTTTCATCAAATGAGTTAACTGCATGTCAGAATTCCAACTGATACATCAGAACCTGAGCAGATAAGGGCTTGTTTGATCCTGAACTGACATCTTTATATCCCTGAAAGAAGGGTACACGCACTCTATGAATTGAATTTTACTAAACATTTCCTTTTGACTATGGCTGGTCTAGTTGTGTACTTTTGATTAAATTACTAGTCTGAAACCAGTAAGTTTAATCTAGACAATGTTGTATTTTCCATGTTTATATTGCTTGCATTGATATGATGCAAAGAAACTACATAATCTACATTCTTTGTAGTGTGTCATTAATGAGACGTCTGAAATCAAATAACACATAATACAATAAGCTGAATTATTGTAATATTTCAGTTCTTCTGAATTAATTTTCTTTATAATCCTCCTACTGCATCCATACTACTGCATTTGTGAATGGAAACAACTGTTTCAGCTGCAGATAAAATAAGTAACTCACTGTCCCTTAAACTAGGGGGGATTACTTTGTTTTTTCAGTACACTTAACAAGGTTAAAAGCGTATTCTCTGAACTTAGAGAGCATGTGTTTTCAATAGATATCCTTACAGAACACAGAATGTAACGATTTAGTTAAGAGCCATTAGAAAAAGGTCTAGAAAACAGGAAGCACTGAATATATATAAACTTCTAACTGAATACAGGGAACTCTGAAAACTCTGCATCTTGTATTTTTAAATATGTGATTGTATGAGAACTAAGAAATTGTAGGTAAGTTTCAAAGCAGAACTTCTTTCAGTTGTTCCTTCTCTCCAGTTTTTTGCTTTGGAGACTGAATATCCTTATAAATATTTAGAGAGTTTTATTTTATTTTATTTCCAAACCTGAACCAATCTCGACAAAAGCAATTCTACAGTATATTTCTTTCTTCAGTGTCTCTCTTAGTGTGTATAATCAATAACATAGAATCAAACTTTGTCAATTCCAGCCAGCACATTGCACATGTTTAGGTTTGTGTTTGGGCCCTAGATGCCTTTGTGAGAACCCCCAAATTCCTTTTCTGAGAGAATCCCCTTGTTGAGCTTCTCTCTCCCATAGGGTCATAAAGAAGCAACGTAGGAGATCACATCAAACGCGTTTCTGAAGTTGAGGAAAGACATCTACTGCTCTTGTACTTTGAGCCAGTCTTATTATACAAGACCTGGTGCTGCTTGTCCTTACTAAACCCACTCTCACTTTTTTTCTCAATTGCTTTCTTTTCCTTCATCTGTTTTAAAGTGATTTTCAGGGGGATTTCCTCCATAATCTTCCTAGGAACTGAAGTGAGATTGACTGAGCTGTAGTTTCCAGAGTCTTCCCTTCTTGCAAGATGTTCATAATCTCTTGTGAGTTCCTTCAAGTATGCCATATTTGTCAATTTTGGGGTTGGGGAGGAGAAATGTGTTCCCCCACCCTCCCCTGAAACATATTCTTCTAAAAATTCAAGGCCAAGTTGTTTGCTGTATCCACTCTCTTTTCTGCTCTGTAAGATACCCCATCGCCATGCAGTAAAACAAGTTTGAGAGTCCTGCAATCCTACCACTACTCTAGTATATGGGTATCGGAGAAACTCTAATTGGGAGATGTGATTACTCACCTTTTTTGTACTATCAAAAAAATCACAAAGGCACGTAAGAATCTGCCACCTTTATTGCTTATTGTGAAGTGCAATGCTTGTTTCTGCAGCTACGTGTCACAATCCTCTCAGATAAAATCTGAAATGCTCTCTGGTTCATTTTTCTGATACCTACTCTTCAGCCTTGCCCTTGGCATCACTCACCTGTCACTGAGAATAAAGTCATTATTATGGCATAAAGGACTCCTTAAGTCATTTTGGCTCTCAACATGATGTAGTTCCAACGTACAGAAAACCCAGTGTCAGTTTATTGGCTATGAACAAGATATAAGGTTTTCTTAATCACAAGCTTTGCCAAGGGACAAGTCACTCTTATATTTGTTGGTGGTCTCTGTAGGGACTGCCACTCTGAAATTGAGTTGGCTGTACTCATTCTTCACTGACAGCTGATAAGAACTTTCATGATTCATGATTTTGTCCTTGATTTGCTATACTTCACTGAAACCTGTCTGGGGGTCATCCAATTGTACAACTCTATCTTTTGAACACATCATTTTTTCATGTCAACCTGTACTCCTCTTATTATTACTACGACTTGTTGTTCAGTCAAGGAGGATCTCTGCTTGTTATACTGAAAATTCTGAGTTAATATTATCCAAGCTTTTTAGTTTGGTTGGCTACAGCTCATGAATAAAGTCATGAGTGCCCTGTATCCACCCAATTTTATACCAGCCTGAGGACCTGAATTTGATTTGGGAACACTTCTTCAGAAGGATGAGGGAAAGTTAATGAAGTAGAGACTGTTTTTCTGGGGTGTGTTGTTGGTTTTGGTATCAATTGCATTTTCAGTTTTCCAAGTACTTCCTCCATGTAATACATCTGTGTTCCACTGGGGCAAATTTCAATGAAACCATGTGATATTTCAGTTTGATGATCATCATGACTTGTGTCTCATCCTATCATTCAAAGTGAATTTGGTTTCAGCTGTTTTAACTGTATGGGCATCTTAAGCTGAGGAATGACACTTTTTCCCTGAGCAACTTTAAAGTAATGTATTTGCAGTTTACAGAGGCGAAGCAATTACTTTAAGAAATTCTCTATGTTTAAGATAAAAAAATTATTATTAACATTTCTGTAGAAAGTCTGATCCAAAGCAGGAAAGTAAAAGCAGATGACTTGAAAGAGAATTGAAAAGGAGAAAAATCTGTGTCTTCCTTTATCTCTTTAGGCAGGAATTTACTTATGTTTCCTCATGAAGAAGAACATTTATCTTTTGCATCACATTTTAGAAAATTAAGGTAGACCTTACTTTTTGCTCCTCTGTAGAAACCTTAGAACTTATGGATGCACAGATAAAAACGAGGGGAAAAAATAGAGTTGTTGGGGGGCAACAATATTCATGTAAGCCATTAAGCACAAAGTACATAACATAATTTTGTGTCCCCAAAATACAGCTTGTCTGTTAGCCCTGGCTTGAGGGTTGCTGAGATCATTTGAAATGTATTTCTTACATGTCAGGCTGTGCAATGCCCTCACTTGTAGGCCTTTGGTAAGAAAAGAAAAATTGCCCAAATAACCCAATTTAAACAGTGTGTTTGTTAAGTTAGCAGATCTATTTCATATCCACTCAGTGTAATAACAACAAAGAATATTCATGTAATGAAATTATACAACTAGTGCTGTTGGGAGTTGTCAGCATGGATTTCTGAAGGAGAGATCGTGCCTGACCAACCTGACAGCCTTCTACAACAAAATGCCTAGCTTGGTGGACGAGGACAGCTAATATTGTTAATCTTGCCTTTAGCAAGGCTTTTAACCCAGTCTCTCATCATATGCTTTTAGACAAACTGATGATGTGCATCCTAAAAGGGACAGTGTGGTGGGCTGGAAACTGGCTAAACCACTGGGCTGAAAGGGTGGTGACCAGTGACATGAAGCTCAGCTGGAGGCTGAGTGGTGTACTCATGGGGTCATCACTGAGGCCAACGTTGTTTAATTTCTTCATTAATGACCTGGACCTGCAGAGCGCACCCTTAGCAAGTTTGCATGTGATCCAAAACTAGGAGGAGGAGTGTACATACAAGTAATTTCTAGAAGCAAAAAAGAACAAGAAAAATAATAAAAGCAGTGCTGTTTTAACTGGTCAAAGTTTTAATCATTTCCAACTCATTAATAATAGGACTTTTTTTTCTTTTCCTGCTTCATATCAGATGAATCTCAAAAGTATCAGGAGTAATAATCAAATCAGAACTTCAAAGATAACACTTTAAAAATGAATATAAGAAAGATTCTCAAGGTATTCATTCTGAAATAGAAATTGGTATCCTAATGTTTGTATGTGTAATTTCCAGAAGTACAATCTGACTTACAAAATTATTTTATCCATTAGATATAGAAAAAATATTTCTTACCTTGAAATGAAAAAGAATTCAGTATACTTTGTGTCTTGTATGATGTTTCTCACTTTAAAAAACATTTGTAATCAAATTATACAAAGCAGATAAACCATTAATAATATGCAAAAATAAATACAAATACAATTGAAACCCAAAATCTGCTTGTTACTCTAAAGGAGATGTGATTGGTCAAATGGAAGTTCTGAAGAAATTTTTATTTTAAGGACATCTGTGGTAAAGTTATAGCAGCTTAATTCCAGAGTTTGATGAGACAGTTTAGAAAAAATAATTCTTCCACCTGTTTATATAATTTATCAGATCTGTATTGTATTTGCTTTTTTTGTTGTTTTTTTCCTATTATTTTTGTCATCATTTCTGTATTCTGTCAAGAAGAATAAAATTCTAAGAAAGGAATTAAAATTGCATTCTAATTGCTGAGAAATACCGTATTTTTTGGGACACTGCACACAATTTGGTGTCTTACATGATAAGAGAGAAAATTAATGAATTTTCTGAAGTTTAACATGAAAAAACTAAGAATGACTATTACCTTGACTACCTGGAGTGAAATTCACAGGATAAGATATAGAGTAATCAATACAGCTGTTTTGACAGTCCCTGGTTAGGACACCATTCCTCTTTTAAAGGGACGAATTGTTTTTTTCCTTCACAGCCTCTGATAGCTGACTACCACAAGCAAATATCATAAGAATTGCATTTATAATAACATCCATTTCCCATTTGAAATGATCTTTGTATTTTCTTGCTATTCAGTAAGAACAAAGTTGGATTTTATTGCTTCANTTTTTTTTTTTTTTTTTTTGCATGCAAACATACATATATTACTTGAATATTTATGCACAACACTTTAAAACTACTGGTCAGTCTTAAGAATTGCAGCCTTTTATTCCAGACAGCAAGCTTGCTTTTTGGGTTTATACTATACAGTCTTTCTTGTCCTAAGAAATGTATCATGATATAAACATCTTGGCTCAGAAACCACTTGTCACCATGTGCTGGTTTTGGCTGGGATATTTAATTTTCTTCAGAGTAGCTGGTATGGGGCTGTGT
>RSEF01000001.1:111182076-111219025 GCA_003993805.1 Himantopus leucocephalus | reverse complement strand
ACTTGATGATCTTAAAGGTCTTTTCCAGCCATAACGATTCTACAATTCTATGTGTCCTGGGGAAAACATGAAGGAAAAGGAGGTTCTTGCACTCTGCCGCTAAGTGCAGCATGAGTGGGGGCCCGTATCAAGTGCTTCTACACAAATGGATGCAGTGTGGGAAATGAACAAGAGGAATTACAAGTTCTTGCATATCTGTAGAGAAGTGATATCACTGGGATAGAGAAATGTGGTGGGACAGCTCACATGACTAAGTGCTGCCATGGCTTTTTGTCTAATTTTTTTACATCAGAGGACAGACCAACATGGGTGACATTGTGGTATGTATGTTACATATCACCTGATCAGGAATACAAGAAGACGAAAGCTTCTTTAGATGCATCACTTTCACATGCCCTGGTATGCATAGGGACTTCAGCCACTCTGATATCTGCTGGGAGGACACACAGCAGGGTGTAAACAATCTGGGAGATTTCTGGAGTGTGTTGACAAGTAGTTGAGTTCCTCCTGATGAAGGGGATCGACTGACTAGGGTGATGCTCTGGTGGACCTATTACTCTCACATAACTAAGCATTGGCCAAGGATGTGAAGGTCAAGGGCAGCCTTGGCTGCAGTGACCTTAAGATCGTGGAGTTTAAAATTCTGAGAAAAGCGAGCAAGATGAGTAGTAGAATCACAACCCTAGACCTAAGGAGAGAAAATTTCAGCTTGTGAGGAATCTGCCTGGCAGGATACCATGGGAGACATTTTCAAACAAAACCTGAAAACTTGGGGAAGCAGCTACTACTTTTTGAAGTACTTACACATTTATGCAACTTCTACTATGCGATGTCCATACCTTCACTATAGTGATACTAATGCAGAGTAGAGATAGAATGACTAATCACCATCTACTCAGCTCTTCAAAAATGTGAGCTGAAATTAGAAGACTATGCTAGAGTCTAAATATGAAGACTAAGTGGTGGTTAAGATTTGCCTAAGATATGTATTATAGGCAATGTAGACAATATGGATTATATAATGCATTTACTTATTATAAGGAACATCTTATATATATACGACAATTGAAAAAAATCCATGTGTCATAGTTGGGCCCTATATATGTATACAATCATGCCTATCAAGGCGGGAAGGTTGTTATGAAGATATAACACCTGTAAATGTTCATCAAAGTGAATTTTGGGTTTTCATGATTTTTTAAAGTCTACCCCTTGTTAAAGTATAGATTAGGAAACATAACCTCAAACAAGCAAGTATGGACAGGTGGTGGGGCATGCTATTCAGCAGTCACAAGACTTTAAGCAAGGGATGTTATTCTCTAGGCTTCTATACAGTAGAGGGGGAACATTTTCTCTAGAAAGCACCTCAGAGNTAAGCAAGTATGGACAGGTGGTGGGGCACGCTATTCAGCAGTCACAAGACTTTAAGCAAGGAATGTTATTCTCTAGGCTTGTATACAGTAGAGGGGGAACATTTTCTCTAGAAAGCACCTCAGAGCAAAGCAAACTAAGCTGCTACGCTGAAGTATTTCATAAAGGGACCTCTACCAAACACTGAGGAACCCTAGAGAAATTAGCCTCCTGTGCCTTAAGTTAGCTGTTGTAAATAACCCCTGATATTCTGCTTTATACCATGTCTTTATATAAAAGTAGATCAAATAATTGGACTGCCATAAAAATATAGCAAAGGTACTTCTGCAGATAAGGAAGGCTTCTTTGATGCAAATTTGAATTTTGAACTTTATGAGATGCATGATGATACTAAATCAGAAAGAATCCCTGTGGTTGGGAAGACAAAAATAAAAGCAGGATTTATTCTGCCTCCATTTCTCTCTCTTTGACCATTAGTTGGAATCCTAAACTAATGAGTAAAGGAAAAAAATTTAATGTTAATAATTAAATAATAATGTTTTCTTACTTTTAAAAAGTAGAGTCTTTTTTTCTTACCTTTATTTACCATTTAATCATTCCGTTTGTGTAGGGAACATTTAGACCCTCATTCTAGGATTCTTATAAACTTAAAGTTTTTTTCTAATTAAAGTAGAAAAACAATTCTGCTAAACTGTAAGACAAGTTAGCCAAATGTCTAATGAAACTTTTTTACGCGGCACTATAACAAAAATGTAGTTGTTAGGTATGTGCACCCTAAGCACATCACATCACCAGTCTAAAACATTTTATATCACCCTGAAGGTCTTTCTAGACAACAGTTTGAAGCTAATTTTTTGTTTACTCTGGGATTTTTTTTCCTGTTTACATGCCTTGAATATGTACAAGGTTAACTTTGAAAGAGGTGATGCATTCCCTCTGTGCTTTCCATATTGGGAAAGATATTTTGGATATGTATCTGTTTTATCTTTATTTGAAAGGATTTCATAAATAGATTGTTTTATACTTCTCTTCATGATCAAAAGAGAAAAAGACCTGGATAAGCCATGATCAAAAGAAATTTAAAAACAATCCCATAATAATTCATTTGAGCATAAATAAATAAATAAATGCAAGTCAGATAAGACTGAACAGACAGATGGCAAATAAAAATCATAAATAAATAACAATATACTTATGACTGTGCATAAGACCTTTAATGCAGTACAAAGAATCTACAAAGACAAAATCGGTAGCAAATAGTGTTTTTACTCTTTCTATGTAAAATTTAATTTTCTGCCTAGGATTTAAAAGATGTTTAGTAAAGATAC
Source organism: Himantopus leucocephalus (assembly GCA_003993805.1). NCBI lineage: Eukaryota > Metazoa > Chordata > Aves > Charadriiformes > Recurvirostridae > Himantopus > Himantopus leucocephalus. The sequence continues at coordinate 111,216,326 of RSEF01000001.1, read as the reverse complement.
CTTGTTTCTGCAATTTTGCATGGACTATTGCATATCTATTATAGCTTGACATGCAGAACGATTTTTACAAAGGAAAACCATGAGAATAAACACCATCTATGTGACAGGAATGACCTTGGATTCAAAAAAGAAAGGCAAAAAAAACCCAGAAAAGTTGAAATTCCAGTATCCTCAGTGCGACATTTGGTATAAAAACATTGAAATGAAAATATTGGTAAGTGTTTAAGCTCAGCAATTGATTCAATACTGAATACAGTTTCAAAGGCTGTGCCTTTGTCTTTAGGAAGTATGACAGTGCAGTAGATTTCAAACCTGTAAACATTTAGAAATACTTTTTTAGTGAGTAATTGTACTGAATTTCATGGAATTTTCAGGATAGAAAAGTTTATTTTGCTTATTACGCATGTTCTAAGGCAATTACAATGCTGTAAATATTCATTAATTTATCAGTGGGGCAGACCAATAATTAAGTCAATCAACATGAGGTAACAAACTCCGTTTTTACTTGCGATTTTAAATAAGCTCTAATATGCCCTAGACAATCACCATATTATGACACGGAATTCACTCAATATCAAATAGGGGATGAGATATAAGACTCATATAAGAGGTGAATTTAAAAGATTTGTGAGAAAAATCTGCATGGACTCTCTCCAAAATCAACGGAGAAAAGAAAGTTCTCATGTGAAAAAACAGAGCAGTTTAATTAGGGTCCAACTCTGAGCCATCCATAGAAGGAGCCTTTCAATTAGCTATAAAAAAAGCCTAGAGAAACTAGGGAAAGATAGGTGTTATGAGCACCCTCCTCTGTCAGTATAAAATTGGAACCGTGGCTGCTGAATGGTTATTACAGCTTAGGGTGCAAAACCTTAAATTAATTATCAATAGGTCTGAAATGAGGAGAAAAAAACCCCTAAGGTTATATTTAAATGGATTAAAGAAGAATGGACAATAAATGGTTACACCTTCTAGTCCTGAACTTCAAAATAATGACATGGGAATGCATTTCCTGGGATGTCCCAAGTGATTTACAGATTTATCATTCTTCTCCAATATTAGTATTACCACTGAACCCTGAGGCCACTGTCAGACTTTCAACAGATAGTGTTCAACATCTTCAACAGTTTAAAGGCAAGGAAGACAAGTAACATTAGAGTGAGGGATAGAAGCCTAAAGTCATATACATGTATACTAAATTACTTATCTACATCTGGCAATTTCTCGCATTTTTACAGATAAGATTGGTGGGACTGCTTGTTATTCAGGTTGGTTGACATTTCCCATTATAGTATTCTGCACTTAGCTGCATATATTGTTGCAAAACTTTATCAGTTTCAACTGAAACTTTTTAATTCAGAGGCCAAACACTTTGGGAAATTTTTTGTCAAGCTGATTCAGCTCCTCCTGAGGGTAAATATGGGGTAAGTTATATTGTAAACTCAAGGGAAAAGTATTCTGAGGGCTATTTGCGCTGTAAAGATCTGGTACCCAAATACTTTGACTTAAGGTGTATTTCTAAAATGTGCCTTATCTAACTTCATGCAAATATATCTAAAATTTTCCAGGCCAGAAAACTTGGGATGTTGCCATGTACACAGGCTCTGTAAAAACTTTTAATCTTAACAGCTTTGGCTTGGTGTAGATGCTTTCTGTGCTGGGTGAGCCTGCTTCAGCCAGTGCAGAGTAATAGTTTCTACGCAGCTGCTAGTTTGGGTGGCTGTGGGCCACGAGGAGTCCAGGAGCAAATTCTGTACACAGAGCAGGAGTGCTCTCCTCCGCGTTCACTGAGCACTGAGGAACTGCGGACGTTCAAAACTGGAAAAGAAACAAGCTGAGCATAAATGGGCATGAGAGAGTGAATTAGGGCCAAAAAAAACCCACCTGAGGGAAGGCAGTACGAAATTGGATCTCGGAGTGCTGTGGGTAACTGCAACCGCACAATGGTACAAACTGGAAAGTGAAACCACGAATGGGTTAGCAAAGACACAGCAAGACAGAGGGATCTGACTAGAGACGAGAGCCAGGGAACAGGATGCAAGCAGGTACAAAGAAAGAACCAGAGGCGTTAGTGAGCAAAATCAGCTGGCAATGCATCGGGGCTGAGATTGGGAAGGGAACTGGAAAGGGCAAGTGCGAGGCAATGGGATAGATCTCAGGAAGAGCTGTGGTACTGGAGGGAACCAAGGCAAGGCCCGCACCGTGGCTGTAAGAAGACTAATTGCAACCTGGGACTAAGAAAAGAAACTGAGGAAAAGATAGGGTCTGACTGGTCCAGAATATTAAGAGTGGTGTAGAAAGTACAGCAAAAGTCTGGAGTGAGGGGAGCAGCTGGATAATGCCCTGTTGCGTCCTGTCACCATGGAAAAGGCAGAGGAGAAGTTCTGGGTAAAGCCTACTTGATCAGTTGAACAGTCTCTTAGTTATTCAATAAATTACTTAATAAAGGTGTCATTTGATCACCAGGTAATGTAGTCAAGTGGCCAGGGAAGGCATGCCTGTTCTTTATGTGCTAATTTCAAAGCTCTTAGCATAATATCTCAGATTCTCAACTTGTAAAAAATGCTGGAAGGGAACCCCAGTGCCAAGATAAGGGTCTATAAGATTGACATTCACTTTAATCTCCAAATCTGGCAGTGACAAATGACCAGTATGGCAAGAAAAACTTAATGTACTACTTAATCACAAATTACTATAAACCATTACTGTGGAGCCACTAAGGAAAAGAAAATATAAGTTTGAGTTTTATCTATGAACATGGTTATTTGACACGGTCATTGGTTAAAACAGGAAGCAGCCGTAGAAGCAGTTTGAAAAAATCTCTGCCTTGTGCTTTTAATAAAATTATACAGAGCTACACTTTTCGTTTGGAAAATAATACACTTCTCAAACACATGCAGCAATACAGTAGCATTTTTTCATTTTCCTGTTTTATACCGGGGAGGTATTTATCTTTCAGTATCATAAATAACAAATTCTATACCACTCTGCACATTAAATGATGCCAGAGCATAAAAGTGGCAATGCTGCTTCGTATTACAAGAACATAAATAAATAAAATGTAAGATGCTTCAAAGTATTTTCAGGAACTTTAAATTTTATTATTGATATGTAAATAAGTGGTAAAAGATGACAAAGATAAGGCAGTTTTCAGTGCTATAAAATTTATACAGACTAAATTATTTTCATGTATATGTGAGAGGAAGAAGTTGCAATGCCTCACAGATCAAACACATTACCATAATTTTCTACATGCCCTGAGATGCCTACACTGACACAGTGACTTTCATTCACGTGTGCAAAACATTTCAGCTTTCTGACAAAAGAGCTGAGAAATGCATCCCCTATTTCTCTTAAGATTTCCCTTCTAACCCTCCAAAAGACTTTATTATGTTTCTACTATTTTAAAAAAATGGGGTTTGAGCATTACTAAGACAACTTCATGAACCTCTGGCCCTTTCTACTGCCTTCCATCAGCCTGTCTGAATATCCATGCCTACAGGTTTTCATCTTGGCTGTTAATGTTGCCACTAAATATCAAAGCTAGGAAAATCTGAGCAAGTAAGCACAATCCCCCAGCACTGCAAGCTATAACTATGACACACATAGTTTCAAGTCATTACATGAATTTCATATAATATGGAATCAGGAGCTCATAGTAAATGGTCAGAAAAGAGAAAAAATCTGTTCTCTCATTTTACAATGCTCTAGCATTTTCGGAATTATTTGCAGTTACGTAATTTTAAAAGTGCAGTTGTGATTGTCAAGTTAATGGCTTCCTTTCGAATTTGCTCTTTCACTTAAAGATAGTTTTAAGTTTTGGGCTTCATTCAGATATTGTCACTGCTGCAGGATTTTTCTCTGTGGCTGTCATTGCAATATGACTTGCTTTTAAAGAAATCACATAGTTAATTTGCTAAAACCTCTTAGAGTAAATCCTTAAAAAAATGTTTTTCATGCATTTTTAAAAGGAACACTACAAAATATTAGAATTATGTTGTAATTCATATATGTGGGGATAATTACCATGCTAACCACTCAAATTACCACAAGAAAAGGCTGTAATGTTTTGCAAAGCAATTGTTCTATCTTTGCTAAATTACAACCTTAATTGTAACTCAGCAAATGTTTCTACGCATCTGTAACAAACATTATGAACAGGATGATTCTGATTACACATTTTTTTTCTACAGATTATATCTTCCTTCTCTAGTTCACCTGTCTTGCAGCCCTGACAAATTCCAAAGCAGAGGAGCACCATCTAGTTGTTTCTACACCAAAGCTGCTGCTCTTTTCTTTGAAAGTATGTACTGCTTTTGATAGTACCAGAGATTATTATAAACAATAAGATGTTAAACAATCGTAATGGCTTTAGGTATATTTAAGCATGAGCTCCCTTTTTACTGCTTAATATTTATTTCTACATGAATGCAAGAAGATATTCAAGCAAGGAAGAACTTAGATTAGATTTGCTTGGCTCTATTGCGTGTTTGCAAGTAGGTTTTGATAGCTAGACAGAGGACATCTCAGCATCACGCATCAGCAGAAACGATCTCAGGAATTCCTTTGTCCTGTTCTCAGAGATGTGAGCGAGACCTGCTAGCACATTCAGCCTCTTGTCAAAGTCCTCAGCAAAGAGGAAAGTAGCAGATGTATGAGATACAGCTTGCTAATGTGGGATACACCCCCATGCCTCTTGCAGTCTTTCCTAAAGTAAACACCTATCACTCAGGTGGGTTTAGATTTTTCACTTTTAAATTTAACTGTAATATTTTTTTTCAGTGTTTGGGGCAAAACAATCAGGACTTTTTTAGCAGCATTCTCCTTATTGAATACAGCATAGGTATTTTATGCAGACTGCGGAAAAGTGCAGAGTCAGGATCTTTGTTGTAATCAGCTCACCTGCAGACTGATACTGCAGACTATCCACTGAAAAATTAAAATGGATAATTTTACCTATGAAGTCTATAGTTTGTCATGCAGTATATGTATTAGTACCAGAATAAAAGTAGTACTTGGCAAAAACTTAATACCTAAAGAAACCTATATAAGTCTGCCTATAAAAGAGTCTGGCAAGGGAACTAAGAAGGTCATTGTATCATTTTTACAGTTCCCCAAGAGCAAATTATCTTCATCCTGAAAAAATTCCTAAGGCTGCATATCCAAAGGAACCTGGAGACCTACACTATATTCTAGACATTAATTTAAGAAATCCAAAAAGACTGTAATACACAGAAGAAAAACTATCTCGTCATAGGCATATTTCTTTGCCCTTGGCTGTTAAAAAAAACCCACCCACAAACAACAAAACCCCAACACTTCCAAGTTACGAACTACACAGGCTCAGTCATTAGACTGGGATGAATAAAGTCAGCTATGTATTGACCTATTCTCAGAGACAACAGAATATGAGTAAACCGAAGGTGGAGAATTGTGCAGACGTCTATAGATTTAATGAAAGAGTTGCTATGGGACGGCAAGGAAAAGCACAAAGCATATTTATATATGTCTTCAGTGTTATGGTAGAGCTTGTAAAGAGTTATTAATTGACTGCAGAAAGAAAGGTACTAAAGAGCTTGAGAAACAATACTCTAAGTCATTCAAGGTAGAAGCTTGTCTTAACCTGTTATATAATTCACTTTATAAAAGTTGGTACCCCGGGAAGCAGATGGATGCTACAAATTCAATTCTTTGAAAGAACTGTTAGAAGCAGCTTTCTGTGACTTCTAATGAGGTCAAGGTTTAATACGAAATGAGCTAAAGCATTCTAATATTGGAAAAGAACATTTAAAGTTAAAATCACCAAAATGTATTTTCATGAACTAGTGCTAATGGTAGAAAAGTTGCCCTTCTCCGGCTTTGCTTCTCTAAGAACCACTAAGCTAGAGAGACTGCAAAGTCTGAAAGAAAAAAAATCCTTTAAAAGAGCAGATGCCATGTCATTTTCTATTTGGATCCTGGAACCCTGCTGTACTTTCATAACCTGAATCCTGNAAAAATAAAATAAACCAAATAATAATAAACACAAATATAGAAGAGCTGGTAATTTCACATTTAGAAATTAAAATACTCAGTACATTTTATAGAACAGTATTAGGACCATTGTCCAACACCTACTATGCTTCTTAAATCAAAGCCTGGTAACCCTGAGCTAGTTAAAAAGAGCCAGAAAAATAAACAGAGGAAATACTTCAATATGGATATCAGTCAGCTACCCCCACTGGAAGTGTCAGAATATTAAAACAAAGTCACTGGCAAATCTCCAAGATAACAGCTGTACCATACCCAGCAAAGTCATATATCATAACAAACAATCTCTGTAGGAAGAGAGACCATCTAAATAAAACCAAAAATGGTCCTGATTCTCTGCTTCTTGGGAAGATCTAGAATGTTAGCCAACACTTTGCTGGGTTGCTCTTGATGATCAGCCCAGCCACGGTGCCCCAGATCACTATGTGCTTTCTGCATTCATGCAGCAAGTCCTTCGAACATCTTGCTTAAACCCTGAGGAGTGTGGTGTCCTTCTACAAGAAAACTCTTCCACAGATCTTTGTAAGATGCAGCAAGGCCTTCCTGTTGCTTTGTCAACCCCTTTTTGTCTATACTACACAAATTAGTTGATACACCTCATTTTTCCAGGTGCTGCTGACTTTCACCAACCACACTGATCACGTTGTGTCAGTATGTGAAAAAAAGAGGCCATTTGTGAGAGTGGGAAAAGTCAAGAAAGAGTCTGAGCTGCCCAAGACTCCTCTACCTAGAGAGGAGCAAAATCCAGCATGGTAATGTCCCATTTTATCCCACATCCAGTCCTTATTCACAATGAAAGGTAAGAATTGCCCCATGCATCTCCGATGGGATGTTAATTCCACATCTGCTGCTGAGTTGAGGAATGAATATCAACCTTGTTGCAGGCAAGAGGAGACAGCAGTAAAGATATCTCAAGCGCTTAGAAATACCACAGATACTAGAAAAACATTCAAGCCCACTCTGTGGGCAGCATGTTCCTACCACGGGACCAGGGTTGTAATTGTTTTGAGGAGAAGGAGAGCCACCACTTCAGAAGTACTATGAGAGAACAGAAAGAGCTTAGTGTTAAGCTGTGACCAGGTCTCCAATTTTCTGCCAAAGCTATGGGTAGTTAGCACAAGTGTCTAATTTTTTGTTCACATGACACGGACTGCTGCAAGCTGCTGTTTACTCTTGGGTCCACAGAAGCAGCCTGAGCAAGGAGAATGAATGCTCTAGAACTGACTTCCTCCCTCCCACACCTTCCTCTTCCAACACCCTGGTAAGCTGCTGGCCAAGAACCAAGGGGCAGGAATCTGCAGAGGCACTGGCATTGCTGCAGCTGTTGTTCCTGGTCCAAAATGAAGTTTCCAGGCATTTTTTTTTCCGTTTGTTTTTCAAGAGGGAAAAGGCAGGACAATGGTGAGGTCAAAAGAGCGGCAAGGGAGGTGTTACGACTGTGTCAAAGGAAAGTACACTCAGCAATTCGGCAACGNATACACTCAGCAATTTGGCAATGGGGGATAGTCAGCTCTACTCTGTCACAGAGTAACACTAAAACTTTTGGTTCGTTTCTGGGTTTGGGTGGGGTTTTTTTATGGTCCATACAAATTTTCTGTTAGTTTGGCTTACTGCTACAATGTTTGTTTAAGGAAAGATTCAGTTTAGACATAAAGTAGCCACTACAGTGAGCAGACACTCACCTCTTTCAGGTGAGAAAGAGAGGTGGTGTTGCTGGTGGGCAGGAAGCATCAAGGACATCATTGGTGGTGTCAGGCAATTTAACACTTTTCATTTCCAGTACCGAGGAAACTCCCTTTTTCTCTCCTTTGTGTAACAGAAATTCAGATGAGAACTCATGCAGTCAGTAAGTAGCGGGTTTGCTTTGTAAATGCAGTTGGCCAATTTGGTAAGTGTACTACACAGCTGATGATTCTAGTAACATTTTTTTTTTTCCCCTGAAATTTTTTCTTTATTTAACGTTTGTGAACAAGTGTAAGAGCCAACAGTCATTGCCAAAGACTTGCTTCCTTACTAACAATCTTACCTGGACCTCAGCCATGTTCCTTCCTTGCTACTCTTTCATTTTTCTGAAATCGTCTTGCTCTCTCTGCTTCCCCTTTCTCTGTTGCAAATACTGTTGATGGGAGAGGAAAGAGCTCTCTCCTTAAAGAATACGTACAACTCCATCCTGTTTACTTCACTTTCAGACTGACCTCCTGGTCAAACCAGCAAAGCTACACCATTTTATCACAATAAATTACAGCCTCTTGAAACAATGAAACTTGAGTTGAAATGTTTCTGCTGAGTATAACAGGACATAAGGGCACCTAGAAAAAAAACAATGAATAAACATTAACTAATTAATACTTATACCATTCCTACGCTACAGGGAAGTAGGAATGATTAAATCAGAGTGAGAAAACAGATGCATCTCCTGACATCTTGAAAATATATCATTGCAGGTTTCACACATTAAAAAGCCAAAATGTTTACATGAACTCCCCCACACTACCGTCTTGGTACCTGTTTCTATTCAGAAATGAAACCCTTCAGTCATTATCTATGAATCACTTTGGTTACCCTTGAATTTACTAAATAATATCTTTATCTCTGTTGGTCAGATAGCCTACTTTCAGAGCAGGACAGCAAGAGCAATGTTCCTATGATGTAAAATAAAACTATTGCAAAAATTGTTAGCTGTGTTTCCTTTTTAGTTTCTAGGTGACTTCTGAAACTCATCTGAGGTTGAAAAGTTATGTATAGTTGTAAAAAATGAAGAAACTGCCTTCCCCGCAGCATTTCAGATTAATGATGCTCCTGATTTTCTCTGTGTAACCAGAAGCATAGATCAGCTTTGATTCATGTAAAGATTTTCTTCTGGGGTGCTCCTTTCTTGTGATGTGACGGATATAATCTAATTTTCTAAAACTCAATATGTCTGTTTTACTAGCAGAAGTTTTTTTTCTTTATTCTTGCTTTCCCCTGCCTCAAATTACATACATTTCCCATCTTCACCAATCAGGCACAACTTTTCCAGCAATACATGCCATACCCTGGCTTCACAGTCTGGGTGTAGTGATCCTGATGTTACGATCGCAGACAGGTCTGGGACAAGGACATGATTTTCCTTTTTGTCTCTGAGGCCAGATACGAATAAAGTCCTGAATTTTTTTCTCATACAACATAGGGTCACAGTCTGCAAAAAGCAAGGATCACCACTGAATAATGCAAAGAAAAGAGGCCACGTAAAACACAGCTGTCAAAAATGAGGCTGTAGTTCATAATATGCTGTCTTTAGAATGAAGCACATTTAAGAAGTTTCTCATCCTCAAGAGCTCCTTCTGGCCCCTCCTACTTGCTCTGAATCAGATCACCAAAGTGAAATAAAATTGTTCAAAAAAATGGGTCTTGGAAGAGAAGACATTACCTTTAACCTGAATGCAGCCAACAATGTATCATGAACATATAACAGCTTACTGCCGCTAAGAGGGGACAGCAAACAACAGTGGTATTACGGTGTGTGTATGGAAGAGAAAATTTCTTAAGCCTGTTTCACCTTCAATGATATTTTATCATGGATGTACTGCACGAAAATTGTGTGCCCAACTACTTAAGGTCTCTGCATTTAAAACAAAAGGAGCCAAATGTTATCCTTGGTGTTGTCGTGAAGTTCAAAATGCCCCGATAGTTATCATTCTGAGAATTACAATGAGCCTAATTTGTAGTAGACTTATTAAACTGTTTGAAAGCATACATCATCCTAGTAATATTTTCTCCATGCTTCTTGTAAGACATACACATACTGGATCAAAAGTTCTCCCCTTACAGGAAGAGAAAAAGACATAAACATCAGTCAAAAAGACATAGACCTCTCTCATCCTATTGTTTCTCCTGAGCTTTGCTGCTCCTGAAGTTTCTTTCTGTAAGTTTCTCTCTTTGTCTCCTCCTCAGCCCCAAGAGACATTCAAATCCTTTTTATAACCCAATATATTGCCAGTAAGAACTCCTTGTTCCAACAGGAAGGCAAAGCAGATGAATTCCACATCACTGAGTATATTCCTAGAGCATGAATCCTTTTACAATCCCATTTGAAACTTTATATACTGCTTTTTATTTGAGCAAGTATAGTGATGCAACTTTTTTCCTAATAATATATTCACTTCCTTTTTGTCTGACACAAATTTGCTGCTATCTGCAAGTCCTGCATGAGAGTGCAATGAACTATTGCTTTGCCCCAATATTCTGCCATTTTTGAGAATGTTAGGTTTAGGTCTAATTTTTCCAAACCAATTAACAGTTTTAGATGCTCAATCCAAACTTTTCTACTTATCTTGTTTCAGAGGAAGGCAGATGATATTTTCTAAGACTATCAGCAAGTTTGCAAGATAAAAGAAGTTAACGTAGGCCATGAACCTGCAGTGAATTTGTCATTCCACTGTAACAATTCATGTACATACTTTGCCTCTTGTAAACATTTTCTCGCTAGTCAGTAAGAAAGGGTAATCAATCATTCACTTGCTTCTAGGTAAGAGCAGTTACTTTTTGGCAGTTATTGGACAAGCTGTTGTGCTGTAAATTAACAGATGAATTCCATAGTGACTTCGCTGTAGGCCTGTATCTTAACAACAAAAATGTTCTATACAGTAGCCACACTGAAATTTAGGCACCCAAAATTATCATTAAAAGTCTAATCACGGGTCTGGAGCCTACTACTCTGGTCCAAACTGGTTTTACTGCCAGCCATGTCGTGAGTCTCGGGCCTTAATTTCTAGCCAACAAAAACTGATGTGAAAACCTCAACTAGATGAATAGAAATCAGTTTCGACATGTTACGTAGCACTGCTGGGCTGCATGAAAGAGTAACTTTTTAACCTTATCAACAAGCATATGGAAACGTAACATATGTGTGGCAAATTAACAGGATACAGCAAGAACACAGTAATCTTTTAGTTCACATAGTGTCTGGCTTTGTGTTACACAATATATCAGAACTGCATTATGTGAAAGAATACAGAAACTAAAGTAGCTAGAGAACCACCTCAAAATAATCTCATTCTTGGACTTTGTCCAAAACAATCTTTACTCTAAAACTTTGGGATGCCTTATAAAAGTCAAATAAGAGCCCTGTTATGAGTCGGTAGCTTTCACTGTTTTCCAGTCTGTGGATCTCTACAGCTTTTCCAGTAGATGTATATGTCACTTTAAATTTTCACATCCATTGGATTATTGCATAACAAATACTGTTCATATTGCAAATCCCTCAGAAGTGATCTATGTATCTGTAGCTCACAGGGTAGAAACACTGCCATAATAAATATAATTCATGTAAGTGTTCTGCAAGCATTACATAATGACACTGATCCCTCTTAACGGGGGAGCACCCTTTTACCTTGTTTTGTTACATTTTGAAGAGTCTGACAAAGTTGCGTACTCTTCTCATAGGTTTTGTTGTATTCTGATGATCCAAATACATTCTTTCTCTGCCTTGCTGAAAGAGAAATTTGAATCCAGCTTCAAAAAGCTGAAAAGCAAATGGGTTAATCTTTAGCACTCCCAAGTCTCCCATCTGCCATTTACCTTCTTCCTTATAATCCATTTCTGAATTTTATTCCATTTAATATTAGATGGGCCATATTCATTACTGGCTTCACTAGAACTGCATAAAAGATTAGTTTGATCACTGATGACTGAAAACATAGGATGAGCAATAGAAACAACCAAAATGGATTTGCATTACTTGAGCATAAATGGATGTTTATCTATCATTTGTCATTTGCTCTTTTGCTGCTTGTCTATAGTCTGCTTGCACGTGTAACAGTACGGAGAGTTATACTTAGTTCTGTTGCTGTTCTTCTTCTCTTCACCAACTACTGTGATAACAGATCAACTAAGCAGAGCTAGAGGTACGCAAAAAAACTTTTCGTAGCTCTTATTCTCGATACTGTTTAAACATATTTGAAGAGGAGGGGGGAGATGGACAAGNCTTCACCAATTACTGTGATAACAGATCAACTAAGCAGAGCTAGAGGCATGCAAAAAAAACTTTTCGTAGCTCATATTCTCAATACTGTTTAAACATATTTGAAGAGGAGGGGGGAGATGGACAAGCAGAATAAAGAAAAAACACAAAAAAACCAAACAAACAACAAAACCCCTTTCCAGATCAATCATTTTATTAGAATGTACAGCACAAAAAACCCATTAGATAATGAGATAATGAGAACTCCAGTTGAGTCTATCCATTTTTATAAATGCTGCACTAAAGACTAAGCACTCCATAACATCCTGGAAGACAGCATTCCTAATGGTGATCTGTTCATAGAATATCTCAAGTTGGAAGGGACCCATAAGGATCATCGAGTCCAACTCCCTGCTCCTCCCAGGACTACCTAAAATTAAACCATATGACTAAGAGCATCGTCCTTGAACTCTGACAGGCTTGATGCCCTGACCACTTCCCCAGGGGAGCCTGTTCCAGTGACCAACCACCCTCTCAGACTATCTGAACTTCCCCTGAAGCAGCTTCAGCCCATTTCCTCATGTCCTATTGCTGGTCACCAGAGAGAGGAGATCAGCATCTCCCTCTCCACTGCCCTCATTTGAGGAAGTTGTAGACTGCCATGAGGTCACCCTCGGCCTTCTCTCTTCCAGACTGAACAAATCAAGTGACCTTGGCCACTCCTCCTAAGTTTTGCCTTCGAGACTTTTCACCATCCTGGTCACCCTCCTCTGGACACACTTTAATAGTTTGATGTCCTTTTTATATCCAGGTGCCCAAAACTGCACATAGTACTTGAGGTGGGGCCACACCAGTACAATGTAGAGTGGGACAATCACCTCCCTTGATCAGCTAGCTACGCTGTGCTTAATGCACCCCAAGACACAGTTGGAACTTTTGGCTGCCAGGGCACACTGTTGACTCATATTCAACTTGCCATCAACCCAAACCCCCAGATCTCTTTCTGCAAGGTTGCTCTCCAGCCTCTCATCCCCCAATTTGTATGTATAACCAGAATTACCCTGTCCCAGGAGCAAAATCTGGCAGTTGCTCTTTTCACATTTCATATTGTTGGTGATTGCTGTGCTCTCTAGTCTACACAGATCTCTCTGTAAGGCCGCTCTACCCTCGAGGGAGTCCACAGCTCCTCCAAGTTTAATAGCATCAGCAAACTTACATAATGTACATTTGATTCTTGCATCCAGATCACTTATAAAAACACCGAAGAGTACTGGCCCTAAAATTGAGCCTCGGGGAACCCCACTGGTGATGGGCTGCCAGTCTGATGTAACCCCATTTACTATAACTCTTTGAGCTCGACCCGTCAGCCAGTTGCTCACCCAACATATTATGGACTTTTCTAGCTGTGTGCTGGACATTTTATCCACAAGGACACTGTGAGAGACCGTATCAAAAGCTTTGCTAAAGTTCAAACCCACCACATCTACTGGCTTCCCTTGGTCACCTAGATGGGTGACCTTGTCATAAAAGGAAATCAAGTTGGTTAAGCAGGACCTTCCCCTTGTGAACCCATGCTGGCGATGACCAATGACTGCATTGTCTCTCAAGTGTTTTTCAATAACTCCCAGAATAACATCCTCTATAATTTTACCAGGCACTGAAGTGAGACTGACAGGCCTGTAATTACCAGGGTCTTCCTTCTTCCCGTTCTTGAAAATTGGAACAACTTTTGCCAACTTCCAGTCGACTGGGACCTCTCCAGACTCCCAAGACCATTAAAAAATAATAGAGAGAGGTCCAACAATGACATCAGCCAGCTCTTTCAGTACCATGGGATGAATCCCATCAAGCACCATAGATTTATATGTATCCAGCTGGAGCAGCAAGTCTTGAACAAGTTCAGAGTTGGTTGGGAGTTTATCACCCCCCCAGTCACAATCTCCCAACCCAGGTCTCTGGGGGTCCCAGGAGCCATCATCAGTGTTGAAGACGGACATGAAGAAGGCATTGAATGTCTCCACTTTGTCTATGTCCCTATTTGTGAGCTGACCAACACTGTCAAGCAATGGACCAATGTTACCTCTGATTCTCCTTTTGCTATTAACATATTTTTAAAAGACCTTTTTATTGTCTTTCACAGTGCTGGCCAGCTTGAACTCTAATCAAGCTTTTACCGCACCAATTTTCTCCCAACAGTGGTGAATAGCATCTCTGTAGTCCTCCCGTGTCACCTGACCTTGCTTCCAATGTCCATACACTTTCCTTTTCTGCCTAAGTTCTAGAAGATTACTGCTTAGCCAAGCCAGCCTTTTGCGCCACTTGCTTGACTTCAACACTTTGGAATTGCCTGCTTCTGCGCTCTTAAGAGATGGCCCTTACAAAGTGACTAGCATTCACGGATCCCAATACCTTCAAAAGTAGATTCCCAGGTGACCTTACTAACTAGCTCCTTCAGCAGGCCAAAGGATATGTTCTTTCCATAGGGTTGAAGTTTTGCTGGCAGCTTTTCTCATGTGGCCAGTGATTGGAAACTCAACTACTTTGTGGTCACTATTGAAGTTTTGCTGGCAGCTTTTCTCCTGTGGCCAGTGATTTGAAACTCAACGACTTTGCGGTCACTATGACCAAGACAGCCACCAATCACCACTTCACCCATGAGTCCCTCTCTGTTTACAAACAAGGAAGGCACCTTTCCTAGTCAGCTCCATTAGTACCTGCACCAAGAAGTTATCTTCACCATGCTTCAGAAATTTCCTGGACCTGTTTGTGTCTGCTGTATGGTATTCCCAGTTGACGTCTGGGAAGTTAAAATCACCCATAAGGACAAGGGCAGTTGATCTAGAGATATCCCCTAATTCCTTCAGAATAACTCATCGGTGTCGTCGTCCTGGCTGAGTGGTCAATAGTAGACTCCCACAACAACATCCACTTTATTTGCTTTCCCTTTCATCCTTATCCAGAGGCTCTCAGCTGTGTTGTCACCAATTGTAAGCGCCATATAATCTAACCTCTCCCTTACATACAGTGCCATCCCCTCGCCTCGCCTGCCCCGCCGATCCCTCCTAAATAATAACTGTCCCATCACAGCACCACAGTCACAGGACTCATCCCACCAGGCTTTGCTTATGCCAATGATGTTGTAGCTCTGGGACTGGGCCAAAGCTTCTAGCTCCTCTTGCTTATTCCTCACGCTGCGTGCATTAGTATAGAGACATTTCAAACGCGCTCTAGTATACTCAGCACATTGTGGGCCATGCTAGCATACTGTCCCTCAAACACTGGCATGCCATCCCCGGGCTTATCTCTAGCAACCCCTTTCCCCCTTCAAATCAGGTTTAAAGCTCTTTCAATGAACCCTGCACAAAGATCCTTTTCCCCTTTTGAGACAGGTGTACCCCACCTGTTGCCACCAGGCCTGGTGTCATGTAGACCAACTCATAATCAAAAAACCCAAAGTTCTGCTGGTGACACCAGTCTCAGACACAGGTATTGATCTGCTGGGTCTTCCTGTGTCTTCCCTCATCATCCCCTGCAACTGGAAGGGTAAAGGAGAACACTATTTGCATTCCTCATCCCTTAACCAGTTGTCCCAAGGCCCTGAAGTCTCTCCTGATTGCCCTTGGACGTCTTATTGCAACATCATCACTGTCTACATGAAAAATCAATAACGGATATTAATCTGAGGGCCATAACAGGGTAGGAAGTTTTCTCATCGCTTCTTTAACCCGGTCTCCAGGGAGGCACTCAACCTGTTCTTCTCTAAAAGATTGGGCTGGACGTGGTTTTGTTCCAGGTGGTTTTGTTTCATCTTTAGAACACTGGCCTGATCTACAGCACAAGGTGAAAGATGTCAGGACTGTTGTGAGGGTGCAGTTCCACAGCAGCTTCCACTGGTCCAAGTCAGATGTGCTTCAGCCCCTCCCTCAATCATGTAGCCCTGTTCCCTGCTTCGCACCGGCACTGTTGCTCAGAAGTCATGCGGTGACCTAGATCAGGGAGGTGATCTAGCTGAAAATTCATAGAATTAAAGAATAAATCCAGTTGGAAGGGATCTTGGGAGTTTGTCTAGTCAGGTGCAACACTGAACTGAGACAATGTTTGCTTGAGTATTTGTGCACTCAGCTCTCAAAATCCTCCAAGAACTGATATTCCACAACCTCTCTGGGCAACCTGCTCCATTACTTGGCTGCCCAGCTCCCTCGGTCTCTTCTCAAAAGACACATGCTCCAGCCATCCTGATGGCCCTCCACTGAACTTGCTCCAGTTTACCCATGTCTTTCTTGTACAGGAAGAACCCAAACCTGACTGTATTACTGCCAGAGGTCCTTCCTGCCCAGGTGTAGGACTTTGGTTCTATCCTTGTTGAATTTAATGAGGTTCCCGTTGCCCCATTCAAGTCCCTCTGAATGGCAGTCTTACACTCAGACCCCACACCCCTGTTGGAGTCATTCACAAACTTAATGGATTCCTCTCCCATAGCATCAAGGCTCTCACAAACTGGAGCTTAAGAAATACAAAAATATGTACTCTGGGTCAGAGCTTACCTAACCAAGTAACCTGTCTCAGATAGAGTCTCAACCTATTTATGGCTTCAGGATTTCCTGAGCTAGCCATAGTTGTGATATATTTAGTAGCCCCCAGGATCTTTTCCTTCCAGCCTCCATCTGAATTCTGTGACCACTTCTGTCATCCACAACACCCAGCTGCCAGGAGTTCTACAGTTTAAGTTCCTTTTGTGTGGAAAAAAACACTTTTTCTTTTTGTTATGAATCTGCCTTCTGCTGATTTCTTTCGATGCCCCTACTTCTTTATTGGGAAGAGAGAGCGAACAGCCTCTCTGCAATCACCCTCTCCAGGCCACTCATCATTCTGTACACCCCTTTTTATATCCTCCCCTCAGTTGACTGTTTTCCAGTTCATTTTAAGGCCCATTTAATCATACAGAATCTATTGCATACCTTTGATCATGCCAGTCACAATTCTCTGAACCTGAACTCTACTGTACCCTACTTAACTTCAGAGACAAGATCTGCCGACAGGATGTGGGCAAACTATAGTTATAAGCATAGTAGCGATCCTTGTTTTGCTCTCTGTTCCTGAAGAGATAGTAACAGAGGGCTTCTTTCCTGCGTGTACCACTTCATCATTAATACATGTCAGAAGATCTAGTTGCAAGTAAAGCACTTCAGACACCTTCAAATGAGCTTTGGTCATTCACGTCCGGGAGATGTAAGAAGTTCACACTTACCATTTTTCTCTTTGCTATGTGCACTGCTTCAGGAGCCGAGTCAGCTGCAGCAAATGTGAATCAGCACCTTTCCTGCCTCAGTTCACAGCCTGAACTCCAAACGCACCCTACCATCACTTTTCTTGAGACTCGCATAAACTGTGGAGCTCACAGCACGAGATGGAAACCTCTTGAATTGCTCTCACGAGTATCACCAAGACCTGCCTGAACACACACAATAGGACAATATTTTTAAACAGTATCTTTTGGGCTGCTTTGCCAAGTGAGAATAGGATCATGAAGTATTTTGGATACTCATCCTTAATGCTGTCTTCCATAGCCTGGACCTGCATCTCCACAAAGAGTTGTATGAAAAGAAAGCAGTCTGTGGTCAGCAGTCCAGTTCTGCATTGCTTGGGAAAATCACAAACCTTCAGCACAGAATTTTAGTGCAGAGGTCAGATAAACTGGCTTTCCCACCCCTTCACAGCTGCAGTCATAGCCTGAACTGCAGGCAGTGAAAACTGTTCAGAGGGCAGATGCATAAGCCTTCCGCACCGGCACGAACAACACAGACAGCTGCTTATTAGCATGTTGTTGAGTCGTGCTCTCAATTACATGATGGGCTGTTATTTTTCAGCATGGTACTGTGTTTTTCTTCTGTGATAGGTCATTGGGGTCATAGTATGTCAAAGACGTTGTCTTATTCAGTGAGTTAAAACTTAACAAGGGTAGGTCCCTATCCTGTTATCAGTGTTTCACAAACTCAAAATAAAGCTAGTGCTGTGTCAGCAGATTAGCTGTGGATCTAAAAGGGGTGATTTCTTAAATTACAGGGTAGAAAGCAAAAATAAAATTGGTTTCACTGCCTCAGCTGAAAGAAAAAAAAAATAACTGCTTTTTCCTTTCCTGAAGAAGGTCTCGTATTTACTTCATGTAATTTTCCTGATCATGAACATCAGCATTGGGAAATGAACAAAGTCATCTCATTGATGAGAACATTTAACAATTTTGTAAGACCACATAATTCATAACATTGCACTTTCTTTGTGACAAGAAATAAATGTCCCTCATAATTTTTTCCACATTCCACCAAACACAAATAAGGAGTGAAACTATCAGTAAAGGTTTTTGACAATGATAAATACACATCCGACAAGCTTATGCAACTTTTTTTTCCCAACATTGCTCTCAATGGCTATTAAAAAACCCTAATTTTTTTCTTTGCTTGGTTTACTAATATATACTCATACTCTACATAATATATACTAAAATAAACAAGGAAAATATGAGATAAGAATTTCCCCTTGTCTGTTTAGATTGAATTACTCTGCAAAACAGAAAAGCTTTCATTCTTCTGTGGAACAGAAGTGGAAAGCTAAAACACGCCTTTTTAAGCATCAGTCAAAGGAGGAAAACAGGAAAACAAACAAGCCCCTGGTGGCAATCTCAGAAGGCATTTTGCTTGTGGAGAAGCAATGAGACTACACTGCCTCTGAGACTACTGAGGTGTGACTCCTATATCTTATTTACAATAGTTCAACACAAACTACTGCCAGCATGTGTGTCAGATTACTATGTGGTACGAAAAATGGCAGCATCAGACTTTTCTTTCACTAGTATGACCCCAATTTTGAGATATAATTAGTACCACTTTCAGCTGGTTTCCTGGCCTGTAATTCCACTGTGTGTCATCAAAATTCAGTTCTAAGCAGCTGGAAGTGGCAATTCCTGGGCTTAAAGGTGTCCCCCTGGTGCTAACTGGTCAGGAACAATTTTGCTGACTTTTATACCAACTAGGATAGAAGAAAGGAAAAGGCATTTAGGGGCAACATATGGCATAGGGAAGGGTGAAAAATTGTCAATTGCCTGATTCCTGAGATCACGCTAGCATATGCCTCTTTTTCAGAAGAAAATTGTTTTCTAGACAAAGGTAACAAAGGTCAAATCTCTGTTGCTTTAATAAACCATTTGATAGATGTTATTACTGCATATGAAGAAGAAGGGTGTTTGTTCAAGAAGTCCTAAGACAGGAAGGTAGATAGAGATGAGACAGGTCACAGCAGAGGGAGAACTAAAGAAGATTCTAATGGAGATCCTGAATCAGCAGTTAAGACCCAGCTGTAGCTCCAGTTAAGTCTTAGATCCAGTTAAGATCCTATCTTACTTACTATTTTAATTATGAGCTTGGAAACAAAGAAGGTATGTGCTAATGAAATTTGCAGATGGCCTGAACAGAGGCTTTATTAAAACAGAGGCAGACCGGAATATAGAAACAATTGGACGAGCTCACATATTGGAATGCAATGAAATTAGAAACTAATAAACAAGCAGCTACAATGTCAGAGCTCATAGGCTGGAAATATTAGTTTATTGAAGAATAATTATGTGGCCCTGAGAAAAGGCCACATACTATCCTAGGGTGGATTATGTAAAGTCCAGTATTAAAGTAATGGTACACAGCAGCTGAAACACTGTAGAATTTTGTATGATACTTAGAAAGCAACATTCAAACTGAAACAGGCACAGACAAGAGAACTGTTAGAGTTACTGAGAAAATGAGGAGTCTGCTTTGTCAGAGACTGACAGTTGATACAGACAATCAGAGCCACTTTCTGGAGCTTCCTCCATGAAGGCAACATGAGAGTTTGCACCTTCCCATCTCTGCATCTGTAATGGTCAAGTAGCATTGTAGAGAAGATAACTCCGAATATGATTTTGTGTACAAGCATTCAGGTGTTAAATACACAGACTGACTGACTGGGATTTACTACTTTAGGGGAAGTAATGCACCCCAATCTTTTAAGTTTATCTGGTACTCATGACTCACACTTGGCAATTTAAGAATACCAAAAAAAAATACAAAAGGTTAAAAACTGTTGTTTGTCCAAACTGTAAACAGGCCCATAAAGCCAACCAACAAAACAAACATCACCCAATAATCATTACACAAAACTAGACTATACTTAATAATAAAAATCTCCTTAATTGTTCTAGGTATCTTTCACATGCTTAATGTCAAGTCTTAGAAGTAATTCATAGCCCACTGTCTGAACTCTGTTTCTGAGAAATTAACCTTGTCTCTGTGTTACAGCCTTACAAAATACCACCCCAAAGATCCCTTCCAATTTGTATCAATCAATTAAGGACTGGCTGAGAGTGAATCTTTTGAATTACCAAAGAAATACTTGAGAATACAGCTCCTTTTTAGATTTTACTTAATTTTGGAAAACTACTGCATGGTAGGTTTTTGTAGTTTTTCAAGATTGTTTGGATGCCTGGGAAACATTATTACATCTTTTTGATTAGGAGGTCAACTGAAATGTAACTTTCACCAGTCCTTCCTTTTTCAACATAACATAACCTGTAAAACTCTTTTCTTCCCAGTGCAGCATTCTATAACCTGTGTGTCCTAGTGAGTACTGACTGTACAGAAACCATGTCAATCTTACAGTTTATGTTAGATTCCTAGCTTTATAGACACCATGGAATTGGGTACCATCAAGCCAAACAACACACCTATTAAGAGGACACTTACATTAAGTTTACTTCCATCCCATTTGTTGTCATTTTCAGGAGTCCATTATTTCACCAAAGCTGAAACAGCCTGATATATTCAAACTGGTAAAATGGCAGCTGCAAAAATATATTGCTGCTTTCTGTAAGTATTACAGGACAATTAAATGCTAAGGAGGAATGGACAGCAAGACAATACTGGCACAAGAACAGAGAGCTATTAACTACCAGGGGAATTTTGAAGTTTTGTCACCATCCGAGAATGAAGTTTTTGTAACGCTTGAAGTAACTGTGAGGTGAAAACTTCAATAGTTTAAGACAAAACTGTAAATTCATGAGATGCTTTCAGTATTGTATGTATTTGTAGCTGTAATAAAAAAGGTGGGTATCTCTAGTCCAATGTTCTCAGGAGTAGTCATAGTTTGCTCCGATAATGACTTGTACCAGCTCCTGGCAGCTACTACTCTTCATTGTCTCTACCAGTGTAGAATTAGAGCATACAGGTATAACTGTACATTTCAGCATATTTCCCTTTAGAGTCTATAAAACCTGCTACTACTCTTCAGTTAAATGCTCAAACGCAGCCTGTGGGTTTTTTTACTGAAGGTCTTCAGTCTTGTATCCTAGATTAAGTATTATGCCTGGACATGTATGTATAGACTGATGGATTTTAATTATGCTGAAATTTTCCTGTCTCTGGATGTTAGTTTTATTAGAACCGCTGGCTGTAGGATCCTGTTGTTTGTGTCAGCTTTGGTCACATGGACTGAGTTGAATTATGCAACTGACACATCTGGAAATGATTCACAAAAACATGTAGTTTTCATGGATATAATCAAGATAGTACCATCATTTTCTTATGGTAGTACTATCTTAGCTGTCTCTCATTAGACAGTTTCCTGTCCCACACCAATCCAAAGAGATTGTGTGGGTGTGTCCAATGTTGAACTAAAGTTTTACCCAGGCTTTTTTGAATTTGATCTGCTTGCTAATTTCCTGAACATCCCAGTTTCATTACATGTGTTTCCAAACTCCACTGAAAGCTCACAGCTACTTATTCTACCCATAAAGATAATCACTAATTTAGAAACAGTTCTGAATCTCAGAAAGCACTAACTCAGTGACAAGACTCCCATTAATTTCAGTGGGGCCAGAGTTTCAGAGATTAAATGCTGCCCCTTCAATGTTATCATTTCTATATCCTCATACACAACGGAGCTCTCACTGAGCAGAATGTTATCTCCAACAGTGTTGAGAACTGAATCTCTCCGACAGCGTACATTTAAATCTCCCCTACCTGCGCTTCTAGAATTGCCTTCAGACCAATGTTCATAAACACTGCATTAAGACTAGACTCCCTTTTCCTTGAGCCACGGTTGAGAACCTTTCTAAAAATATTTCATTATTGCCTAGCAAAGAGCTGTGTAACATACTGACAGAAGTACAAAGGATAGCTAAATACATACAAACATATATATTTAGATTGATTGATCACTTTATTCACATAGTGAATACAAAGGCGAAAGGAAGTCTGTCACAGGTTCAGAAGACAGAGCACCCAAGAGCTTGTGCTCAACACCTGCATAGATCTAGGGTCATATTAATGCCCTGGGACTTAAACAAACTGTATCAGTGCTAAAATACTATACACTAGATTAAGATACCTCAAATAGCATTGGTATAGCCATCTGCTTGGTAGACTCCTAGGGGTCAAGATTTAAGTTTTGAGCTTTTCCACGAGAGTAAGAACAGGCAAAATGGACCACACCAAAGCCTTTTTAGGTCAGCACTGTCTCTCCAGTGGGAGATGACTGAAGAAGGAACGAAAGAAAAGTAAATCTCAAAGTGTTCACTATACCTTCTCAGAGTCCAGCAATCTGCAACTCAGCTTTACTGAGGTAAAGTTGGTTTTGTACATTTTTTATAGTCCTAAGATGGATTTCATGAATTTGCTGAATTTGCTTCTAGAAACCATGTGGTTTGCCAGCACTCTGAGCACACTTCCACAGCCTGATGAGGTGCGATGTAGAAACATCTCTTCCGAGAAGACCCCATCTGCTAGTTTCATTTGGTGCCTGCCAGTTCTCATTGGGAACGCACCGCTCCATGTTCACCTTCTCCAAGTGCTCACGATTTTAGAGACCCTAGCACATCTCCATTCCACCATTCCTTTTCCAGGCTGACAAGTCTTTATCTGAATAGCTACTTCTCACGTAGAAATCATGCAGTATCCTTGTTTTCCATCTCTGTTGTTTTTCCATTTCTGCTGCATTATTTTTCAGGCGAAGGAACGAGGATTGCTCATTGAAGATTTCAGAACAGCACCGATATGTACAACCATATAGCAATGCCTGCGCTTCTGAGCTGTGTGAGTTGCATAATAAAGCTGTGCGGTATGATTTCCCTTTTAAAAAGATGTGCTCCTCCTTTCTCATCGTAAATCTCCTTATACTCCCTAATTCCATTATTTTATTATAAATTTTATTAGTTTTTCCTGGGGAAGACATCGGGTTTTCTCCCTTTTACTTCCCTCTGGTATCACACTGTTACAGTCCAGCCTTCTGCTAGGTGAGCTTACTGTAGTTAATAGTACAGTTGCCCTCAAGTAATTTTGGATGCTTCAGTAAATACCGCCTGGCCATGCCCATTTGTTAATCCCCATTTTATTGGCTTTCTCTGTTATTTTTTTTTTTTTTTTTCACTTCAGACACCGCAGTTTGAGCCACCAGAGAGTTCAGAGGACACCGGTTCCTTAATGCACCTTCCTACAAGGTAAAATTCCTCAGAGAGGCCTCCTGGGAGACTCCTCATGGTGAACACTGACAGAGAGACTTCACTTATCGTTTGGCTTTTCAAAACGCTGTTTTCAGCGGCATTCGGCTGTCCCGGGGCTCCCGCAGCGCCACGCTCAGCTGGAGCTGGCTGGGCAGAGCACACCTACGGCTAATAAGGGCTTTAAGACGCCGGAACGACTTTGTATCTCTGACTCCTACACCGACGGCGCTCGAACGCCGCCTCTCACACCTCCAGCCCGCAGGTTCCCCCTCACCCGACCCGCCGCCACCGCTCAACCGCCACTCAGCCGCCGCCGCGGCCCGACGGAGGCGGGCGGGCCCGGCACCTCCCTCGGCGGCGGCCGGGCGGAAGGCGCAGGCGCGGCGGGTCCCGGCGCGCAGAGCGCAGGCCCGGCGGCGCGGAGGCGGGTTTGAACGGTGGCGGGTACCGGAGCCTCTCGGTGCTGCGCCGCACCGCTAATGGAGCCCGTCCTGAAAGGTACCGGCTCGTCCGCTGTGCGGGAATGGGGCTGACGGCCGGGCCGCGCTTCTCCCCGCGCGGCTGAGGGGGACGGTTTTCCAGCGCTGCTCCTGCACCCCGTCTCCTTGCGGCCCTTTCCCCGGCTCTTCCCTGCGGGGCTGCCGGCGGAAAGCAGGGGCCGCTGTGGGGGCTGCGGCTCGCGTTCGCCGCTCGCCTGCTTCCCTGCCCGGTCCTCTCCCTGGGGGCGGTCCAAGACGGGCCGGGATGGGACCTGGCCCTCGGGGCGGCACTGTCTTCAGCTCGACCGCGTAGCGGTGTGGGCCCTGCCGCGGTTGGGAAGCCCTTCTGTCGCCGGGGGCGGGGGGCAGGGGGGACGACGGAGAGGGCTTCGCTGCGGGGCTGCTCTGAGTAATCGCGAATCTGCCCGAAACCGGCAGCGGGGCCGCCCCCGGCGGGAGGCGGGTTGTGCCCGGCCGCAGGCCCGGCGGGAGCGTGTGGGCGCTGGGGGCGGGTGGGGCTGGAAGCGAGGAGGGCCCCTCGGGCGGGGGAGGTGAGCGGCCGCCCCTCGGGGTGGCTGCCGGGACGGCACCACCGCCGCCGCCCCCTCTGCCGCCACGCGTGGGTGCCCGCCTCGCTGTTGCCGTCCCCGTCAGCCGTGGGCTGATCCTGTCTGGGTTCTTCCGCATCTTTCTAAAGTGAAGTTGCCCGTTACAGGATCCGAGCTCTACTCGGAGCTCTTCTAGTTCAAAAAAGCTCCAAACCCTTCCTCGTTTTTCTTTTCCATCAGCTGTACAAAAAACTATAAAATGCCTTGTCTTTTCTTGGAGTATGTTTGAGTAGGTAAAATTGTCTAATTATTGTAAAATATACCTCTGATCCCACTGCAGGTGCACGCAGCTTTGAAGTAATGTTCTCCTAAGTTCCTAGTTTGACCTTCACTGAAATGCTCCAACCTGTTTTTCTAGGAGAATTATAACTATGAAGGTTCTAAAATATTCGATGTAAGAGGAAGGTTTGGTTGGTTTGGTTTTTTTTTTTTCAAATCGGAGTGCAATATTTTCAGAATAGAGCAATCGAGAAAAAAAACAACTCTGGCAAAAGCTGCCTGGTCCAGTAGTAGAATGAACACAATTAAAAGCACATTGGAGTAGACTTAAGATCCCATGTATATCTGAGTCATAGTACTGATAATAAGACTTTTCCCTGTGGTTTGGCTAAGGAGACGTTTATGTTCCGTATTTCTCTTGTATGCTAAAAGTATTTCTAGCAATTCTAAAAATATGTTAATCTTCATAAAAGTACTTCTACTGTTGGAGCCTTATTCTGGTTTTCATTTAGAAAGAAGACAGATGACACTATATAATAGTGTATCAGAAAGACATACATAGTAACTGAGATAACTGAGCAGTGGTGGCCAAGGATGACCCTTTTAAATTGACACTTTCAGTTTTATTCATGAGTTCTGAGAGTCGTCTGGCCTGTAGTTTCTCTGAAGTTGTTTTTGGCAAATTGGCATTTTTCCAGTTTTCTGGAACTTTCCTGATGCATCATTCAAAATGGGAAATTGGCATGGCCAATGGAGCTGTAGGTCACTTTCATGCCTGTCCTAAGTAAAATTAATGAACGTATTGTTATGAGTTTAATTTGCTTATCCCTCTATGTCAATACATCTGGGTTTGTTTGTTTGTTCAAAGACCTTCTCAACCAAGGCTGATTTCATTCCTTGAAGAGATTATTAATCTGGTTGATAAAGGAAGCTACTTAAATACGGTATACAAAAATTTACTTAAAGCAGCTGACATGAAATTGTATTAGCCCCTGTGATATGTACTTAATTTGGGGTGATTCAGTATAAATCAGGTGGAACTTGAAGTCAATTGGAAATTGTCAAGTAATATTTCTGCAGAATTTTCTGAGGGTTTGGGGAAGGAATAATCCCATTATGTTAATTTCATTATGTTCTGTAACTTGCGTTACATGAATTTGTCTTAACATTTTTTAACCTGAAGATTAGCAGTGATTAAACAATGATGAGTAAGCAGTCATGTAAAGACACTGCATTGCTTGTTAAACTAGTAGCACGTTTTAAATAGACCAAGTGAAAAATTGTTTAACTGTTGTCAAACTTCTTCATTTGTTCCATTGCAACTAATTTAAGGGACAGAAATACTCTAAAAATAACATTCTGCTGCTAACATCTGATATGTGGTTTATTAAAAGCTGTATTTGCTAGTGAATGCAATATGTATAAAAACAACATTTTGTTATTTTGTTGGAAAGGCAGTTTGACCAGTTTTACCATAGTATGTACTTCATTAGCTGTTTGTTGTTTTCTCTCTTCTGATCCAGGTATTTCTGCATTTGTAGATGTTTGGTCATCTAACAGAACAGAAAATTACTCAAAAACCTTTGAACAGCAACTTCTTAATATGGGGGCAAAAGTAAGGAAACTATTTTGAAATGAATAGAATAGGAAAGCTCTTAATTACAAACTAACTTGCTTGTTCTTCTTGTCATGTATATTTCTTTGTAGTATGAGTTTTTAAAGTGCAGGAAGGAAGATAATCATAGACCTGAGAGTAGACAAATGTGCTGTAAAATTCTTACTAGTGACAGATGGGAAATACAATTAAAGCCTCCCTTTATCTATAAACCTCTTTGTATAGTAATGTGATAGCATGCATTTGTTGTGAAGTATTGGGCTTGCCGCATACTGTGAGCAAACCAAATCTAAGTGTTGAAAACCTGTGGTTTACAACCTTATGTTGTTTTGTTTTCTTTAACTTATAGGCAGCTGCTCTGTTGTTACTACAATATTTTTTAACCCAAGTACTATGACATTTTATTCTTCCATTCACTCCCCCACAAATGTGATTCAACTCCAGAAAGTGCTAGTAAAAATGCATATAAGAGGCTTTGTATATGTCGCAGTGATTTTTTGCATATCAAGTATAGTTGACATGTAGGTGCAAAATATGTTTAATTGCCAGCTGTAAAATTTCAACCAGGGGCCAAAGTCAAACTGGCATCTTCCCTTCTTGCACATTATCACTGGTCAATGGAGATTTTTACAGTCCGCATCATGTTCTAAGTAACACTTGTGTGAATTGCCAGTGCTTTTTAAGTGGGCATGTGTAGGTGTATCTTACCGTAATTTAGGAAATTTTGCTAATCTCTCCAAAGCGTCTCTTTCTAGATGAATTTAGCTGAAACAGCATGACAGAACAGTAGAATAACTGTTTTTATTATACAAGCAATTGCAACTCTTGATAAATAACTTGAGTAAGAAATATTTCTTGTTCTTTTGTGCCATACTATCAGATCTATGTAATTGTAGTCTGATGATATTAGATTTTTCTCACAGAAAATAAGACAACAGCGTAACACTTCAGAATTCTTCAAGCTGATCAAAAAGTAGCCAGATATGGTGGAAGGTACAGGCAGATGATACAGATGACTCTATTTAGCAGATCCCTATGACTGAAAAGGGGTAGTCCTGCCCCTTCACTATTCCAGACAATTCCCTTTTATTGGGCTGAGCACGTGACAGTAAACTAACTTGGATCACTGTGTCAGGAAATAAAATTCTAAATTAGTTTTTCACTAGATTGTTGATTCAGACATCTCAAGCTAAAGTCAGCTGAGAGCAGAGGGCATCCAGGGTAAGAGAGGAGACAGGAGAGGTGGGAGGGAGGTGCAAAGTGATGCTCCTCCCTAATTTGGAGGAAAAGCTATATCAAGCATCTGTCTCCTTAGGCCATGGACTGTGAGCCGGAATCCAGTGTGTTGGGAGCAAAGTATACTGATGCAGTTGAGAGCACAACAGAAAGCTACAGAGCTATTTCCGTTTGTGTGTGCTGAGAAGAGGCTGCTGTAAAATATGAATTGTATTGATTTCACCATGTCAATAATCACAACTGATCAAACAGTTACATATGTAAGACGCTTAGTCTCCACAAAAGGAAGCTTTATTTGTGAAGAATGGAGTATCTAGAACTAAAAAGGTATCACTTAGTTGTCAGTAGAGGCTGATAACTGAAAATTTGATCAGTTGTACAATACAATGAAAACGTCGGATGTGATATTAGGTGTACTGACTTAAGTTTTCTGTGTTTCTCGCTTTTTAAAGTGTTCCCATATAACTTTTTTTGTTTGTAGTACCTTCATCCTTCCCTCAAAACTAGAATTTATCTTTATTGATCAGAATTATTTTAAAGGATGAGGTTAGCTGTACTCTTTAAGCCTGTGAGTTCTTTGCTAAATAAAAGATGTCATTTGGCATTTTTTTGGATAGTGACAACTATCTTCTGTACTGGCTGTTGCATAAGAAATGATGCTGGGCTACATAAATAAAAATGTTGTGAGATTAGTGATTCTGCTAGAGTAGGGAGATGAAAAGGGTAAGCTAGAGAAAAGAAGTTTGAAAACAAGAGGCTGCTCTAACCCTCTAGCATGCATTGCATTGTCTTCACTAATGAGACTTGAGTTTTGATTGCTTGAGGCTTCTTGCGAAGATGGGAAAGATCAAGAGTCCTTGACATAATGTTTAGAATAAGTTTTTGTGCTAATGGTTTGTGCATTAAAAATGGACTACACTAGCTACTTTCATTAGCATTTTCTGATTGTCTGACTTAAAGATGAGCTCTCTGTGCACTTCTGCAGATTTCAAAAACTTTAAACAAGCGTGTGACCCATGTCATCTTCAAAGACGGACATTTGGCTACATGGAGAAAAGCACAGAAGATGGATGTAAAAATAGTCTCTGTACTCTGGGTGGAGAAGTGAGTACTCGTGAATATAATGAATGTGACCCGTTCCAGAGATAACGGATTCTAGTACTGTTTTATTTAAAAACTTAAGTACAGTACCTGTTTTTTTTAATGCACTTGAAATGGTGATAAATCTATGAGTAAATGATAGCTTTCCTATGACATTATTCCTATTATAAAGCATGTTACTTACATAAAAAGGTAAAATGTTAACTCTTAAAAAATGAATGTGTTAAAGTAGTTCTGTAGTATATTTGTTAACCATTCAGTGTTCCACTCCTTTGCTCTCAGATGGCATGCATAGGCAGTGAAGACCAGATATTTATGTTGAATAGTATTCTTCCATTTTCATATGAAAAAGCACATTTCATCAGGGACAGTTTTTGTACTTAATTCCTGTGGACAGAATATTTCCTAGCAAGAAAGGAAAAGATCCATATGTAGTCTGGCTTTTAAGACATTTGGCAGGTTGAGAACAGCACTGCTTGAAGATTCTCAACTACCATATGGAAAAAGTTAAATGGGAAAAAAAAATGATAAAAATATCAAATTTCAGCTGTGCAGCCAGTCCATGAGAATTTGCTAGTCCATAGCTGCTTCTCTGAGTTTACAAAGTGGTTGTGAGGCCTAATTTAGATTTCAGATGAAGTGTAACGACACAGAGTTAAGAGCATGCGTGTTATACTCAAACATTCCAATTGATAAATTGCTGTGGTGATGGAAACTAGAATATAAGTCAAGTAAAGAAGCCCTTTCCTATACCGATTTTAATATGCATGGAGAGACAGAAGTCCGTTAAGTGCAAAAGTCTCTTTTTTTTTTTTTTTTTTTTTAAAAAAGGGAGGGGTGGTGGGGAGGTGGGGCTTTGCAACCGTATAAATGTAGGCCAGTACATCCGCAAGACTTGTGATGCAAATCTGTTTGCCAAAAAAGAAATTCATGCAGTTCTGCCGAAGCAGGAGTTTCCTTTTTTTTTTGTTTTGTTTTGTTTTAAGAATGTCAGATATAGAAGTTAGAGCTGCACAACCCAGCTGGCTTTAACATTGAGGAAGAAATACCTTAAGTGCTCAAAAATGAGGGTGATGCAAAATTTTATTTATATGAATACATCTTTTTGGGACCTGGTGCTATCTGAGTGCATGAGAATGATGGTCGTTTTGATAGGAATCTTTGGTTATAAAACTGAATGTGCTCTTCAGATGGCTGAGTGTATAAATGTAGAATTTGAAACCTTAGTCACAGGAACTATAAACTATTTGAGGACTTGAATGTGCTGTAGTAAAAAGGATCCCAGAAAAGTCCAGGTGAGTAGCATCTGCAGTGGAAGAAGAATGAGAGCGCCTTACAGGGGAGAGTCTAGGACATGTCACAAAGAAATGCTGTCTGTGTAATAGCAGTTCCACCACAAGAGTCTCCTCTGCAATATTGGAAGGTATTGAGTGGATGAATGCTGCAGAAAGCTCAGACAGAGAGAGAGCTGGATATGTGATACTCTAGGAGACAGCATGGAGCTTTGAGATCCATATGTAAAAAAAGCCTCCAGAAACTTTAACTGCAGCTGGATACCAGCAACAAAGGAAATACACAAGAGAAAGGATCTAGAGGGAAATCTTAAGCTGTTTGGTAGGAAAGAGAAGGCTAGCATCTTCCCGGTATTTTTTGAAGGGTTCCTAGTATCATGCTCTGGACAAGACAAGGTCTTGGTCTATGGCTTAGAAGATGAGGTTCATTGGAACTGGGGAATCATCTGGAATAAAGAGATGTATTTTGTTGTGGAGGAGGATGCAAACTGTGTAATATAGTTGAACTTCTCTGTAATCTTCTGCCTTTTAGTTAAAAGTTAATGCCAAAGGGTACACAAGAACATACAACTTAGATTGATGTATATTCTAGGCAGAATTTATAGGAATATCATATCCTTGAGCAACATATAGGTCAGGAGCAGTAGAAACTTACATAAGAGATAGTAATGAATAGTCTCACTAGTCATAGCGTTATTCAAATGAGGCACAGACAATGCAAAATTACAATGAGTCTGTGCTAGCGTACGTGCTAAAATTTTTTGTAATAAGATGAGGGAACTGGAGTGCCTGACTTTAAATTATATGCCTAGTATATCAATATCTCAGAAATTTGGTAGGCAGAAGACAGTCTGTTGAACCCTGGGAAAATGTAAACAGGAAGGGCTGAATAGTGTGTGCCAGTAAAATAGCGGTCCCGTATGAATGGAAGCTTAGTTTGAACCTGATAACTGTAAGCAAATAATGCAGAGTTTGTAGGAGTTGAAGTTTTAGCGTTACTAAAAAAAGATGGCTTGGTTAACCAGCTGCTTCATTCAATAGCAAGTGGAATGTTCTCAGAATGGTCAGGAATGCTGTAAAATGTCCTCTTAGGAAACGTAATAGTAAGGGGAAACTTTCTAGTGTAGACTGGGCATTGGGTGACTCCTGTTGGAGCACAGTGCAAATGTTTTAGTTATTGCTTGGTCTGAACTGGTTTGTGGATGGTTCTTCAAATTATTTCGGAGAAATTTCTTGTAAGTATGGCCACAGTATAAAGTCAGTATTCATACTGGAATATCAAAACCCAAGAAGTTCTGTGACAGTGCTCAAATTTGAAAAGGAGTCTACTTAAAATGGAAGAAGTTCTGTTAAGAAGCTAAGACAGTGAAGGGAATAAAATTCTTGCTGGTGACAAGGAGGCTATTTAAAGCATAAGTCCTCTTAAGCATAACAGAAAATAGATGATCGTCACATTGTGTGAGAGGAAAATTAAGATTCTGGGGACTTACAGTAAATATTTTCATAGCATTGTTACCTCAGCAGTAATCAAAAATCAAATGGAATAGAACATAAAACTTCATGGAGCAGAATGACAGCATTTTATCATGGTTACATATGGAATGTTGCAGTATGCAAAATGAATGACAGCTTTGGGATCACTGAAAAATAATATTTCAGTGCTTCTTCAACTCAAATACCTTAATGAGCAACCTAAAAAAAAGAAGCAAACCCCATCAACAAAAAGAGCCCTACATAACATAGAATTGCTACAGTCTGTGTTCAAGTTAAGTACGCTTCATACTTCCAAGTCAAACCCATAATTGGGAAACTCTACCCGTGTATTCTTAGTACAGTAACTCAGTCATGTACAAATAAGATAGATAAATCATTTACTTTCAGATTTGTCTGCGGAGGAAAAAATTCTTATATTTAATGGTCAAATTTTCTTCTGTTTAGCTTCTCTGAATCAATGAAATTACTGAATTAATGTAAATTTTAATGTAGTCTGCATCTATGGTGATTAATATCCAGCATTTAATAACAGCCACTGAAGTCCAGCATGTTGAATGTCATCTCGATTTGATGCTCCAGAGACCTCTAAACCTAGTTAGTTTGACAGATACGTGTAGTGGTTTGGGTCTTTTCTTTATTCAAAATTGAGTAACTAAGCATTAGATTATAATTCTACAGATACAAACTTTTTAGCTGTTAGATCACTAGGTGTCACTAGAATCACAGTTTTGAATGACTTCTGGGGGAATTATAGTGTAGTCTATTAAGGTTCCATACTCTTTCCCATAATCAGTTTTATTATTTATTGTTTGAGAATAGAACTATATTTACCTATTTTGATCAAAAGAAATTTAACTTATGTGTTGATAACCAAATTCTTGTCTCAACATCATCTTTAATGTTCATAAATACAGTAGATTGTATCATATTCCAAGATAACATTAGTCCTACTGTTCTCAAGTCAGTCTTTGAAATAAAAAGACAGGAAAAACTAGGGGTAAGGTATCAGTTGGATTTTTGGGTTTGTAATTAATAAAAAAAAGTTTGCGTAAACATAGATTGCTTCTCAATAAGGAGCTGGTTTTAGTATTGCGTGTACAAAGAGAAGGCAGAAGACTGAGACTAATGGGTAAGACATAAAAGTCAAGATCAGATGAAGCCTCCTTCCTCATTTGCCTGAATAGAAGAATTTCCTCGCCCCGCCATGACATTGAGATGGTAGTCGGGAGTTTACTGTCATCACAGTGACCAAGTTAAGGTTAGGCACTAGCTAGTGAACAATGAAAGCCTACAGTCCTCACAACAGTCAGGGCAAGATTTGAGATTCATGAGAATCTGGCCAGGACGACTTCATATGGTGATTTTTGAATGCGTGGAAAATAACATGTGAGTGGGAATCCTTGACTTTTAGAACAGTCATTTAGAGGGTATTATTAGGAAAAAAAAATTGTATCATGTCCTATATTTGGTGTGTAATACAGATAGATAGCTACTTTTTTTAGCATTACAGTAGTTAATTACATTACAGAAATGTTCTCATTCTTAAAACTAACAAACAAAAGAACAAAACCCAAAACCAAACACCAAACCTGCTCTAATTTATTATACAGGTGTCGAGAAACTGGAGTACATGTTGATGAATCCTTATTTCCTGCAATAGACACTAATGAAGGATTACCACTACTGATCAAAAAAGTGAGTGTGTGATTTTTATTTTTTTTAAATAGGCCTAGAATAGTAAACTTTAAAGTTTGCACTTGACTTCCTGACTTCAGGCATTTAAACTGCTTATTTTCAGAACATTCTGGAAACTGTACCTATCTATCTAAGTAGGTTTTTAAAAGTAGGCTATGGGTGCGAAGAGGTGACATCTTATCTGAAGAAAGGGTAATAAAAGTAGAGGTTTTGTATTGGTAAATAAAGAAACAAAGATTTAAATTGAAACAACATAATGATTAACTAATAAAAAAAACATGACTGCCATGTGGCTTATGTTTCACTCTGTTGTGACAAACCCTAAAATCCTGGTGTTTTTAAAAAAAAAAAGATAATAAAAACCTTTCAAGCCTTAGCTTAGCTACAAGCAAAAAAGAAAAGATGGTGACTTAGTCTCTTTTTTACTAAAATCTAACCTAAAAAAAAAATCTGTTAAGTTCTTTCTTATGTCATATTAAAGTTCACTTTGGAAAATGTTGACTTCTACAATTATCTGTGAATCTCAAGGAGGTGATAATAAGTACCATAGGGTTAAACACTGATAATAAATACTGTGATAAAGTGGTAGGCAAAGTGTAGTTACTTCTCGCAGTTTTACACCATATAATTAACAGTTTTGTGTGTCTTGTAGCACAAATGCATGCAGCCAAAAGACTTTGTTGAAAAAACTCCAGAAAATGATAGAAAGTTGCAGAGAAGACTGGACCGGATGGCCAAAGAATTAGCTGTACAAAAGACAGCAATTAATGCTGGTAAGACCTACTTTGGACTAAGGTTCAAATATACTAAGTTGTTTCTTTAAAGCAGTGGATGGGGTTTGTTTGTTTGTTTGTTGTTTTTTGTTTTTGTTTTTTTTTTAACTTTTATGCATCTCACCAGAGAAGTAAAGTTGACTTACTTTTTATGGAGTTCTTTGCAAGTTTGTGGTATTAAGGCATCTCTAGTGATGTTAGGTGTAAGATGGGGCTTTGAGCAACCTGGTCTAGTGGAAGGTGTCCCTGCCC
>RSEF01000001.1:111169114-111182052 GCA_003993805.1 Himantopus leucocephalus | reverse complement strand
AGCATTTTCTAAAAAAAAAAAAAAAAAAAAAAGAAACCTCATCTGAAGCTGTTATAACATGTAAATATTAATGTAAAATGCAATTTCTTTGTGTAGAAACTGATGTACCAGTTTTACTATTTGAAGACAATGGTTCGCTTGTATACAGCCCTGTTAATAAGATAAAAGTTGAATACAGTGCAATGAAAAGAAGAATAAAGGAGATGAAGGAAAAAAGAGAAAATCTTTCTCCTACTGGTAAGAAGTTAAATTTTATTTACATGAACATGCACAAATGACTACCATCTATATTGCTGAAATTTTGGTGCACTTGTCTTGCTCTGGCCTTCAGAATTTTTTTTCATACCTTACTTGATTACATGTCCTCCCTTTTTCCCATGTTTCAAATAGGTGTGAATGCTTTAGCTTTTAGTTTCTATTTAAAGGCACAAGAAGTCATGGAAGACAATGACTGCAAAAAGGAAGTTCTTAATCACTAGACTGCTCAAGAAAACTAATATTTAAGCTAGACTTTCTAAACATGTAAATTGATATTATTACACTTGGTTAAACTTTACAGCGACACTCTAAATCTTATTTCCTGTTAAATTTTAATGTGAATGCTGTGCTTGACAGAGATCGTAATGTTATTACTCCCAGGCCAACAGTTTAAAAAGGAGTCCAAAACTGATGAGACTTCAGTCCAGGTACTGAAGAACAGGATTTAAAAAAATAAATGCATTTGAATGACCTCATTGAATAAACCTAGTTGATTTCAAAATGCAGATCCTGGTGAATTAAATCTACATTGCAGTTTTCAAATAATTTTTTTTGTGTTTGCATTACCTTACTGTAAAAGTATTGAGGTCTAAGTCATTAAGTTTTGCCAGTTATTATAAAAACTGTTGAAATGTGGAACATCTTTTGAGGGGGCGGGATCTGTAGTATTTGAAGTTTGAAGAAGTCTATGTCAACTAGACTGTCAGTCTATAATTTCAAAAATAATTGTGGTAGGAAAGTAAAGAACCAGAGTTACACGTCTGAAAAATTAAATCCCATTTATTTTAGCGTGGCTTGTATTTGTTTTCTCTTTGAGTTTTAAGGTAATACCTTCAAATGTTTTGAAAACTATTTCTGCTATATCAAGGCTTTGCTGCTAATTACATAATTTGACAGATTCTGAGTAAAAGGCCTCAACTGGCTTAGGAAGGTCTATAATATTTTCTAAATGGTTTGCCGTCATTCTTTAGTTTCAGAAAGGTGGTCCTGAGTTACCTAGAAAAAAAAATCCATAAAACTGTAGAATATCTAATAGTGTTTTTGTTAGTATGTAAATTTGAGATACTGTTGAGCAGTCTAGAATTATTTATATGGTTATATTAGTTGCCAAAGCAATGAGTTGCCTCTTACAATTGAGCTGTTTTGAAATATGAATAAATAGGGTGGAAATCTGTGTGTTTGCAAATAGGGCTAACGAGTTTATTATTTACAAATTCCTAGCTTCACAAATGTCTCAAATACCTCCAAGTCGTTCACCAGGAGACTGCCTGCAGCCTACTTGTGTCTTAACTGATTCAGAAGATGCGTTGTTACCAGGTAACTAACACAACTTTATATATTACAGAAATTAAAAATAATACACGGCCTGTATATCTTATTTTGAAAAATGTATTTTTTACGGTATACTGAAATGGGAACTGTATATATTTGCTCTATCATTATGTTTAAAGCTGAATTATTTTTGTTTTTCTTAACTGGCAAAGTATATAGAAGTAAGAATTCAGTGAAAACGGAGCATGAGGAATCATATAGGGTAAATGCTGTGTCTTATTGCTGTGTTGCTTGCCTCACCTCTGCATCTTTCCTCACACCATTCCCCATTAATGTCTTCTTGTCTTGTCATGGTGTCAGTCTTCTCTGCTGTTACAGTGATCTTGTATAGAATACAGATGTGGAAAGCAACAAAAGAGAACTGAATGAGAAATCTCAGAACTGAAATGTCTTCCAAATTTTCAATCAAAAGACTTGAATTTAAAAGGAAACCTAATGTTTTCTCCAGCTTAAGTATTCAGGGATCAAAGAAATAAAAAAGAGTAAAGGTAAATCAGCTTTTAAAATGTTTTATGGTTGCAGATGAATTCAAGTCGTTTGTTATCAAGGTTCTTACTCTCGAAGTTAGGGGGTTGTTCCTGTGTTTTGGCATAGTAGCAGGATGTAAGGGAGAAGATTAGTGTGCTACGTCAGTGGACATCAACAGCATTAATCATGTATGCAGTGGGTATGTACTTCAGACCCCACATCTTCTGTCAGTCAAATGAGAAAAAGCTGAAGTCAGATGCTAGTGTTTGATCTCAGTAGAAAAGTAAGGAGAAAACAGTCTTTAGAATTCATAATGAGGGCCGCTTGAGCAGTCTGCCTACTTTCCATTCTACCCCAACAGTATACGTCATGCTGTTTTCAAGTGTTGCATTTTGTTGACATCATATAGGAATTCTGTCATGCTGGCTTACACGAGAACGGGGGTGGTATCATGTAGCCTGAGACAGCTTGGTATGTCTTCGTGCAATGTTAGGGAGAAGTAATAGCTTAATACCAGAAGTAGCATAGCTTTGCCAACAAGCCCTTATTTTGGTAAATTAATTGTGTGCTGCTGAGGTTGAACATTGTGTTTTGAGAGCTTTACCCTGAGTATGTCCCTCCAGCATTACAACTGCACAATGTAATGTTACATTAAGAATAGACTGCCACATCCCATGCTAATATTCAGTGTAGCTTCCATCTCTGATCTGTGACCGTGGCCCTTTTTTTTTTTTTTTNTGTGCTTGCAAGATACATGAGAGTATGTTGGTTAATAATGGTAAAAAAAGTTTAAGAATCCAGTTAAATTTGAGGACTGAAGTTAAGACTGTTTCAATTGTCAATATGCTAGTCTGATCGCGTCACGTGAAACTTCTCCTTTCATCTGCATATATTTCATTTTTCTTAATTTAGCTAGCTACACCATATGTTTAAAATATTTATATTTGTTAGTAAACAAATAACATCGACTTCCCCTAAACCTATAGAAGCACTTACAGAAGTAGTATTGCTGAAACTTGCACTTGACATGTATTTAAACAAAAGCATCTATCACAATAATCAGATTGTAGAAGAAGTTTTTTAAAAATGTATTCTGAATAATCAGAGATGCTAGCCTGTTTCAGAGGAGTTTATTGTGAAGTTATAAATAGATTCTGTGTATCACCACTCCCAAAATCATCTTGTAAGAATAGCTACAAGAAATGATATATTTTTCCACATTGTAATTCTTTTTAATACATTGTGTTGATATATGTGGTATGCTACTATGATGTTGTATTTAATTTCATCTTAACTGCAGAAACTACAAGGTGGTGGTAATGCTGTGGGAGTAAAAATTATTATTGAGTTTCCAGCATTACTGTAGATAGCTTTATCAATGTAAAATCCTCTCCATAAATGAAAGAGTAATGGGGAGTTGCTCTGCTGCTTTGTTTCAAGAAAGCAGAACAGGACTTACAGGTACTTATTATTGCGTAAGAAGATACGATAGCTAAACCTATTGTAGCTTCTTGTCAACATAGAATGTGCTTTGTCCTTAATCCATTTTCTGTTTAGTTTTTGGTGACTTGCCATATAATATCCAGAGAAGTGGCTAAATCCTTGTTTTCTTCTTTCAGTAAATTCATATGTATTTTACTAAGAAATACTCTTTCTGTTTTGTTAAATACATTTATATTGCCACTTTTCATATATTGCAGGAGAGCAAATGGAAGACTGCTTGAACTCAAGTTATGATTGTCTTTGGGGAACTGATAAATTAAAGAGCCAGAAAATGAAGTTAGTAAAACACACCTCTGATACTTGGACTGATACTCATGTATCCATGAGTGCATCAGTGAATTCTCCTTCACATAGCTATGAGCAGAAGAGCTTAACACCAAAACAACATAGCAGAAGAAGCTTAAGAAAGGAACAGATTTTGCAGCACACTTTGGATGATAAATTGTCTTCAGAGAAGAAAGAGCTAAAAAGGTTTCCAAAGAAAAATCAGAAGGATGAAAATAGCATGACTTCTTCAGTTGCAGAAGAAAGTTCTCTCCTCCAGATCAAGGGCTTGGGTCATATTACTCCTTCCAAAAAAATAATTAAGTTAAATACTGTTACTGCTTTAATTGGTGGTCTCTCTAGTTCACCTATGAATAGTGAAGACTTAAATGCATGTTCATTGGATAGAAGCTTCCCTGTTGACAGAAATGATTGTATTCTTGGAGACAAGAAGAGGAGAAAACTACAAACACTATCTGGTTTGAAACTGGCTACCTCAGAACTGGGTGCATCAGGGTCTGAAGAGTTCTTGCAAGCAGTTCCTACATGTAGCAAGTCATTTTGTGCTGAAGATGCTTCTTATGAAGACTTCTTTTCATCATCTAATTTTAATGAAAATGAAGTAGAGGTACAAGTACCAAAGGAATCACAGAATCCTCCCGAAGTTTGTTGTGAAGACTCTTTTACAAGCATTGACTCACTTGATGCGAGTTTCTGTAAGCCAGATAATACTTCCAAGAAAAGGAAGAATAAGTTTATTCCAGCAAATGATCTTCCAGTAAAGAAAAACTCCAAACCAGCTGAGCATCCTGGAAATGTGCCATTAAATTACATGTCGGATGGTGAAAAAGCTGACACTGCAGAAGATCTAGATTCTGATGATGTGAATAGGCTGCCTCAGCATGCTCATGAAAAACCCAACAGAACGACTGTGAATTACTGTACTGGTACTACTGGTAAGTTGCTACATAGAGCTGGAAAATGAAAAGATATCATACTGCATTAGATATACTCATGCAACTAAATTTCAAAACAAACTGCCATTCCCAAGGGAAAAATATTTCGGAATTACACCAAAAGAAGATAATGCTGCAGTACTGACATTATTTTTGAGTAAAATAAACGAGTGCATAGGTTCCAAAAGAACACCCATTTGTTTTGCCATACATTACAAACACAAAGAAGTCACCAAGAGATAAGGAAACTGTGCTCATAAAATGCAACAAAAGTAATGTGAGCCTTCCTTTCCCTTAATGCTTGGTATTCTGTAAACTTTCTACTGCTATTCAAAATCTGTTTAAGAAACCAAGGTCTTTGTTTTACATGTTACGGTGCTCTTGTAAATTGTTTATAAGTAACTCCTCATCATAGGGCCCCTTGTTCAAATTATTTTTATTTCACACGTTAAAATTGCTACTTTAGATTAATTGCAGTTAAGGGCATAAAATCTGTAGTGGATTTGAGTTAGCAATTTCTAACTTGTGCTATGATGAAGAATAAGAAATTTGAGGGCATGTGCAAGAGCTGCAATGTAAGCATCTTTTTCAACCATTGCCTTTTTTGTATGGAACCCATCTTAGTTTTCAATAATAATTTTGAGAGTATCTTTTGTATTTGAGTGTTTTCAAGTTGGTTTAGCCTAAGTTATTTCAATATAAATGTATACCAGAATATTGAATCTCAGGAACTTCCTGGAAAAATGCTTCTAACTTGCATTGGAGTAATCATTTCCAGATTTTGATATTTTGAGCTCTGTTAGTCAAGCTTTACATAGGGTTAATTATAATTGTATATTTTAGTCGTTTGCAGTAGTGCATCAATGAATTATATAAAATTAATTATTAACTGAAAGGACTCACCAGACTTGGTGTCAGCCTTATGAAATCATGCAGTGGAAGCATTGAATGCTGACTGTGCCAATATCTGTGGGTAATAAGTTGCTGAACTATGAGCTGCTATTTTGGGTTCACTACATCTGTATTTTAATACCTCGAGGGCATCATAATAACAAGGTTTAAAAAAAAAAGTTGATACAGGTGTATGTTATACAAGTATAAATGTACACCCACAAATGTATGAACGCACTGTACGTGGTTTTTGCCATGTGGAGATGCACTGGATGATGATCCTTAAATTATGTATTTCTTAATGTCAAAGAGCTGTCTGTTTTTCATTAAACAATCATGAAAACAAATGGGAAAGGAGAAAATGTTTACTACTTTTAAACTTAGGTATGCCAGTTAATTTTAGAGTTAATTCTAACTTTTAAATTCTAACGATTAAATTATGATCAATGTTCTAGCATATTATGCTTTTATTTTCTCATTGGACAACTTGTTTAAGGTAACAGATTTTGGAGGAGAGGAAAAAGGAACAGTACTCAGCAAACAAAAGTTATCCAATGTTTATACTTTTTATCCTTTCTGTTAGGAACTTCTGTAAGTCTCAATTTGTGTTTCTAGTGATTTTAATAATATCTGTGATTTATCAGTGGTGGCTGTTTTCCCCAAGTATAATGTATTCAGCTTTGTGCATCTACTGCATATTCAAGTAGAACCTAAAGTCTGACAGCTCAGATGAGCTCACTTAAAAATCGAAGGAGTCAATAATGAAAGATGAGTTGTATTTTCCCTAATAATGCAAGTTCTGTGGAAGAAAATGAAAGTCTTGTTTTAAACTTACTACTGTGACATTGTATGATGAAATAATTGATTTTTATTAAATATAGGTATAATATTTCTTTTGTGTGTGTGTGAATGTAAGTTATTTCTTGTCCCTGTTAATTAGTAAATAAATAGTAAATTGCTCTGTTTTTCTGGATTTTGTACATGATTTGAAAACTGGTAAATACAGTATATTATTTTTAAAAGCTAAGGAGTTCTTGTCATTCATCACATATATACAGTTATGAGCAATCAAATATCCATATAAAATTTAATAATATCTGTATAAATTTTAAATATCAAACATTTTTCTTGCCCATTTTTTTTCCTTGTGATTTTAGGTCAGTGGCACTCTTACCCAGTGTCTTTAACAATGAGTAAGATTTGATAAGCTTTCTTCCCATAGACTACTTGGAACATTTGCTTTTAAAGTAGAAGTGTAGGCTAATCTGAAACCAACTTTTCAAGTCCTAATGTTCATGTTGTAGCAAACTTAAAGTTCCTTTGTAGGGTGCACTTAAGGCTGCCCAGTTATTCTGCTGAACAGCACATAAACATGGCTACTTATTTTTGTCTTACTCCAAGTCAAATCAAGTAGAGAACTGTCACAGATACAAGAGTTGAAATTAATTGGGCATTATAAGACTATTAAAAGATGCTTTCCTGTTCACTTTTTCTTTCTCAGCTTTGTTTCTGGAGATGAAATAAATTTTCTGTCCTGATTAAACCAGCCCTACCTGATAAATTTCAGTGCTCTGTAATCAATAAGTGCTGTGTAACTGGATTTTGTATGTCAATGCCTAAATTTTTAGCAGTTACAAAGTGAGGAAAATGGTGGCTTTTCTCTATCATGAATACAAGTTTATGGAAATGCAATAATGCTGTCTTTTGTGAAAGCTAATGATCCATGTTACTTGGAGAGTCTAAGAACTTCTTTGTCATTCGTGTTGTAAATTGCTTTACTTTGAAATCCAGTCCATCTGCGTATAACTTTTTTAGTAGGACTGATGGTAGGGTAAGTTGGCACTTGAACCACATGGTTTAGAATGCCAATACTTGCTCAGGTTTGATTAAATTCCTGTGATTTTTTTGTCTGAAAGCTACAACAATAAATAATATTGGGCAACGAATGCAAGAGTACACTCTGTTAAGCTTTTATCATCCTAAAATCATTTAGAAATTTGAACTCGGACTAAACATTGTTTCCAGTCTTAAACTTAAGGCTTGGCTAAGTGAATTTTAGATATTTATGGTTAATGTGGGAGGCAAATATTATCTTATTTGGCCAAAAGACATAAACTGATACCCATTATACTGTAATTAATGTAGTTCAATGTTAAGATGGGGAATCTGGAATATCATTCTGTTGTTTGGTGCAAAAATAATTAAGTTTAATTTAGATGAATAAGTTTTACATGAGATGCTAGGTGCTTAATGATGCTAAAATACTGTTTATGTCTTTAAAAACACACATGTGAGAACTTTCTTAGATTTGATGTGCCTTTTTTTTTCCCCTTCAGTTTTGGAAGAAAAGCTCACTAAAAATATTGTATGATGTCCTCTATTGAAATTTTGTCCTTTTAAAAAACAAATGAGGGGTTAAGAAGAAAACTGTTTCTTCCTTGATTCCTCATTTTGTTTATCTTCACAAAAAGTTTAATTGTAACTAATTATTAAAACAAAAAAGGACACACTTTTCTGAACGGAAGAATGGGTTGAGGATTAGTCAGATTTACAAAGCCTGATGACATTTGTCCTAGAGGACATAACAAACTAGGTAAAATTGCGCTAAAGTGTTACTAGGTTCTCTTTAACAACCTGGTGGGCTTTCAGATGACTTGAGGAAATAATGTTCTGAATAGCAAAAACTTGGTATTTGCCCATGCTGGAATAATAACTACATTAATAATAACAACACAAGTTGTTAAATATTTTGTCCATATGTACCTGAAGGATTACTAATGATGACAAATTCAGACTTACTTTCTTCATAGTTGGGGTAAATAACTGTGGATAAGTACAAAATAGGAGATATGATATAGCTTAATTTCAGTGACACTTCGTTATCATATTCTGAAGTTGAACACAATACTATAGATAAAAATTTTATTAAATATACATGATTGATTTGGTTGAACAAAACTAGCTCATTGTGCCTAATCATTACTTTGCTTTTTAACTCAAGGAAAATATCAAATGGAATTTTGAAGATAGTATTCTAGTTCAAAACTTCTCACTGATGATAAAAGGTCATGAATGAGTAGAAGCTTAAATTGCAAATTAAAGTCACTCTAATTTGTTATAATACTTCAGAGGGCTATCAGAGTTGTTGATTTTCAATACCTGTCATTGAGCAATGAAGAGAATTTAGGGGATCTAATGGACCACAGTGGCATGAGTTACCTGCATTTTTGAGCTAAATTTAGGGATAACTAACAGAGGATGGAATTGCTTCAAAAAGTTCTGTCGA
Organism: Himantopus leucocephalus; assembly: GCA_003993805.1. NCBI lineage: Eukaryota > Metazoa > Chordata > Aves > Charadriiformes > Recurvirostridae > Himantopus > Himantopus leucocephalus. The sequence continues at coordinate 111,173,094 of RSEF01000001.1, read as the reverse complement.
CTTTATCTGAAATACCCTAGGAAAAGCTGCTAAAGATGAAAACTCCTTACTTGTGACTCAACAACTGCTTTAAAAAGAAGCAATTGGGGGAAAAACAGACAATAGACAGTGAAGGTTGAGACCTACATAATGCAAAAGCTGGCAAGTGCTTGAGAAGTCCTAATAGTCAGGAGAGAAGAGGTAGGAACTGGATTGCAAAGAGTAGTCCTTATTTATGTAATGCGTAAGATTCCCAAGTTGATAAGAGATAATGGACATTGTCCCCCGTTCCTGCTTTCCTGTAAATGTGAGGAACCAATGAGAGTGAACCCTAACTGGAAAGAGGTCCAAGCATACAGGTCTTAAGACTTTAATCCCAAGTAGGACAAGAGCTGTGCACCTTGAGCATTCAGGCCAAGAGTGGAAAAAGGAATATTACACCACTTCTCACTGCCCACCCAAAGCCACCCCTCCAAAAAAAACCAAACCAATAGATCGTCCTTTTACAGTGACTGAACTGACTTACTGGAAATGAATAGAGATATACCTTGCTTCACCCGCATCTGCTTGGGGTAAAGCAATGGAGTAGATGATTTCCTGACATCCTTTGCAGTCCTGTGGTGTTTGGTTTTTTTAAGATTCAAAATACATGTTTAAAAAAATCTGTTTTCCAAGTAGAAAGAGTTAAATTTAGATTTCTTAGCTTTTGTTTATTGTGTGGCAAGATCTTTTCTTCCACTTGCCATCAGTCTTGCTCGTGATTAAAGATGATGGGCCTTGGTGCAATACCAAATAAAATCAACATCGTTAAGTAATTAGTCCTCCCTTTGTTAAATGACACTTTGTGTTTAAATATTGGATTTAAGTTAATGATTGTACCCGAAAGCCAGGTTTACTTGTATTGCGCAAAAATTACACTGCTACTGTGTAAATTAGTGACAAACTTGCAACTTCAGTGTGAAGAAGTGATGAAATTTTGACTAGTTTAACAGTTATCGTTTTAAAACAAGTAATCAGTAATGGAAAATATCATCATTTGTGCTATAATTTTGTTGTTGTTGTTGTTCTGTCATCTCAAGTATTAAGAGTTCAAGTAGCTGACAGGAAAAACAAATTATTCTTGGTTATATATGCAGTCAGACTAGTAAATATGGATAGCACCCTTCAGTATTTTCCAAAAGTAATCAGAAGCAGCTTACTTGGGAGGAGCTGAATTTAGGCCACTTTTTATTTTTAGGCCAATAATTATTAAACTCTAACTGGTCTCATGCATGTCTTTAGGACATTTGTAAATTTTTCATTTCAAAGTAGACTCCATTGAATTAAATTTGGGGGAAATTACTTAATTTTTCAGTAACTAAAACTTCATTGATCAAAAGATAGATCAAAGTTTTTCATCTTGTGCAAGCAACATAATTTCTCAAATTATTCAAAAGTTTATTATTTAGTGGTTATAAGTCACCCTGATAGTGTTGAAGAATTAAATATATGTTAATTCACAAAATAGGTGGTGAAAAATACTGCTTTTTGGTAGCCAAATTAGAGTAGGTTCTTATGGATGGTGCCTTTTTCTAGATAATTACACTGATAAACTGCATGCGCGTGCAATCCTTGCCTGTGAACAGCTTGCTAGATTTGCTTGCAAAGTGTTGTTTAAAAACATGTTTCAGACCTTCAGTTCATTTGAGATAAATGCAGTGTGTACGGAAATCACTGACATTTCAATAACAAAGGAAAACTGTAGCCACCAATGCTTCAAACTCTCAAAATAACTCTGTGTTCAGAGAAACTGCAAATTTTGTAATAAATAGAAAGCAATTTAGTTGATTCTTTGCTTGTGGTTAATATATGGTTTTCAAAATACTGGAAGTTGTGAGTACAACTAGTTTATTTACAAGATCAGATACTGAAAGATGAAGTCAGAGGCTTGAATGCCATTCTTTTTTCCATAACTGAAATGCAATGGAAAAATAACTGGTACAAATTACTAACTAGGGTATCTTAATTGTTCGTAGCTCTATGTGCTATGATAAAATAATTGGTGGCAGTTTCATTTAACAAGATTGGATTTTTCATTTCAAGTTTCTAAATTTTTAATACACTTGGTTTCTAGGTGATGAAAATGAAGTTTCCGAGTGTCATGTTACTGATGGCTCTTGCCAAGTTTTTAACGAACAAAAGAATAAGCACAATGAGGGGTTAAGAAAAACTAGAAGACTCCAAAAGGTCAGTTTAACTGGACATATTGTTTGTCAAGTTCTTTCTTTTTCTTGGAGAATCACTGAGTGCCTTTGTGTGTACAAAAAAAGAAATGCATTCTTTTTTCAATGGTTGCAGCTTAAACATTTCGACATTTTGCTAATGTTTGGCAAAGTGAAAGTGAAGATAAGTTGAAAATTTAGTTTGTTTCCTTTGCCCAAAGCAAAAAGTGTATAAGAGAAATAGCACAAACATTTTTTTAAAAAAAATTCATTGAATCATAGTATTGTGAAGCATTTTCTGATGTTTATTTAAACCTTAAAGTTCATGTTAAAAATACAAGTGCAAATGAAATGGCTTTTCCTAGCTATTTGAATGGACTAACGTTTCCAGAAATGTGACTATGTGAATCTCTACACCTTTTATATCTTAAAAAAAAAAAACAACAACCACCAAACCAAAACCCACCAAACCTTTAAATTATAGTCATTGTAGAGCATATACAGTTTTGTAGTGAATAGTTCCAATATGAAGCTTCAGATCGTATTGCTGGTATGCTGGGCATCTGTGTAAGTGTAGTCTGTTAAATTCATTACTTAGCTGTACGTCTCTTCATTTTGGAAGCAATGCAGTTAGTTTCTTTTCATAGAAAAAGAGTTTGAAATCTAATACCTCTTTAAAAATATTTTAGGTGTTTGCTGAATATAATTCCCAGACAATGTATGAATTGAAACTTTTTAGAGTACTTTAGTTATAACCCATTCCCTACAGTGTCTACTGAAGTGAACACCACCATTATAACTCATTCACTATGTTGAAGGCATGTCAGTAGGCATTTGGTTTTCACTATGTTATGGTACATTTTTAAAAAGCCATACAAAAATATCTGTAGGAAATAAGACCAGGCATAAATGTTAACGTTGTTTACCTCCATGGTTATTTCAATTTTGTGATTTGTAGTTTCTTTAATCTAATACAAATCAAGCTGTTGATTTGGTATTTCTCTGCTGTGCTATTGTGTTATGCGTTTGTTTTCTACAAAACCTCATGCAGGTTGAGTTTCTTGTATATTGATTTAGCAAGAATGACTTTGTTCGGGTTCTTTAACATCACAACTTTAGATAAAGAAAGAAAATACGAGTAATTTTAATCTATACTATTTATATAGGCATGCTTATTGTACTCTTAACATGGTAGACTTCTAATCGGTTATCTACAATTGTACTGTCAACTAACAAAAACTGTGAAGACAGGGCAGTTTATAATGTCAGCTGCAGGCATGTTGGGGGAAGACAAGTAAGATTTTCAGGAATTTAATGGCATCAGGAACAGGTTTTTGGTTTAAAAACACTACCACCCCTCAAGAAAACCCCAGGAGTTTTGGTATGTTGTACATACTCAAATGCAATGCATAAAGGTAGATTTATAGAACTGGCATATGGGTTTGAAATTCTTGGTTTTGAGACATGCAACTCATAACTGAGGATAGTTCCAGAGTCTTCTCATGCACAGCTGGCAAGGATTAATCATAGAATCATCCAGGTTGGAAGGGACCTTTAAGATCATCAAGTCCAACCATCAGCCTAACACTGCCAAAACCACTGCTGGACCATGTCCCTAAGCACCATGTCTATGTGTCTTTCAAATACCTCCAGGGATGGGGACTCAACCACTTCCCCGGGAAGCCTGTTCCAATGTTTGATTAAACCCTTCAGTGAAGAAATTTTTCCTAATACCCAATCTAGAGCTCCACTGGCATAACTTGAGGCTGTTTCCTCTTGTCTTATTGCTTGTTACTTGGG
>RSEF01000001.1:111130736-111152688 GCA_003993805.1 Himantopus leucocephalus | reverse complement strand
ATAGAAACTTTTTTTGTTGTCCTTGACAACAGAAGCCAGGTCTGATGCTTCTGAAAGAACTGGGAGGGCTACTTTGTTGTGAAGTCAGTAATAGCAAACAGAATTACTCCTGAATATTGTAGGACTTGCATGGAGAAATAGTTTTCATCTCCCTGCAGCCCCTCACATCAGCTTTTGACATCTTCAGATCCAACTAGATGCTCTGAAGTTCCAAAATGAGGCAGATGAGGAGGAAACATGCACCTGTTCAGAAGTGGCACACTGTGTATGTTACTGTGTTTTGCAGACCTAGTTTCAGTAGACTGGATCTTTCCCTTAACTCATTTCTTTTGAGTTCCCATTCTCGTGACATTGTCTTGTCTCTTGTAATTCATTCCCTCTTTTTAATTATTCACCCTTTATTAATACATATTTCTTTGGCCAGTAAAAGTGAGACGAGAATTGATTGGCATTACACCCCTGAGGCATTTAAACCAGTCTGTTGTCTCCAGACTGGCAGCCTGTCATAAGCTTAATGTTTCATGCATGGACAACATAATAGTACTGTAAAAACACCACCAAAGTTCATCTGTTGGCAGAAGCAGAGCTTTGCTAAGGCTGCTTTAAAGATCAAGTGGAAAGCTCTTTGGGAAGGTAAAATTGACACAATAATGTTAAATTTAAATTAAAACTATTATTCGCCAGGAATAATGAGAAAGCAGAACATAACAAAAATCTTCTGGGGAAGGAAGACTACACAAGAAGAGTATAGAAAATATAAATATTTCTCCCAACCTTAAATTGGTAGGGGAGGATTATATAAAATGAGATCTGTAAAGTATCATTCAGCTAGCTGATACTAATAGGTTCTACATCTAAATACCACAATTTAAGAACAGTGAGTACCTTGGGAATATTAAGTTGTTGATTGTTAGATACCTATTAGATCGTTGGCAAGAAATGCAGCATGACCGAGTGAGATGAGCCTACAGGGATCCATTATTGTTTCTCAATATATGATCTCCAGCAACTCTTTCAATCAGGATGAAGTGTGAGGGTCTGAGCCCTATGTAGTTGCAATAGGACAGTGTGCTACGTAGTGTTGTGTTGACCTCTGTGATGTGGTATTCAGTGATCTACACCTTTTAAAACACAGTGGCCATCACTGACAGTTTATGTATTCAGAGGATAACCCTCAGAACAAGAAAAGGATGCGTAACATATGTGTAAATGTAGTGTTTATAGGGCAGACACATACTGAAGCCTGAAGGCCTAATCTGCTGTCGACAGAAGAAACACTGGGGCAAGTCACTGTTTTCAACATCTACTTTAGAGTGAGATGAATGTTGCCCCAGAAGTTTCTGGTTCTGTCCCTGTCTGAAAGCAGTGGGGATAGCTGGCTCAGATGTGGCCAGCTCCAGATGGATTGCACCCACAGCGATGTGAATATAACACAGTTCCCCACACCAGAAACCAGAAATTGTTCTAGGATCATAGGGTACTACAGAATAAGTTTGATTAGATACTTAGTAACAGCAAACTTCATATGGACTCCTGGACTAATAAAATAGCACAGTTTGTTTTGTGAGATTTGGAGATGTTATCCAGATTTATCATGATACCATCCAAACAGGCTAAGCCCTTTACCATCACTGCAGATCATCTAACTTTATCTGAAGGGTTTTTTTACCAGTAGTTCAACAACTCACAAGTTTCTGCTACACAGTGAGGGTAACAAGATGTTTGAATGTAAAGAGTTATCACTGATGTCTGGAGACACCAGTACTGAGAATCAGCTAGAATAAACATATAGAAGGATACTGTGTTAAGGCTACCTGATGCCACTCAGTTCTCAAAAACATTTTTTACTGTTTTTTTATAAGATTGAGAGCAAATCATGCGTCCACAGTAATTATGCCCGTTCTTGTATACATTCTTGATGTAGCACTTACTGTTTATATTTTCCCCACCTTTTCTTTAAGCATTTTCTGAGTTTGCAAGGCAATAGTTTTGCTCACTTGGCTTTGTTGGAGACACATGTATCTAAAGCCATCATAAAACTTGCCAGATTTTTTCCCTTCATCTATGTAGGTTCTATTCAGATATGCTGGTCTCATCATCAACTCTGTGATACTGTGAGACTACCACTTCTTCAATAGTCTTAGGGAAGAAGTGGACACATAATTGAGGACAGGAGTCAGCATCAACACAACTTATTCATGGCAGCTGAAGTACAGTGATAGAGGCAATTTTCTCTTTTTGTGTGTTTAAATAGTCCTGCAATTTTAAAAACTTTAAGACTCTTGGTATCTTAAAAACTTTTAAGCAGATAGATAAAATTACAATAGCTCTTACCACACCTGCACTGTCCAGCTAGACTGGAGACAGTAACTATTGCTGAAAAGTCTGCTTAAATTTGCAAATTTGTTTGTGCCATGTACAATAATGGACATTAAGTGCTCTTTGGAACCAGCAACCAGTGATTTTTCTCTTGACATTAAACCCAGAAATCATTATTATTACAAATGACATTAAATGAACAGATTTACACTACACTAATGCAAGATGGTTTGGTGCATGGGAAAAAAATATCCATCTGAGAGGACTGTTTCATTAAGTGATCTGATAAGTGGGCTTGACCATATATTTAAAGTATTGCTTAATTATTTTTTCTTAATTACACAGTGAACAATGCTATGACTACTATACATTAGAATCTTGCGAATTCTTACAACCCAGTTGGAGACTTACAGAGGTTTATTGAATTTTGTGAATTAACAAATAAACAAACAGACGTAATGAAAAGTCAGTTACTGCACCACAGTGGCTCTTTATTATGAAAGTTATAATTTTAATATACCTTATTTTTTATATATATAATACATAGTATAATAATATTTCATTCTATTGCTAATAAATGTTGGTCATCTATTGTCAAAATAACAAAGTCTTACTAATGAGAACTCACTCTAGCATCTGCTATGTCATATATGAGGACAGAAGATACTGGTCTATAGACATACCTGTGATGATGTTTTCATATTTTTGACATGTAAGTTAAGGGGTTTACTGCATACTAATTCAGATTTTGTTCTTGGTTACTTTCATGCTTTCCTGTTAACAGTGACACAGATAAATCAGGAGTGGAATATACATCCTTTTGTTTTTAAGGAAGTGAATATAAAGGAAAAAGTTTGTAATGACTAGGAAGTGAAGGCAAACGCAACTTGGAGCTACAGTGTGCTCAAGTAGAAAAGTCAGGAAGCTTTTATTTAAAAACTGAAAGCAGCAGCTTTCCACTAACCCAAAAACTTGGTATTAAGAGATGTTCAGGGATCCAACACACATTATTCACACCCTAAGGCCTAAGTAAGGCTTAAAAAGGGTAAAGGTCTGCGCTCAGTCTCCAGTAAGGAATCGTAGTATCCCCACTTAGCCCTAGGCAAAGACATAGTAAAATACCACTGAATATTTTAGTACTGTTAATAACTAAGCTGAAACCACTGCTGACTAATATTATGGGAGCTGCTGTTTATCAACTGGGGCAGCTAAGTCACTTAATGCTTCTCCCATTAGAAAGGATTTGTGTGACCTTTTCTTTGAACAATATTAATCCATGCAGTGTTTGGAAAAAGCCTTTGCTATTAGACAGAGGAAATCCATTCAGTTTGGGGAGGTGCCTTTGAAAGAGCACGTTTTCTGCTGTTTTCAGGGAAGCAGCAGACGATGCTGCATCTGCTAGAGTTAGAAGGCTGCAGGGAGAGAAAGCACCCACTGTCTCCTGCCTTGTCATTCACTGAAATTAGTCCAGTAACTACAGGAGTAATATACTTGTGCTAAAAGCTGAGGTGCTTGGATGATACTTCATGAAAGATACAGTAATAGAATCACTCTTCAAGTCTGCTTTGGAGGAAAAAAAAAACCAGATATGCAAAGAGCTGTGGTCAAAAGCATTGATTAGATTGGAAAGTGAAGCACTAGAATGCTAAGGAATAACAAATTTATGGGTTTTACTTATGCATTCATATGTTGATTTTAATATGATCACATTGCCCTCCCTTAGAAGGCCTGTCTTCCTTAATCCAGCATCCTTTAATTTTTGAGTTCAGCCAAAATAACATCCTTCAGAGTAGTGTCTTGTTTGTAGATTTGTGCTACTGAATGCTGCTCTGGTATTTGGCAAATCTTGAGCCTAATTTGAAGCCCCAAACCTACCCAAACAAATATGCACATCAACACTATCCCTAATGTATACTTCCAGTGATGTAGCTTGTTTATCTTCCTGTGTATATTTTAAAAAATAAAATACTCTTTTTAATGACAATATCAAGAAGGCCTCAAACATTTTAGCAAGAAAAACATTTAAAATAAGCACCAGTGATTAGAACATCTGTGTGTAAAATATTAATTTGTGTACAGGGTGATAGAAAAAAATACATAATTAGTACCTGGGGACCCAATTCTCAAAATCTAGGGATCATTAGGGAAGTCTTTGTTGGGCCTTTTTCCAAATGGTGTTTGTATTTGCTTCATGAGATGTTTTTTTAAGATTTTTTTTTTAAATGCTTTAATTCTGTTAGGGTCTTGAAGAGGTAATTATCACTCATTTAAAAAAAAATAATCTCATTGCAATGCCAATGGAAGAAAATGAAAGACAGGGAGCATTCCAGCAAAACTGATCCACACTTCTGAGAAATTGCAGTTTTGATAAAAACTAAAAATCCTAGAGCCTAAAAATAAACTTACTAGTGTGAATTTTATGAACTCTGGATCTGATTATCGTTACTTATAAGTAATAATGTAGGAGAAACTTCAAAAACTTCAACTACTCCTATCATTTAGAGAGAAAAAAGTCTGAGTTAATTTGATCGTAGACCCCAGCAAAAGACAGTTCATCAATGTCAGTGCAAATTGTTGGGACTTCACAGATCATGAGAAATTGTGTGAATAAGGAGATAGAAACATATTTTCTAATTTCTTTAAAATTCTTCTGGATGCCAACTGTAGTCAGAAATAGGCACAGTATTTTTAAAGCAAGAATACAGAATACAACAAAAGTGTTTTAATAGTACATTTTTTAAAAATTCCTTCAATTTTTGAACTTGCTTTAACCCAAATTTGGCTGCTGATAATGTTCTTTTACATGGATCCACAGAGCTGACTTACCAGTGTTTTTGGATCTCAAGTTACAGATATAAATATTCACAAACCCTTATTTTCATACGCACACATGACACAATTTTCACAGGAAGTAACAGCATAAGGTTATGAAAATTTACAGTTTACCAATAATGCCAAATTATGAAACATCCAAAAGAAAGTCTCACTTTCTGTTGCAAGATGAGAGTTTTAACTGTGTCTTCAAGCAATACATTTTAGAGCTTTTCAAGATATGAGGCTTTAAGTAATGTAAACTTTCTTCTGATGTTATAAGCGTGGATAGTTTGCAGCATTTCTCAAGGTGCACAGAGAAGGCTGTCTAAATCATGGAAGCATGCTGCTTTTGTGGTAAAACTTCCCAGAGCTTTTGTCACATACTTGCAATATTAGCAGTCATCTCCCACTCCCCACTGGAATTAATCACAGAATATCTCAAGCTGGAAGAGACCCATAAGGGTCATCAAGTCCAACTCTCTGCTCCTCACAGACTACCTAAAATAAACCATATGACTAAGAGTATCATCCAGATGCTCCTTGAACTCTGACAGACTTGGTTCCCTGAGGAGTCTGTTATAGTGACCAACCACCCTCTCAGTGAAGAACCTTTTCCTAGTGTCTAATCTGAACTTCCCCTGATGCAGCTTTATTCCATTTCCTTGTGTCCTGAGATCAGCATTTCCCCCTCTCCTGCTCCCCTTGAGGAAGTTGTAGACTGCAGTGAGGTCACCCCTCAGCCTTCTCTTCAAGCTGAACAAACCAAGTGACCTCAGCCACTCCTCAATCTTGCCCTCAAGGCCTTTCACCAACTCAATCACCCTCCTCTGGACACACTTTAATAGTTTGATGTCACACAGTAGATAGCCTGCAGCTGACTCAGCTGGAAAGTTCTTCTGCCCCAAATGGAAGTTTTTAATGCTCTCCTTTTTTTTAATTTTATTTTTAGCTATTTTGCTTGGGGAAGAAAATAAGTTAAATGGAAGTGAAAATTTTGCCTTTAATAATTAGCCTTTTTTTAATAACACAACAGGTTAATGTTGTAACAATTTTAATGAATGTAGAAGCCTGTGCAATTAAGAAATAGTAGTAGATGCTCCATGAAGCACAAAAACCCCACAGGTATCAGAGTTTCCAATCCTTGCAGTATGATTTTGTGTGGGTGGTAATGTAGGTGTCGGGACCCAGCCAAATTCTTTAACTATGAAATTGAAAGGGCTGTGTTGCTGATCAAGCCACACTCACTGCCGTTGTGCAGAACTTGCACAGCCTATGCTTTTCCACGCAAAGATGAGAAGTGGCTGAGGCAGATGGAAAAAGCCATGTATTTTTTCAGCCTCCAGGATCAAGAAAAAATATTTCAAAGACCGTATTCCCAAAAAAACAGGCCACTTAAGAAAATATTTGATTATGGCTTCTCTCTGGCTTTTAATGTTTTTTTCCCACCCTTCCCTCTTTAGAGGCAGCTCTATAACAACAGATTCTGCCTCAGCAGCTTGGCGGCTATTTGAAAGGTGAGTGAACTCCCTAATTAGGAGAACACAATTTCTACTTGCTGCTCTTCAGCATGACTAGGGAAAGCAAAGAGTAAACAGAGTACAGGTGCCTGGTCACCCATGTGATCTATGATGTGAAGCGTTATAATGAGAAGAGAGCTGGGTTGCAAGGGAGATGTTCTGGACCTTTTAATTATATCTCATGCATCAAATTGTACTGTTGTCAGGGAAACTACTTTGCCTCTCTCTGTTCTGAATTGCTGCCACTCTGAAGTCCTATGCATTGCAAGCAGAAAACCCAGAGAAGGATCCAACAATAGATTATTAAATAGCTTCAAATTAACATTAATAACATTGATTTGTCTGATTTGGCATTTACCTTCCTCCAGGTGAGGTGACCTAATGGTTTTCTCTGTGATGAAAAAGCTTAAGCACTGCATTTTTAAAACAAAAGTGTTGGTTTTCCAACTTCCATAGTTTTCAGAGACTGTCACTTCTGAGAGCTCTGAAGTTTGGATAATCTACATATTATTAGGAATGGGCTACCAAGAAATCATTTGGAGTGGCTAGAGAATGCAAGTATGGCATGCAGCTGTTCAGATTTAGAAAGTCAGGGTTTTTCTGTGACCTTGTAAAAATCCTTTTGCTCACATTCCTAAAAATGTTGGATGCCTCTAATTTTGGAGGTCCGCTTTGGATGCCTGTTGCCAGTGTTACGTAATAATAAGCAACGTGTGTTCTGAAGGTAGATTAACAGACCATAAAGGCAAGCTTTATTCAGTCAGAAGTTTCTGAGCAAAGATATGTCAGTTTTTAATCAGAATCAAGAAAGAATGTTAAGACTTAGAATCTGAAGACTTGCCTGGTATTATCATCAAGGGTGGAGACACCTCAGTGTCAGTGGCAGCATCCAAAAATTAAGATTCTAATGCCTTCCTTTTTCCAAGCGTTGAGCATTCATAATCCTCATTCGGGTTCATGGGACTTACGAATGGTTCAACATGCCTATGTGTCTCTGAGTCTCCATAAAAAGCTAAAGAAGTAAAACTGAATCAATGCATCTGAAGGTTTAAGCCTTGCTCCCTTTTATCTTGTTTCATGCATTTATTACATAGAAAATGCAACATGTATATAATTTGCTGTTTGTAATGCTGGAGTAGTACTGACAGCTTGCAAAGAAATCCAGAATATCCAACCATTAAAAATTATTGGTGTCTTTTCTAAGAGTTCTGTGCATGCTTGAAGAGGAATAACATATATATGTTGCAGCATTCACATGCCTAGGTAGAGCACATGGCTAACACAGATATGAGTGTCACTGAAAACCTGAACTACCACGTCCTTAGGAGGAGGAGATCAAGTGTGGTATGAGATAACCAGCACTGTATTTTCCTGGAATGTATTTTCAGAAAAGCTTTGAAGAGGAATGTAACAGTGCCTGAACCCAACTTAGATTTCCAGAAATAATATACATATCATTAAATTTCTCATCCACATATATTTTATCTCCCTTGTTTCTCCTTGGAGAATAACTAGTATGCAAGGACACCAGAATCCCTCAAATGTATTATGTTAATAATGGGCTAAAATAGAACAGCCTTCCTAAATAGCAGAGGAAGGGATAAAGCTTTACATTAATCTACATAATATAGAAACAGGACTACCAAAACAGGAAAAAATGGCCTGCAATGGTCTTTGAAATGGAAGTAATCACATACAAAACATAAATATAAGCTTACTGATACAAACTGACATTAAACGTGGGAATATTTCTAAGCTTAATATAACTCTAAATCTTGCTTGGATTTCTTTATTTTCTCAGATTTAGGGTGCATTTACTTTGTTGGTTGTGTCTGCCTGGGCAGCCTTGGGACTTGTACTGTACCTGGGACATAGTTGTTCTGAAGAAGTCAGAAATAAGCTAGTGCTTATTGTTGGGCTACATTCCAACCTGTAAGTAAGATACGGGAAAACAGGTACCCAACTTTCACAAGACTTCAGAAATAGGCTGAACAAGGGAATGACTGGAAGAATTTCAGCTCCCAGCTTAGCCATTGGTGCCACATAATCTTGCTGATTTGAAAGTATCATAGTTCAGGTGCCTATAAAGTCTTAATATCCTGGGGGGAATAAAAATATTTTTAAGTTAAGGCAGATTTTTAGACAAGGCTAGCACTCAAAATTTAACAAAGAATATTTGTTGAAAAATCTTGTTGTTATTCCTAAGAGTTTCCTCCAAATTCACTGCAATAAACACTCTGTACCATATACACTTCAGGGGCGTTTATTTCAAGCTCTAACAGAATATGGAAGTTTTGCATAAAAGAAGCCTTCTCAGTAGCGCATTGCTAACTTAACACAGCTGAGACCAATACAGTTATTTACTTTTTAAGCACATGCGTGCAAATCCCTTCTGTCTAGTGAGGGTTAGAGTTCTACATCTAGACGCTGACAACCCATGCAACAGATACTGGGTAGGAAATGTGGCATCCTTGGACTCTTCTCTTTGGTAGCATGAAGGAACTACTAATAAGATTTTAAACAGATTAAAAAGCTTTTTGGAGAGAGGGTAGGAAGTTGTTTACTTCAAACAAATATCCCGAGACCAGTATTTCTGCTAGTGGAAATGGAACTCCTCAAGTAGTTGGTTGGCAGTACACAAAGTTATAAAGAACAGACCAGAATAGCACAAATTCATCCTGCAGGACTGAAAGTGTTCAGAGGGCCTCTAAAGCTTATAGAACTATGTGAATAACTTTTTTCATCAATAGCAAATTTAAAACAATTTAAATCACATACCAGTAAATCCAAAATTATTACTGCCCATTTATTTTTGTAAAATTCAAAAGCTGATAATCTTCATAGGTTCTGTAAAATCATTTTCATTGAGAAATGGAACATTTAGTTTTCAAATGCATAACTTTTTTCAAATAAAATTGAAAGAAATGTTAAAGAAATGTTATGAATCCCTTGATAAAGTGACTATTTTACCAATTTACTTTATGATTTGGAGTAAATTACTTAACCTCACTGGACCTCAGCCCACCATTGGCAAATTTGGATTAATGGTGCTTCTCCACTTTAAGCGGTCAGTAGTATTCCTGCATTTTCCATCTCTAACAAGTCTTATGAGGATAACTGCATAAAAAATTATAAATATGTTACAGCAGGGAGAGTTGCTACCTCCTTGTATGTAGCAGAAGTATGGAGAAGTTCCCCAAATATGCATTTAAAAACTGCCTAAATAACAGACGTTGCTTCTCCTTTTTCTTTGGGGTGTAAGAGACAGATTAAGTGACTGGACTGTGTTATTTTTATTCCAACATAGAAGTTTACTATCTAGTGGTATAAAATGGCTGCATAAAAAGAGCAATAAATGCGGTCAGAACAATTAAAAAAAACATCCAAGGCATATGCATTGGATTGCCAGATCACTGGTGTCAATTTTCTCCTTTCCAGAATATCTTCTTTACTTCCTGAAAGAGATTTAAGTAAAGTGAAGAAGCAATAAAAGTTGACCTGTTCAAGATACTTACAGAGATCAGTTTTAAATTCAGTTTAGTCGCCAGCAGAGCTGTGGGCTGGGCTGGCTGAAGCAAATCAAATGCTTCTCTCTTACCTGTACATTTCATACTAAAAGTATATGAAAGATCAGTGTGAATGTATCCTTTCCTGATGGTGTGGATGTGTCAGGACTCAAAAGTGAAACAAAGCTATGCCTGTAAGTTTTTTGCCAAGAGTTGGATTTTCTCTCTTCTAACATCATGCATAGAATCCACAGTTCAAGGCTTTTTTTAGAATTCTTAGTTCAAATCTGTCCTCATATACACTTTATCCTATCCCCATTAATACCTTTGAATTTGGTTTGAAGAAAGCAAGTCTTGGACCATAGACTTATTCAATACACATTCCAGAAATGGAGCTATATGCAACCACACACTTTAGTGCCTCGTGGTCTCCTGCAGTTGCTAGCTTCTCTCTCTGCACTGACAGCTTGGCTCCTCTCTGTTGGAAGGTGTTTCAGAGGCCAGGCACAGGACGGGTAGTCTCTCAGCTACTCGTCCATTGCTTGAATGTGCTGGAGCAGTCTCCAGTCTTCCTACAACAATCCCGAGTGCAGGAGAGTGAAGATGGGGAATGCAGTGTGTGTTTTAACCTGTTTTCTGCTTACCAAGTCTCCTCCCCTTTCCAGAAGATCTCAGAGCAACTTTCCACTGCTGCCTTGCACTTGTGTGTGTTCACTTTCCCTGAGCCTTATAGCTGATGAGAAAGGACACTGCTGTTGCCTCCACAGAGGACCTCTTTTCTGAGAGACTTCTACCTGCTGAGAAGCAGACATAAAGGTCTTACTCCAGCCCTGGAGTGAACTGGAATTATCTGTGAAAGGAGTGTCCTGTGTTCCTTTCTGGCTGCCCAGTGATGTCAAAGAGCTTTCAATGCAAATTTTAAAATGTGTAATGTATAGTGTAAAATATAAAAATGACCATAGAGAAACATGTGGCCACCAGCTTTTGTGGTTATAAAAGAGAATGAACTTTATATGCTAATTTATTGTTTTCAACTCTTATAACGTCACAGAAGACTGAGTAGTCTCATGGTTCTCCTTTAACTAGTGAAAAGTGAATTAATTCATTGCTCTATCTGAGCCAGTTTCATCCTCAAAAGCAGACATGAGAGAAGAAGTAACTTAAAGTATTTTTTTCTGTCATGGGAGTATGACTCATGCACTTTTATCTGTACCCACTATCTTGCCAACATTTTTTGTTAAAAATCCTCCAGGGAAAAAGATGAATGTATAAATACTTATGAAGTTTTTAGTAAAATGCTCATGATCATTGTAAGAGATAATATAACCGTTTAAAGCTTGTGTGCAGGGAAAAAACAGTTATTTTTATTTAGTATCTTCTGCACTTCACAGTACAAAAGATATCCAAGATGGTGTGCTAATTTGATTTTCTTTTTTTTTCCTTCAGTATTTCTATCATTTTCAGGAAGGGACAATGAGGTTTTGTCACTATGGATAGGTATCGGGCATGGACCTGAGATTGTTTATCAGTTTCTGGCTTTTCAAAAATCATATCGTCTCTCTGTTTCTCAGTTTCTTAAATGAAAAGGAAAATAAAAAGGGGAATAGTGATACTACTGTGATAGCTAGTCATGAAAGCTATAATATTATGGCTAAGTATTATTTTTTCCCCCATTGATTCTTTCTAGGAGCATTGTCTTTCTTGTTGCTTAAGAATTGTCAATGAGCAGAAGGATTTTACTCAATGTGTTTTTTCAGAATTATTTGCCATATACAATATGTGAAGAATCAGAGACTTAAGGAAAATTTATGAACATTTCTTGGTGTGTTTGCTTCTCAGATGCAGTCTGTTTTGGTTTCGTGCATGCATGATAACAAGATGTTGTAGTGAAGGGCATTTGGCTGAATATGTGGATTTCATGCTGCAGCAATGAGAAGTGGTATATCCAAAATGCTAGGACTCCCTATGAAGAATTTGCCTTATTATACTTGTGCTTTATAAAATCTTAAGTGATTTAGGGACTCAGATGTTGCTGATTCTCAGTAGGGAAAAAAAAAAAAAAAACAACCAAAAAAACCCCAGGGAAATAACTTGAGTAATTTTTGAAATCTGACTCCTACAGTATAGTGAAAAAAACCAACAAATATATTTTAACCTGTTATTAAAATATATCTGGCAATGCGACTTCCTCCAGGGTATTACACAAAAGTCACCCTGGCCTGCTCTGTCAAGGCCTGCCATAGGAAAGGCACTTCATCCCTTTGTGTGGCAGCTGCATCATTTGTCTCTATTACCCATGTAGTCTAGAAAATATTCGAGCAGTCTATTCTTTTGTGTAATGTCATGTGCATTGTAACTCAAAGTTGGTCCTGCAGATGATATTATTAAAAAAAATGTAATAGCATACTGTTCCAGCAGTATTCAGGGAGAAAATAAATGTTTTTATTCTCAATTCTGGAATGGCATTTGTAAGTCTTCAGCTGTCTTTCAGGCACAAAACCCCAATCAGTCCTGGCATCGAGTAACATTCGCTGGCCTGAGCGCAAATGAAATGCATCCGTACAGGTGTGTTCTGAAACGGGTTAGTTTGTCTGGAGGGAGTTTACTGGGACATTATTTTCTATTTTTGTTATGTACCACACTGGCATCGATGAGAAAACTTAGGTCTTATCTGCAGCATGTGATCGATCATGCAGCAGTTCTCCAGGTCAGCCAGGCAGCCTTGGTCTGAAATACCTGTTTCAGCCCCAGGCTGCACCACCTGCGCATCAGCACCAGTGCTGGGGGCTTGTGTGCTGCCAGGTCAGTCCTCAGTCGCTCGGGATCTCTGCACCACACTCTATAGCGCGCTGTGCGTGTGCTGCGGATCGTTTTATCAGGGTGTTTGGTGCACCTTTGCTTTACAGACACCTACCAAATAATCCTGTTGTTTTTACCCAGTTGTTGTTCGTGGAAAGTTTCTTGTAAGTACCGTGGAAGATAGATAAACAAGTAGGTTTTTCAGGATAGAGACTGTTGGTTTAATGCCTCTTAACTAATGGAAGAATATTTCAAATGTACTAACATGGCAAAAGTGCTGAAGAAAAAGAATATTAATTAAATGCTTAAATTCATTATGTTCTTCAAAATGTAAAATTATATCAAGAAAGCGAGGCCTTGCTTTTACTTATTATTAAAAATGGGTCATCATATCTAATATATCTAACCTATATATGTGTCCCGCCACCTGCAGTTAAACATGACTTAGTTGCCCGCCTCTCAACTCTATTAACGGTGATGTTTCGTCTGAAAGGACATACCAATACTTGTGCTTCCCGAACTGCTACATTAATGTATACATATTTAATGCATTTATTGTTGCTTTATACACTTCATTGGAATTTGAATACTCTCTCAGTCACTTCCAAATAACTTTATGGTAATACCAATTCAGAGATAAACATCTCCGTTCAGGTAGGACAAGGATCCCCATACCCCCCAGTTTATTACTTTCTGTACCAAAATTTTTGCAAAAGAGCAAAGTCAAACTGCTGCTGACTCCATAGATTATAGAACACGTAACTAGGGAGGCTTTCCTTGCTAAGTTTCCCTACACAGAAAATCTTGGTACCTGTAACTGAAAAATTGTTCTTAGTAAATATCGGATTGAAATTGGTGTATACCCTAGAAGTATCTGAGGACTCACATTTTTTTTTCCAGAGTTATATATCTCTAGGTATATTAAACACACTAAAGTTGCAGAAAATGGCTTATTTTTCTTCTCGATATCTTCTTCTAAGCAGCACAGCACTGCACCTTTTATCTTTCCTTCCATGTTTCTTGCATGCTATCCCCTAGCCCTGTAGCCTCCTTCAGCATCACTGCTATTGAGATTCTTCCCCTTATTAAATGAATTGCTTTTTTCATTAAAAAGGATCCTTGTCACTTGCTTTTTAAAAATAGTTGATAGTAAAGAAATGTTTCTACAAAGCACTGTGTTCATTTTAAACTTGCAGAGATAGTTAATATCACGGAAAGTCTTCTGGGGTACTGTTTGTGCATTGATTTTACTGATACTGCCCATTCTACGGAAAGTAAACTTTCTGTTACACATAGTAAAAAAGAAGGGATGACAGCTGCTTTGTGTGTGACGAGAGCACTTTTCTGAAGGAAAAAATGTAGAACTGCTTGCAGATACTGGGGGATTTCCCTATGAGCCTATTAAAATTACCTTATGCAAAAACTAATTACAGTACTGCATTGTTGACTTTCCAGAAGCTTTTCATTTTATTGAAAAATATTCTCCAACTGTCTTGGCATTGTCCTAGGCAAGAAAAATATTTTGAGCATTGTTGGAGGAACAAATTACTGTGTGTTAAACTGGAGTGTAGTTTATAGCACATTGATAGCTGACAGTACCCTGTGTGTGTGCTTTTATCCCATGGTAAACGCAAGGTAGTTCGATGAAATTAGGGTAGGCAAACCCTCCTACACCACGAAGAAAGAGCACACACAGAGACTGCTTTTAGCAGAGTAGCTGACATGCTGTAAAATTACAGCCTAGCTGGCTTCCTGATAACTCATGTAGCTATTTCATGTAGCCATTCCCCTATTTGTTCTGTATCATAATAGTTTTCAGTATAGGCTATACGTCTTACTTGTCAAGATTTATGGCCACTGATTTGTCTACACTTACATATTAAAGAGTGTAGTATGTGTAGAGTATCTAGGAAGGACAAATCAGGCCACAACAGGGCTGATATAACACTGTGGGATTAATCTAAAGAGTATAGAGGGCCATATGACCAGTACAAAACCCAGAAGGAATAAGTAAGTTTGTAAGACAAGACTTAACTTTCCAGTCAGGAAATACATGTTGCCTCTGTGTCGTGGTTTCAGTTGGGATAGAGTTAACTGTCTTACTAGCAGTTGGTATAGGGCTATGTTTTGGATTTGGGATGAGAGCGATGTTGATAGTGCCCTGATGGTTTTGGTTGTTGCTAAGAAGGCAAGGTCTTTTCTGCTCCTCATACCGCCCTAGCAAGGAGTAGGCTGGGAGTGCACAAAAAGTTAGGAGGCGACACAAACAGGACAGCTGACCCCAACTGACCAAAGGGATATTGCATATCATATGTCATCATGCTCAGTATATAAAGCTGAGTGAAGAACAAGGAAGCGGGGGACGTTCGGAGTTATGGTGTTTGTCTTCCCAAGGAACTGTTACAGATCATGGAGCCCTCCTTTCCTGGAGATGGCTGAACACCTGCTTGCTGATGGGTAGCAGTGAGCTAATTCCTTGTTTTGCTTTGCTTGCATGCGTGTTTTTTGCTTTACTTATTAAACCGTCTTTATCTCAACCCATGGCTTTTCTCACTTTTACTCTTCTGATTCTCTCCCCCATCCCCCTGGGGGACTGCAAGAGAATAGCTGCATGGTCCTACTTGCCAGCTGCGATTAAAGCATGACACTCTACTAGATGGAGGGATATGAAAGACAACTAGTGCTAATTGTGGAAATAAATAGATAAATTGTTTTATTATGTTTTAACGGCACTGCTGTTCCATTAATCCACTAACAGTTATAGCCCTGCTCCTAATGTGGAAAGCTGTGTGGCATCCGAGCCTGGCCAGAGTGCTTTCTGGGGCTTTGTGGAAGCTCCTGATGAGGATGGTACCTCTTCAGCATGCCACAGGCAGGAGGGGAATAAGGCATCTTTGCACACCTTCTAAGCCACGGCTGGGACAAGGTAGTACATGAAAGGTTAGGAGTCGGCTTTAGGATTTACAGTCTGCCTCTACAGGGCTGTGTTGTTCCCATGTTGAAATCTGTTACTTTTTGGATACTGATGCTCAGGCAGTGTCACTGACTGAGACACCAGTAAGACAACTCAGAAAAGACTGGCAGGGTTAAGGGAGACAATTTAGGGGAGAAAGGTGTTGAATGGGATTTTTTAGAGATGAGCAAGGAAGAAAGCGACCCATTCTAAAACGCTCCGCTCCCCATTGCAGGGGGAGGTAAATATCACAGTGCTCTTAACAAGCCAGGCTACAGGTATTCTGATATTTATAAATATCAAAAAAAGCTACAGGAAGATACTCAGAATTGAGAGGATAATATATTTAAGACTATCTAGGAGTGCATCTGTACTTTCAAATAACATCAGTCCCTGGTTTATTCCTGGTTCCCTGGTTGTCCACATTTCATATATATGATTTTGTGCTTGAGATGTCTTTTTGGACTGATGCGTCTTGTCCCTCTGAGATAGAATTTGGGGGTGCGTTAGCACTGAGGACAGCCTCTGACCCACCCTGTGGGGACAGGACACCAGAGCAACACCCGCCACCTGCACAGCCCTCCAACTCTCTTGCGTGGAGCCTTGTACCCCCAGACAAACCAAATGCTCCTGGTCTGTGACCCATGTTTTGTTGAAACTCTTCCAGTGGGCAGCAATGTAGCCCTCACATTATTTCAGACACTTTGAATTGAAGAAATAATAATTGAAATAATAATTGCTAGGGCCAGGAACTCACCACAGAGGGCCCAGAGGACACCTGGGCAAAGTCCTATGCTGTGTGCATGCAACCTGTCTGATCTAAATGGAGCTTTCCCTGAACACCGAGGTGATGAGCCCTTTGCATCTCCTATCCTGTTGGTACAAGATCAGCATAAGGCTGCAGTCTCTACAACTTAGTTTGTCCTCCTTATATGTATATAATGATATAGTCTTCAAATATTATTTTCCCTTTTGCTAGCCAAGAGTAGTCCTAGGCTGTTGTGGATTTATTACTTTTTTTTTAAATGGAAGTATATTTTTTTCCCAGGGAGTGCTAGAAGTTAAGAAGAACAAAAGCGTGTTCAGTGAGAACAGGGGTGTGAGGAGTGAAAAAGAGTAAAAACAGAGATGACAAACTCTATACTCCTTTCAGTGAAGTTCTTAATAAAGCACGTCCTAAACGAACTGAAATAATCACACAAAAATTAAACAGTTAAAAAAAAAAAAAAGAAAATTGGCCCATATGTAATTTCTTTAAGCATTTTTTACAAGATAACATGAAAGCAGGCAGCTTCTGAAACTAAAATTAGATCAAAACACAAATGTATATCAGGGTTATTTTTTAACTTTTTCTAATACAGCTGACACTATTCAATGCAAGAAACCACCTACCACCTATTACATCCCATACAAATACTCATTAAATATTTCGATTTTAAGATTCAGCTTCCTAGAGTAAAGCTTTATATATCAAATTGTTAAACTCCTACACTGGAGACTGTTTGGATGCTTTGTAAGTTTATTTACACCTAGCTTAAAATTTGACATCCATAGCTCTGTGGGCTTGCCTCATGCTATGTTCCTATAAATTGAATTCAGGATGCATAGCTTAACAGAGCCCTCTGACTTTGAGATTTTTTTCTCATAATGTAACTGGGAGGGCAAAACCATGTGTGTGCTGCAGTCTGAAACTTGTGTATAAGAACTCCTACCTCCACATTACTTGTAATACATTTTAAAATGAATTGTTCTTATTTTGTCCTTTGAACCAGCGCTTCAAAGGCAGCTGTGATTTACAAGGTATTTTAAATGGAAAATGTGTTGCCTGCTCCCTTGCAGCCTGTGATTTCTGTCTTCCTTTCTACACCCCCTCTGCATAGGTGCTGTTCAGTGTACAGGCAGACTAAACCTCTCTCAGTGCTCTCCCACATATCTGCTATTATTTGTTATTCCTATTTTACTGACTATCTCAGCACCTGCTGAATTCTAGCAGTCGTCTTACTGAACCCAACTGAAACATTCAGTTAATCTTTGCACAAAAGAGAAGGTGGAGCCGGTGTTTAAATGCAGCCGTCAGCCTGCACGATTCCTACAAGATCCATGGGCTAATTTTCTGTTACGCTAACCTGAGGCTTCCTAAACCTTTAAACTAAAAGATTTCCTGGGTTGTAGAAATGAAAGAGAAGTGATTTTTCAGAAGGTCCCTATTCAGTGCTGTCTATATATTTTTGGTACTGGAGAATTTCCAGTTGCAGCACAAGTACGATTTCTGTGGTAGAAGAAACGAGGCTATGAAAGCAGTAGCAGTTGCAAGACTACAGAAATTACATATTTTTCTCCTTGCTGAGCAGCAGCAGCAGCAGCAGAAATAATCTTTTGTTGCCCCCATGTCGAATGGCAGCAGATGTTGGGGCTTTACAGAACATCAGATTCTTAGTTGAAAAGAAATTAGTTGCACAGACTTTGAAATATTTTCTGTTGGTCTACTGCTATTCATAAGGTGTAAACAACCATGCTTAACTTTGACAGAGAGGAGAAAAACAAGCAATATGGTATTCAAGCAATTTTGCCAGAAGAAAATCCAGCTCAGATTTCGTTGTAGACGGAAATATTTTTCCTCTAGAAAGGTTCTATTTTATGTTATTTTCCAGTCTTATCTGCTCCCACACTATTCCCCATTCACAGTCATCACTGGTAAAGCTGCATGCCCAGTACTGGAAAGCCAAACTAAAATACAAATCAGCAAATTATTTATTGAAAAATGCCTTTTCAGAACGGCCAGGATTGATAATCAGATCAGGCTAAATTTACTGAAAAGTTTCAAATTTCAGATGGGGTGAAAATTAAGCCCTGTATAAACAGTGCCTTAACAATTCAGCAAATGCTGAAATTAACTGGTATCTTCCATAAATTACGTTACCAGCATTTGTGAAATCCTACCTCGGGTTCATATAAATTAATGGCCAAGGAAACAGAAGCTACTACATGTGGGAGTGCTCTTGCCTCTCATTTTTTACTCTCTGTTAATGTTAGAACTTTTAAGGGTTGTCCGCATTCTTACCTAATGATACTTTTTCTTTCTGCATAGGCTGTGTAGGTATGTATTGAGCCACTGTAACTTTGTGATAGCCTTGTGAAGGGGAATTTGAATGAAAGTCTTCTATATATTCCTGGATTATATCCTGATTACTTGAGAAAATGCTGGGTTTTTGTTTTGTACCAAAACACTCCAAAACATTTTCACTGAAGAGAATGGTTAATGGATAACTGATATTAATGAACAGGGGAAAAAACCCAGCATTTTCCATTATGTTAAAGGCAATGTCACTGTTCCCAGACACATCCTAGTCATAAAAGTCAACCCTCTGTTATCTGTCATACTGTTCAAAAGTAAAAAATGCAAGCTCGCAGGTGAGTGCAATAAAGATTTGGAATGAGGACTACGCCTTTTAATAAAGTGCAATTTGCAAAGCTAAAATTGTTGTTCTAGTCTATGGAAATACATGCTTTATGAAGGAACAGAGGTGAAATTGATTTAAAAGTTACTTTTTATCTGTCTTTAGGCAGAAGTTTTTGAATGCACGAAGGAAACAGGATGAATCAGACTAGAATGACCTTTTTAACAGTCATTTTTCTCCATTTTGGAGAAGACAGTCATATAATGTTTCATCCTTGTCAACTCTACTTACTTCCAAATGTATTTTCCTAATATTAGCACTTTCAAATTGTTTCCACAGAGTTTCTCTAGGCTGCGTATAAAGGAAAATTGTAGCTTTTCTGTTATACAGGTTTTTCTGTTACATAAGTTGCCGTCATTCTCTGATAATATTTGAATAATGGTCTATGTTACAGGAACCCACCAATTTTACAGAGAAAGATTTCTAGCCCAGACACAGTTGTCCCTACAGCATACAGCTGGTTACTCATTGGGTGGACCCTACTCCATTACTGCCAACAATGCAAAGTAAACGTATTCATGTCCCATTGATGTGGGAAGATAGAGTTTTGCTGGGGATAACTCTGTTGTAAGCTTCTCCCTCAATACTGTATGCAGTCTGCATGACCTTCTGCATTACTGTTGTGACTCAAACAGAAGCTCATATGGCAGAGAACACATTTAAAAAAGAGAATTTTAAGCAGGTTCAATAAGCTGGAGTATAAAGCTTTTCCAGTTCCGGCTATATTAAAATGCGGGGAAGTGGAGCACGTGTGTTGGAGTGCATTTCATCAGTTCCGCACCTGGGCCTGACCGAATTTTCCTGGGAAGTACAGGCTACCAAAACTGATGACGGATGTTACCCAAATCATATTGAAATTACATCTACTTGAGGCAAAGTTTCAGAATACAGAAGCAGCTGGACCTGACTGGGGCTAGGAGGTGGGGTGGGGAGGGGGATAAGCAGGCAATTTTTGTGTCTTCAGTAGCAGCTGTGACAAATGAGTGAGGCTCCATCCTACAGGCCATTTTCACTTTATCTTTTCTCCTGTGCTACATATCTCCCTCCTAATATTATCATCATTTATCACACCTTTAAGATTCATCTCACTGGCACAAAGCTTTTGGATCATGGACCTTACATCCATAATTGATTCCTCAACGGGCTAGCTGTGACTTCTTTCTTGATAAGATAGCTAAAAATTCAGAATTCAGTTCCTTGACTTTCATTTTTATTCCTACCACTTTCTAAAAGGGTTTCTGACAACTTCTGCTCATTGATCTCTGTGCTGTCTGTATTCATTTTACAGCTATATGGTGTGATTTTACTAAATAATCAAGGGGATCTAGGTCTTTTCTTCTACCTTGCCTTGCACACCAGACTAAAAAATGCTACACTGTTTTTCTACACTTGGTTATGACCCATTGCTTTACCATGCCAGATGAATGTTAACACTGCGTCAAAAACCAGCATGCCTACTTTTGTGGGAACTTGCAGATACTGTTTTTTATTATGTAAGTACCTAGAAGACATGGTGGACACCAGAATATCATGTTGCAGGCATTGAATGCACACATATTAAAAGCTAATTCCTCCTGTAATTTCAGACTTCAGACTTTCAGACTTTATCACCAGCTAAGGACAGATAGGCAGTAGGTCATCCCCGGAGGTGTTCAGGGCCAGGCTGGATGGGACTTTGAGCAACCTGGTCTAGTGGGAGGTGTCTCTGCCTATGGCAGGGCGGTTGGAACTAGATGATCTTCAAGGTCCCTTCCAACCTAAACCATTCTATGATTCTATGATTCTATGATACATGTTGCCCAAACCGTGACTTTTCTTCTGGGGAAGATGTGCTGCTTTACTTGAAAGTTTTTAAGGCCTTGCTTTGCTCCCTGAGAGACTCCCCTGGTGCTTGAGGGGCAAGTGTGAAGGGATCTGGCCATGGCACAACATGTCACACTGCAAGCATCACCACCTCACAGCTTACAACTGCTCCACCTGCTATCGCCGTTCCTCCAGCAGCCGCTGCAGTGGCCCTCCTGAGCACAAGATGTAGCAGTAGTATAGTGCATGTCCTTCCTCAGATGATTATTTTAACAGTATGGATAGTTAGGATGTCTTTAATTTCTCTTGGAATTAGTAAAGAAGTTCAGCATTTCATTGGGTTGTCATTAATACCTAGAAATGTTGCATGAATTTACTGAATAATGTATCAAGTGCAATTTCATACATGCGGGAGGAAAGGTTATTTCTTTCCTTCATAGAAAGAGGATCTTACTTGACTTTTTTTTTTGTTCTGTGGCCATATTATGTTCCATACATTGTACTCTGCAGAGACAATTCAATGATCTATTACACATAGCATTTACTTTGGTGCCTTTTTTGTTTTTGTTTCGAGGTGGGTTTTTTTGTAGAATGCAGGAAGAAAAGTTTGATAGCAGGTGACACAGGCTTTCAAGAGACAAAACTGTAAGTGTGTCCTGGTTTGAGGTAAAACAGAACAAATTTTGTTCGGTAACTTTACTTCTTATCTGGGCCTCTGTTAACTGATAAAATTAACAGCGTATTTTGCAGACACTGTTCGCTCTCAGAGTGATAAGACCAATG
>RSEF01000001.1:110850163-111130636 GCA_003993805.1 Himantopus leucocephalus | reverse complement strand
AGGAGAGGAGAGGAGAGGAGAGGAGAGGAGAGGAGAGGAGAATAAGATACTCTAATGCTTAATACCTTTCTCCTTTTCAGAAATAAAAAGGAAACAAATGTCTTCAGTTTCAGAATTATATAATAACAAAATAGTCAATAGCATTCATTAAAATATCTGCTTTTGTTGAAATTAATTTCTAACTGGGAAAAAAAAATACATTGTGATGGCTAACACTTCCGCCCATGCCCCCAGCCCCATCTTTGCTAAATCGTATTTCCAACACAAAAGCCACAATTTTATTTCTGTTACTGTTACTATAAAGCAACAGTGTTACTCCGGAAAGCTAAATACACAAAACAAAAGGAGAAAGTCAGAATTAGCATCTGTCTTAATAGTGCTATAAAATGCTCAGATCTGATACTGAGGGACCATTCTGAAGAGCATATTTATATTCAGAGGCCTTAAATGAGCGTATTAATGACCTTACACTGGGTAAGAGTTAACCGTGAATGGCAGAATCTCTTTTCTAGGGAAACTTTTTCTCCATAGGTACTCTTGAAACAGAAAAGAATTATATTCTGTCAAAACTATTCTCCTTTTTAAAAAATCTACTAATATCTCCTTTGTCCTGCCTCTTATCTCACAGGAGGTCATAAAATATTTTGTCAGTGATTCATGAGAAATACATATTATAACTCGTCTCATTTCCGATTGTTAATTTTCTTGTCTGCGTGTGGAAGTGGGAACACATTATTCTGTGCACTGAAATCAGAAGCAGCTTCCTGCCATTTGGCCTGTCCATTACAAGGTGTGGTAGTGAAAGCAATAATGAATGAATATTGAAAAGTGCAGAAGTTTGATGTGGTTAGTTACAGAAGGTGGGGTGATAATTCACAATTCATCCATGCCACCCAGAGAAAGTAGACTGGCTGGAAATGTTGTATGAAGCCAGTTCTATCTAACAGAGCAGCCCACATTTCATGCATGGATCCAGGTTTTGTAACCTTCCTGCGAGTTCATCTCCTTTCTTCTCCACTTTCCAAACAGACGTCCCTGTCTACACAAATATCCTGTTCATTGTGACAGGACCAATTGTTGGAAAAACTAGCTTCAGTATTTCCCTGCTGTTATGTTAAACAGGAGGAGCAGGTCAAGCTAGGGCTTGGGATTGTCCTGGGAGAGGGTGGTGCCACCTGAAGGCCGTTTTTTGCTGGTGTATAAAGTGGAAGGCTGGAGTTTTTTTCTGGAAAAGGCTATCCCATCCCCATTGCCTGTAATAGCCACCTCCACATCTTCCTTCTCTCAGCAGTACCAGCAGCCTGAGCTTCCAGACTGAGCTGCACATGCAGGTGATGTTTTTGAGCTGAATTTGTGTCTGGAAAACCTGTTCTGAATTCTTGCTGAGCAAGATGGTATTGGTTTTGCCAATAGACCATCTGTTTGACTGTGCTGAATGCTCTGACAACACAAAAGATCACAGAAACAGGGAAGTACGATTTTATAAAACCTGGCAGAAAGGCTTGCTGGATTTCACATAGGAAGCATAGTAGAGAGGAGACATGAAATTAGACTTCTGATGTCTAAAACTGTTGCCTCTCCACGTCACTTTAGTGCACTGTCGCACTAATCTTCTGGGCTGTACTGTGTCAGTTCCTACTTTGTGTGTAGGCCTGCCATTAGATAAAAATAGGGAAAAATGACAAGCTTATCAACATTTCTGATAACTTAGTGTCAGGTATCTCATACTGTTTTCCTTACTAGTGGTGTTCAAGACTACCCAACGTTGGAAGCACACCTATGAATAAAGTATTGGTTTCTCCTTCCTTTTGAATCTAGCATTAGTTTTCACACATCTATGTTCAGCTGTTTCCTTAATCCAGTAATTTCCTTCTACAAAAATATGCAAACTTTCCCGTGCTGTATTCGTCACCATGTCATTCAAGGCTTCATTTTCCACAAGTCTCTTGATCCTCCTCATTCCTGTTCAGCTAAAAACACTTTTTACTCTAATTGTTCCCTCTGTTCTTGCAGTTAGAACCTCCAATAAACCAGGGCTTCACCTTGAACTCATGTTAACTTGTTGAAAAAGCATAAGGCAGAAGAAAGCCATAGACTTGAAACTTGCCAACCACTGAGATGACCCATCTTCTTCAGAAATGACTTTGCTGGCTCTCTGACATGGAGGGGCTCTGTTCACTCCAGCAGGTCTCTCAATGTCCCTGCTGATCCTGAGGCCAGTGCGAGATGCACTGTGATTGATGTGCACAGGTCCCTCATCAACCAGAACATTCAGGTACAGCATGGAAAATGAATGCAAACAAATATTAACTTAGTGGACAAGATGTGCCAGAAATGCAGGGAGGTCAGAGTGGGGTTTGACCTATTCAATTTATGTATTGTAATAGTCTTTTACAGGGGCTTCTGTAGCTTTACTTCTATCTCCGTAATTCCCTTGGCAAGAGTGTTAAGAAGACTTACTCTCACTTAATCAATTTGAGCTGATATGTGGGTTTGGCTCACATTCTACTAAGTGATTGACTCTAGATAAAGTCTAGAGGGAGACTATTTTGGTCCCTAATTCAGTTTTGAGTGCACATTTCATAAGTTACCTCATCTTTGGTTCCCAGACCAATTTCTGGCTTATCTGTAATGACTTCCAAATGTATCCACTTCTTATGGGAGGTGATTACCTGCTCAATCCTCGTAACAGGTATGTTCCTTCACCTTTTGCTGTCTGTTGGCTGTTTTCATTTTCTGTCTGCTGCCAGAAGTTCAGACACCAACCTCAAAACATTTTTTTGAAATGTATATGACCTTGTTTTTCCTATGAAGCTAAGGTCCCTTGTCCATACCAAAATATGCTTCCTTAGCACTCTATTAACCCCTTCTGGAAACTGCAGTCCATTAAACTTTCCTGTAAGTTTTGTTCAAAAATTTGTTGTAACCTTGAATAAGAAAGCGAGGCATTAGTCTTCTGCTTGGAAACATCCTTTATTTACGCTTTTTGGTTCCTTTAGTGCATTGTTTTACTCCAGAAAGTTGTCCCTGATTTAGAAGTGAATATTGTAGAGCAATATCCTGTTATCCTGGGACATGTGAAAAGCAGCTATCAACCAAAAAGTGAGCTTCCTCCACAAGCTTGCTCACAGGAACAACTGAGTAAGTTTATATAAATAATAAATACAGATATTTATAAATAATAAACCTATAAAATATGTAAAACCAATATAAATAATAATATAAAAAGCATTTATATGTGGTGCTTGCCCACTCTTCTACCTCCAGATCAGGTAGTACAGTGGCTTGTGTTTACGTTGCTCACAGCTAGTCCTTCCCAGTGAACTGCAGCTTCGTTCTTCCTGCAGGATGCCTAGCCCAAGCTTTTCTGGGAGTTGTACAAGATGTAAAATGACTGAAATAATGTGAAGGTTATGTCAGACTCTTGCAGAGCAATTCTTTTTCTTAATAGCCTGGTAGGGAGAGGCATTGCATGCCTAGTGACACGGCATGAGGCCATGTGTGGGGTTGTTGCTGGCATCAGAAGGCTGTCTAGAATTTTGTTTTCTTTTGCTTTCCCATTAAAAAAGCCTGCTGTTTATTCACCCTCTTAACTATTCCCAGAAAACATTCCCAAATTTCATTTTAGAGATCTGTGTGTTTAGCACCAAAAGAGAAGCTAGGAGTCAACCTATATACTGTGTGGAAGGTCAGTGGGACAGGACGCAGCACTGAACCAAGGAGCTAAGTTGTTTGATGGTGCAGATGCACAGTGAAGCTGAGCTTTATTAAAGCTCAGGAGTCCGTTGAAGCGAACCTGCCCAGTCCAAGTCTCTGGCCCAAACCCAAATACAGTTGCTAATTGCTAATTTTATTTGGGGCTGGATTAATAATATGATAAAAAAAATTTGTGACAGAATTGTAATTTAGTCATCATAAAGAGTGAGTACATAAGATTAAGGAAATGAGATTGTTTTTCTTAATTTTATCGAGAGAAATGGATAAAAAGAAGAAAATCCTTGAGTTAGGTGCTGCCATTTTATGATGCAGTGAAAGAAAGTTTAACACTTTCACTGACCAATTAATAAAGCAACACAAACTTCTTATTAGTTTACTTTTCTCCTAAGGTACTATCAAGAAAGATAAAATTCCTATTTTAACTCAGTGATATTTAAAAGGCCATGGAAATACGAATGAGTTCTGAGTCACAAAGAGGTGACATTTGCTTTTATGCAATGTTCTCCCACAATCCATGGAGATGAAGAATACAGTCTTCATTGAGGCATGTTAATTACAGAGGGTGAGTTTCCTTATACCCATTAATGAATAACAGCTTCCTGGAGTTGATGCAACCTCAGTAGTTAAACATTTAAATCTCGTCTGCCTTGGACTAAAATGTATTGTGAGATTTACATCTCAGTTAAAAGGGCTTGTGTGATTCTTAGCTGTTAGAGCTTAACTGGAGGTAGGCAAGTGCATCCAAAGATGATTCCTGAGTAATTTTTGGTTTATTTAGCATAGAGCTTCACAGTAATACAGAAGTCCCTTATTACAGACCTTTGCAAACTCTGGACAAATGCTTTCTCTGTCATCTTGTCCCATGTAAAAGACAGGAAAATCCATGGAATTCTTCTGCCAGGGTGCTCCTACTCACACCTAAGAAGGGGCATAGATACCATGTAGGCAGAAGGGAAAAGGCTCGTCTGAGTTTCATTTCAACTCCCCAAGTCCTGGGATGTCTGCAGGGTGCCTGCACGCTGCCCTGTCATACCACGTCTATGGAGGGTCCCAGGGCACAAAGTGTCTGCTGTGTGTGACATTTCCACGGGCTGCGGAGCGCTGAAGTGAGATCACCTGTGACATACAGGCCACCTGGGTGTACAGTGGGGGCTGACTGGGGTTATGGGGATGGGACAAAGGGGAGAAAGTCTCCCTTCTCCCTCTTGTGCATCATTCAACACATGTATGCTGCAGTTTTGTCCCTTAATGTTGCTCCTGTGTGCTGTTAGCACAGGCCTACTTTAGCAATAGGATATAATTCTGAAAGGTGGCTCTGCTGCAGTCACAAACTGATTAGGGACTCATGACACCGTGTAATACGTTTACTGCAGAAACTGTTACCTGCTTAAGCAGATGATGACGGAGAAGGGATTCAGCCAGGGGGAATTACTCAGTTTTAGTCTCTGGGTGGCCCTTCTTTGTCCAACGATAACTGCAAATGTAACATCTATAGGAACATTGGGTTTCAATCTTTTCTGAAAGACACCTTCCTTAACGTCCTTCCTGTGTTCTTGTAACAACCTGCTTATACTGTGGGTGACCTTCAGAGGGGAAGTAATATTACTTAGCAATAATCAACACCAATTTCTAGTGTCCTGGGGGATTTTTGTCATTTTCAGTGCAATAACTATGAAAAAAAACCCAAACAAAAAAAAACAAACCCCAAACCCAAACCCAAAATCGTAGTACTAAAGTAATGCTTTCTGATTCTTAGAGACAGAGTAGTACCAAGTGCTCTACCACTGCATGCAGAGGGGTGGTCCAACAGGAGAGTATGTTTTACACAAAAAGAATGATCAGAAGGTAGGAAACAAGGCAAAGAGACCAGTACTGAAAAGACCTTTCCAAGAGCACACAGCACTTCAGCATTTAATTTTAAGAGAAGGAAAATCTCCAAATTCTCACCATGCCCACTTAGTGGGCATTCCTTACGTTATTCAGTCGGTATTACCTATCAGAAGCAGCTGTTACTTGGCCAGTTACTACGTTCTTTTATTTAGTGCAAAAATTTTTACAATAGCTGAATGCATTTTCTGTAAAATATTCAGCCACTTGTATTTTAGCTGTTATTATGAGAAGTATTAAAGGTGTATCTGTCATGCTGCAATTTGAAATTACAAAGATACTGGGTAAAATTAACATTATACATGTGCAGCAAAAATCAAGGGAAAGAAAGAGAAAAAAAGCATGCATGTGCACACTGATATATTTCATGTGTTTTTCTTTTGTGGGATCTGCCTTGTGAATAATCGTTTGTTCTAACCATAAGACTGCAGCAATGTGACATAAACCTCCTTTTATCTCATTTATGTTTTTGTATAGCCCTTATGGATTGTGTTATAAAAAAGATGGAAGGGTAAAGATTAAGATCTATATTAAAAAGCAAGATGGCACCATTTAACACTCTCTTCCAAAGTGTAACTTTCACCTCATTCCTTGGCCTTGAGTCTGCTTTTAATAATGAAAATCAGGAACATCACACAGGTCAAGGAAATTCTATCAGGATAATGGCAAAGCAAGCCCTCAGCTCCCTAGTGAAGAGTCACCAATCCCTAGCGTACCTTTTATAATTTAAGGATTAAATTGAACATATTTGCTTTTAAAATCAGTATGGAGAGAGCTGTGGATGTGTCTGTTAATTATTTACTACTTCTCAAACTTACGTAGCTAAAACTAATTTTAATGAGTTAAAGCTTAGTTAGCTTAGACTTCAAGAGCCAAAATTTTATCTGCAATGTTCCTTTGGTGTTCTCAGCTTTATGCGTGTATTTATATTCCCTTTAACTAAAACCAAATTGGGCAAGAGTCTGAATGATATGAGTGTGTTTATTTGAAATATAATAATCAGAAAGGACAAACCCTCAAGTCTCTAGGAAATATCTTTAATACAGTCTATATATTTTACTGGCAGTTAGGACATCTATCCTAAGAGCAACTGGGGCATGGGAAGGAGAGGTACTTTAAAATACAGGTGGAATTCCGCATGTGAAGAGGACCCCACTTTACTTTCTTCCTGGCATAAGAGGAAACCAATGGTAAGCTTTTAGCCCAACTTTTGAATACAGATTGCCAAACACAGTTGATTCTGACCCATGACTAGTTGCAGTATAAATAAAGACTGAAAATAATCTTATGAAGTGGGGAGACTGGAGTGTCATCTATCCACTTACTCAGGCTTTTGTATTTATTATTTCTTACAACACTAACAAAATGATATTAATTTTTCAATTAATATTAGCATGAATATTGACTTATGCTATTATGTGTATCAAGACACAAAGAAGAAAAGCTTTCCTGCTGATTTACATAATTGAATAATGCTACTTTAACATTTGCGGAACCTTTAGGGAAGTATAATGAATTCTGCAAATACTTAGACTTACATACTGGAAACAAAACAACTGGAAAGTTTTAAAACACATTTGTTTTATTTCATGTAAAGTAATTTTGGCTTTCTAAAAAAAAATCCTAAAAATCTGCAAAGTAATCTTTGCCACAGAGTTGACAATTCCATGTTTGCATTTGAACATTAGGAAAGATTGAGATTTAAACACAGAATGAACGTCTGTCATTTCTGAGTCTGACAAAATGTGCAATCAGCACAAAACACAACTTTAGGAGCACCCAGGAATGGCTTAACAAAGAAGAAATCATTGACAGCCAGAAGTCACCAAAAACTGCAAGGCATTGAAAACAAGTGAAAACTAAGATCAATAACTTTGGTTCAAGTCACTACATGGTTGTGGTTTAAACAAAACCTACCTTCACTGACTAGTTAGTCATAGCTGTGGTCTTTACTGCAAAAGGGAGTGTTGCTGCCCCAGCCTCCAGGTATGAAGGGTGAATTTCCATGACCCAGTGTTACCCTGCAATTACCCTCCCTGAATCTGCATTCCTTTCTGCAAGAAAAAGAGAGAAGTCCGGGTTATATTGTGCCTAGACTATTTTACAAACCACTGCTCTTCTTTGAAAGCTGCAACTGTTGTTTTCAAGCTGTGAGTTTTGTTGTAGGCACGAAGTATGAGGAATTAAGGTCTACCGATATTTAGCTAACACCTGGCAACGTGAACTGTAGTAATGTCTTCTCTGTAGTGTGTCTAGAACTGCATGAATAAATGCAGGTTAACACGCATCTTCTCTACTGCCAGATGTTGATGTCAGTGTGCTGGATTTCATTCAAAAACAGAGTTAGGAAGACATACTCTGAGATAAAGATGCAACTGCAGCTCCATTTTCAAGTTGGAAAGTTAATACATTTTTTTAAATCTATGTTTTGGTTCCTCTGCTTGCCCTTACCTCTTCTTCACCACTTGCAGTCTCTCATTAATTCCTGGAAATGGGTAGCTGCAACTAATTTTATGTTAGTGGAAAAAAAGTCTTATTTTTATTTGAATGAAGACAACTATAATTCAAAGAATTTGGGAGTGATATGGCTGGTGCTACATTGTTCCAATTACAAGTTGTTTGGCTTTCTGAAGCATAGCACCTCATTCATGAGATTCTCACCATTACTTTCTTAAATTCCCTTTCACAAATTCAAGTAGTCAAGATCATCTCAGGGCTGGGTTTGTTCTTTCTCCCTGCTCAAGTTCAGACAAATCTCTGCTAGCGGATTGCGTTCAAAGCTGCAACCACTGATCTGGTCCTGCAACATCTGCTTTCTGGAGCATTTGGCATGTCTGAGCAAAACAGAACCTCTGCAAGGAGTCCATCAGATAATCTGCTTATTGGCTTTGATGTCCATACCTAAGAGTCTGCTCAGGGCAACCACTTTTCCTAGGCTATGTCTTCCCCAATCATTTCCCCCTTCTGCGCACTCACAAGCATCACACAATACTCCTAGGCTCAGAATATAGACTCTTACTACAGCAAAATCATGAGTGAAAAAATGCACTGATGCTGAATAATAATTTATGTAAATGAAGCCTTCCCACGCTACCTTTTTCCTTCTTCTAGAGGGGGAACACAGGGTTTTTCTTCTTAAGCCTTTTGGCTTATTGAATTAATAATTCGTAACCAGCGTGCTTTATACAGGCCGTGGCTCACTCAAAGCAAACTTACAGAAAGCCATTTTTCCACCAGTATTCATCAGAGTGGATTTTCTTAAGAGCATACAGCTTTCCAAACCGCAAATTCTTCGTTTCTGTGGTGAAAACCTTGTAGTTCCACGAACTATTTTAGATTTATTATTGACATGTTCCTTCTCTACAGAGCTGAGGGTGCACGCAAAGCGAGGAAGGAGGGCTCTGTTGCAACAGATTCTGCAGAGTTAGTAAAGGTAACAGATCTGCATCAGTAGAAAGCCACAGTGCAGTGAGGCAGGGCTTGATTAAACATTTCACTACAAATTCCTTATAAGCAGTTAGCAATCCACCTGTAGTGTATTACTAATAGGAATTAATTGTCTTGGAAGACTGGGACGAATTTAAAAAGTAATTCAGTTGTTTTAAGTCTATAACAGAAAAAGAAACTTTTTACATTTTCAAATGGCAAAAAGTGAACAAACTATTTAGTTCCCGTTACTTAGTAACAGCTTTGTAATTATGACTGGAGTTATGTTGTAGAAAAATAGATGGATAGGCTGGAAGTAAAGTTGAAGTTAGTATTTTCAAGGCAACCTTGTGAAATGTGTTAAGTAGATGAATGATCTGATAGAAGCATATGGAGTAAGGCAAGACTGTTTAAATAATTTTATAAGGTATATTGTAACATGAACAAATATTTCAGAAAACTGGAAATGCTTGGTACAAAAAAAAATGGTGTAGCCTCACTGGATAATGTTATAAAGATGTGTTCCCAAAAGAAACTGTAAAGAAATATGTGAAAACAAGGCAGAACCCAGCAGGAGAAAGCAGGTTTTCCTAGGTTAGGACAGTAGTCACAGTAAATAAATCTGGACTATAGAGTTGGCTGTGCTTAAATTTTTGGAGATTTATACATTACATTATTGATATTAAGGAAAACTTTGGGAGGCATCTTTAAGGGCCAAACTGTATAATAGAGAAGAGGAGTCCTGGGAACGTCTTCTGCCTAGATTCCAGTTGTTTTTGCTACAGAATGGCAAAATCACAGCAGAGTGGCTGAACCTTCGCTTGCCGACATCCTCCACAGAGGCCCAGCAATGGGCAGCTCACACAGAGGTGAGCCCAGTGCAAAGAAGTGTTGAAGGAAACAAGCAGCCTCCAATGACCAGGGACAGCTAAAAATGATGGGGAGAGGAGAAGAGGAAAAAAAAAGTAATCTTTGAGCCTTTGACAGAATATAACTCTTGTCAAATTAATATTTGTATCAGGTAGACTCAATACTCGGAGACCTAGCCCTCAAGAAGTCCTCAAGAAACTGAAAACTGTCAATTATCTGAACAATTTCTTTTGTAATAGTAGCCATGTGGTAGCCAGTATCTGTTTGCGAACAAAGACATAGTCCTACTTTTAGCTGACAAACAGAAATTAGCCAGTTAATCTACTTAGCCTGTATCCTTTTCAAACCCTAGCCATCACAGTGTTCTCAACTCTGAAAGCAAAATAAGCAGTACAGCTAAAGCACTGATATTAATTATCTCACAAGCACTTAAAACAGTTATAATATGACTCCTACTTAAGCTCTGCATCCCCTGGGTTCTGTTTGTTGTCAGAAACTGATGAGGCAGTAGAGGCTGTCTCTTATCCGCTTATAGCAGGAATGAAGGTTTTTTTCTCATTAGGAAGAACAAAACTAAACAGCAAACTGCACTCCATCAGGTTTGTTTCAAAATGCTTTCTTTCAGTTATAACTTTCCTGGAGAAGTTTCATAATGCTTTGGCATCACCCAAATCTCACTTGAAAGCTGTAATAAAAGGAAAAAAATATTAAAACAATAATAAAAGAGTTAAGTTTTAAATCCCAGCCAACTCTGGCATGCTGCTGGAGAGAAGATAGATTAGAAAATAATTTTTAGCCACATTCTGACAACAAGAAATTGTTTTTCAGAAAAATTAAAATACTATACATTCTAATAAAGTTGCAGGAAATTATCTACAATCCACAGTAAGATAAATACTAGGGATTGTGCCTGCATGTCACTGTTATATTAAATTGAAGGCTGCAAGTGAAATAATGAGAAGTAATTCACACCCACATGAAACATGTCAAGAATGAAGACAAGTCTAGGTTATATATTGGGTCAGGATGAGAAGCAATTTATTTTACAACGCTGTGTAGTCTGTAATTTTTGTAATTACAGGTAAATGTTCAGATTCTAGGTGTGTTATGGTCATTTGGGGGTTAGGAGGGAAAAATTACATTTTATTGATTTGGTTGTATAAAATAGTGCTATTTCAAATGTAAAATGAAGCCTGGACATTTTATATAGAAGCATATGAGAAACATTAAGGAGGAAACTAACACTATTGGAAGGTTTGTCTAAAGCTCTTTTGGTAACCCAGTTCTTTCCATTTCTTATAACTTTTCAGGCTAAAAATCTGTAGGTTGAACAAAGTGACAGTGGAGTGACACTCCAATGCAGGGACTGAGAGAGAAAATGGGGACCTGCTCTATCTTACAAAGAACTATTGAAGACATAAAGAAGTGTGGACCTCTGGCCCTGTGGGAATGGGTTATGGATATACCGATCCTGTAACATCTGCTGCCTTTGCAATAACATAGGTAGTTGCAAAAGGAGACCAGAAAATGAGGTTTGACAGAGAGCTATTCCCTCCACCAGTTCATGGTCTCCCAGAAGAAACAATGAGGATGGGACAGATGGAAGCACCCAGGCAGCCTGTGATCTCTCCCCATCCCCGTTTAGATGCCTAGTTAGCTACCTTAACTGAGAACAAGGCAAGTGTAAGTTTTCTTCTTGCCTAGTTCGAGCTCTTTCATTCCTCTTTTCCCTGCTTCCTTGCTTGCAGCAAGTAATAATTTGGCAAGCAGCCCTGATCTGTAACTATAGCAAGAATAAACCTCTACTCAAGGAATTTATTGCATGGGATGAAAGAAAGGGCGGCCACAGGTGCTACCACGGCTGTGCATCTTCGTGCACATATCACGGTGTGGGTTGCAGCAGGTGTTCCAGTATGGTGCCTGCAGTATAGTCGCAACAAGGACTTGCTTGACTCTACTAGGAAGTCCTACCATGGTGATGGTCAATAATAACAGATAGTTATAAGTATTGATCAATAGATATCAGACAGTTATTTTCTATTATTTCACTTACAGCTGTGATCACAGGTACTTTGAAGCGGTGACAGGAAGGTGGAAATATATACATATGCAAAGTGTATACATTATGATTACTGAACAAGAAATTTGAAAAAGAAACATCAACAAAAACTTAGTAGACGTGATTGTCAGTCTTAAACTTAGCAATGGTTTAGGGCTGAAGAGTTTCTTGTTATCAAATACTTAACCCTACTAATTACATATATTAAAGATCAGTTAACAATTGAAAATAAACACTAGTTTTAATTTGAAAATATATGATTGATATTATAGGTGCAGGATAGTTTTTGATAAAACTGAATAAAAATATAATAGGTTCCTTTTTTCTGAGCCTTGTCAACATGGATGTGCATAGACAACCTCTTCAAGGCTGGTCTAGCTGCTCCTTGTTCTTTAGCCTATGCCGTTTCCTTTAAAGTTCTTATGGTTATTGGATGAATGTAGGTGTGTTTTAAATAAATACTCATAGGGGAATGTGGTAGCAGAAAAACAGAGATTTGTTTTAGAAGCTCATCATGAGTTTCAGAAATGCTTCAACAAAAAGAATGACAGTCCTCTGAAACTTTTCTGGTTTTCAGTTATTAGGAGGAAGCATGGTTCTTATCGCCACGAATTACAAAACCCTATTTGTTTTGAGCTTAGCCCTGGGGGAGTTAGCAACATTATCCTTCCATATGTATTGCATTAAATACTTCAAGTCACTTTAATAATGCTTGCAAGTTTGAAATTAGATTCAAGACTGGAATGATTTAAAGCTCTGTAAAATGAATGGACCAGGAGATTATTTTAATTGTGTTAAGTATAATCATCTATATTTAAAAGTATTATTCCTAAAATGTTAAATTTTGGCATCCAAAAATAGATTAATTTGGCAAGCTCTTTTTATACTGGCTTAATGAAATCACTTAAATTCAGATGTTAAAAGTGACCAACGATTTGTAGCTGCCTAATTTGAGACATATTGGAATGGTGCCATTATAATAAATCTTCCTAAATATCATATAATTTGGGCCCCACAAAATTGTTGGTGTCCTGAGATACAGTACCATGGTTGTGATGTAAATCAGTTTCTAATTTACTTGGAAAACTGTTACGAAAGTGGATCATTTAACGCTTACCTAACTTTTGTAAAGCCTTTTGAGGACTCTAATGAACCGCTTAGGCAACAACTGTGTCATGGACTTTGTCTATTAGATGACCAGGCTGTGAAACTTAATTAGCATAATGCTATGACATGTGGGAAGCTCTTTGCTGCCACTAATCCAAGCCGCCTTGTTGAGAACAGCGAAAATTATCTGGTAAATAGTCAGCTTCAAAGTATTGCACAGAAACTCCTGAAGTAAAACCCCCAAAGTTCTGGAATAATGGATTAAGACAGAAGGAAATGAGGGTAATTGTCCACATGCATGTCAGCAGCCATTTTGGATTACTATGTGCAGGGTAAAGCCCTTTAGCATAACAATATTTTCAGGGTGAATCAACTTCAGATAGCTTTGAATGTTAATAGCAGATATCTTACTCTGGTGAGGAGGATGAAAGGGAGGAAAAAAGCCAACTCCTTTCCCAAAAACTTAGCCTTAAATTTGGCTTCTGTTCTGCACTGAGGGGTGGGGGATGAGAGGGAGAGAGACAGTGCAGGGTTTTTTTCCAGATCTCAGTAAAAAAGGCCTGACAACAAATGGCAAAATAAAATAACTGTTTTAATAAGACAGAATAAATAGAGGAATATAGATAGAATATCTGGTGTGTGATGGGATACTGGGATACTGGGAACCCTCATTCATGCAGCATCAGACAGACCCAGGTAAATAAAATGGCAAAAAATGCAGAATTACCAGAAGCATCCTCATGATATCATTGTGATGGCACAGACACACAGAAGGGACCATCACACCCCTATTCATGTGTGTGAGCAGGTAGGTGTATGGTCAAAAGCAGATGTGCTGTGCATCTGAAATGCATTTTCACTGCAAAAGGGCATGGAGCAAAGTTCTGACACAGCCTATATGTTTCAGTCCTCATATTTCTCCCTGGACATCACCCAAGTCCATGACAAATTACATGTCAACAAAGTGCAGAACTAGAAGATGTATGGTTGAAACAAGTCAGATTCTCTTAAATGTAAACAGATCTCATTAAGGCTGTCTGTAAATTTTATGTCTAGACAAAAAAGAATAAGCATTGTGTAGCCTCAAGATAAGCATAAAAATGTGAATGGAAAGGTCACATTTTTTTTTCTGACAATAGCAAGAAATGGAACTCTACGTAGTTTTAGAGCAGAAAAATTTAGTGCTGGAAAGTCATTTTGAAATGGGCAGTAGAACTTCCACAGTTCCATAAGGCCAGAGGAGATCTATACTGCTTCTTTTTTCTTATCAGAAAAAAAAAAAAGAAATAGAGAACCTGGGTTTTCCCCAGCCACAACAAAACGCTGCAATGAAGACTACAGTCATTCCTAACCAGAAAATTAGTTGACTGTCATAATGAGATGTTATGGTTTGAGAAAACCCACAACAGTTTATTGTTGTTTAGACAATTATTCTGTCACCCGATGACCCCTTCCCTCCCAGGAAGGGGAATTGGGAAAAAAGAAGGAAACACGGAAGCTGAAATATAAACCGATTTAATAGAATAAGACTAGATAATTAACATTAATAGCATTAAAGAAGCAATACTGATCCCGATACCAACATAGAATATACAAGGCTTATAGTCAGCCAATTCTATCAGTAGGAAGCTGTGCACTCCCAGCAGTGGACAGCAAATGTGGGACACTGCGAGTGCTATGCCTTTGGGAGGAAGGGAAGGCCTTGGGGGTCCAGCATGGGGGAAAGAAGTTCTCTGGACTGCCACCATCAAGACAGAGAGATCCCTTTGCAGCAAACTTTCTAATTTATGTTGAATGTGATGTTTGTGGTATGAAATAATCCTGTTGGCCAGCTTGGGTCAAGTGCCTGGGTCTTGCTTCTCTTCATCCCTGTACCTGGTGAGCTAGAAAAACACTGAGTCCTTGAAACCCACACACCATATCTGGCTATAAAGTAAATATTTTCACAAATTCAGACACTAGAGTCTTCCAAAAGTGCAGTTCTCCCAAGCACCAAAAGAGAAATTAGTCTTGTGTCACTCAAACCAGGACATGAGGCTAGGAGGAAATTTTGCCAGTACTTTTGAGAAAAATGAAATCTAGCCTATGCTGCAACAAGATTCATAGAGCTACCAAAAAAAAAATTAATCCAAATATTTCTCTTTCTAAACCATAATTTGATAGTTTCAATATTTTAGAGTATTCACAAAAATGTTTCAAATACAGTATACTCTTAAGAATTTCTTGGTTAACAGGAAGTTTTTGCAAATTAATAAGAAGTGAATATGTCCTTAAAGTAGCGAGGTTTCAGATGAAAGGAGGTATATACTGTGACCTGCAAAAAAAGACCAAGAGCCAGCGCATCTTCTTGTTTTGTATACGGAGTGTGTTTGTGTCTGGGGGGCATCTGATCAAATGCAGGAATCAGATTTACTGTACTGAACTGGAGCATTGCCTGTAAAGGCATAACATGTTAAGAAACTGCAGACGCGTCTTACTTTTCTTGCTATTTGAAACTAATGGTAACTAAGGATTTAGTGGAAGATGTGTCATCTGATAAATACTACCTCAGCTTGGAAAGCCGCAGTTCTCATACAGCGCTTTTTTTTTTCCTTGCCTTTTCTTTCTAGACAAGTACATAAGGTAGCCCACCTGTTGTTTGTCTAAATCAAATGAATTGCCCACCTTGACTTCCCATTTTTTCCGTGATAACTTATCGTCATTAAGTCGCAAATAAACAGTAGGAATAAATTAAAAAGGCAGAATTCTACTTCCAAAAACCCAATATAGGAAAAGCCATGTGACAATGAAATAAAAGCCATGTCACAATAAAACAAATGCATATGAAAACTTGAAGGCAAGAAAGGGAGAAATTAACGCATACAGCTGGTTATAAAGTGAATGTATTCCTTTTTCTAAAATGAGTAATTTTCAGATCTTTGTCAAATCATACTGAAGTATTTCTAAAAAGCCTATTTTGGGCCAAAAGAACCAAAACTTGGGCAACTTGGTTAGCTTCTTTCAAGATATCTGTAGAAACTCTCATTTAAGGTTAACCATCTGTGATTTCAGTGGCATTACAATGTACGAAGATGACATTTCTCTGTTATGCATTCATATCTACTGAGCATAAATGAGAAATAAAAGAGAAAGCACAGCTGTGGGAAGTTGTTTGCAATGTGGTAGATATCACAATAGCCAACCAAGATCATCTCTACTGGTGCAAAAAGGGAATTCCAGCAACCTACTTCCTGCCCCCAGACTTCCATTAAAAATATTGCATGAATATATCAGGCCTGTATCTATTTAATTTACCAGTGAATTTCAATACATTTTGGCAGAATAGTCTAAAGTAGCTAAATTTTTCTAAAAAATAATCAATTTTTGCAAAGAAATTGATAATAGCAAGAGATTTTTTTTAGTGTCATCATGAGAGGTGAAGAACTTACAACTAGTAGTATATAGACACATACACACCCACATCAGTATATCACGTACAAAGAGCCATCTCAGGAAAATGTCTAGCCAGCATGCCTGCAACAAAGATCTGTTGTACTGGGAGTACAAAAATCTTTGAATTGTGCTATGTCTGAATTGTCATCAGAGTTTACAAAGAAGATCTAACATCTAAAAACTCACACAGAGGGAGGGATGAAATGCACCACAGAAGAGTAAAAAGCTACCTATTCATGTTATATGGGATTTGAGAAAGAAAAGCTCTAACAGATTCAATCTTACAGCAAAGAAAATTTTCATTACCCAGTTGTTAGTTGAAGGTAGCTTAGTCAAACAGCTACAGACTTATTCCAGTGACTCAGAGGCTTTTATTCCACTCCTGTATGTGGTTTTATGTTAGATGATTCCATTGACTGCTGAAGAGTTACCTTGGATTACACTGATACCGCTAAAATGAGGTAAGCAACCTCAAAAAACCACCCAACAGTGCCACCACCAAGGTTAAAAAAAAGCTCATGACTTCAAGAAATTGATGTTGTGTTCACAGATATATTTTAGAAGCCTGGTCGCAGACCCTTGTACAAATAAAGCATAGAGTACTAGAAATCTCTCTTTCTTGGACTTTTTCAACAAGAAAAAAATCTGAATACAGAGCTGAAAAAATGTGGCACTGATTGAGGAA
The DNA here is from genome assembly GCA_003993805.1 of Himantopus leucocephalus. NCBI lineage: Eukaryota > Metazoa > Chordata > Aves > Charadriiformes > Recurvirostridae > Himantopus > Himantopus leucocephalus. Next base: position 111,113,453 of record RSEF01000001.1, on the reverse strand, counting down.
AAGATTCCAGCCAGGAAGCAGGGAAAACATCTCCCACTAAATGGGGTTGGTGAGAGAGAGGTAGAGTAGTATAACACAGATTCATTTACTTGTCAGTAATAGCTAAAGTAGCGAGAGGACCCACCCTGTAAGGAGCATGGGAATGCAGCATTGGATTGAAACAAAAGTGGAAAAAAAATAGAAAGCTGCCAAAGGCACTCTAAGTGTGAAGACATACAAGGCAGTTGTAGGTCACGTGAGCCTTTTCTGGCAGAAATCAATTTTGTAATGTTTTAAAGAAGGACCTATTTTCCTGTTGTCTGTTTCATAAATCAGATGCTTTTTCTGTTGGACCCTCTGGCTCAAAAAAAAGAGTAAGCTGGTTTTGTTTTCTATTGTAGCTAAGGCATGCTGTAAAGGAGTCTCTGTTGAAACCTATTTGTGATAATAAGTAGGAATTGCTCTCTAGTAGATCTTAACTTCAGTGATTCTAGGATAAAATGGGATTTCCTGGGTGATGCAATATTGACAAAAGTGTCACCAGCCAGAAGTATGCCTGTGCTTACATAGAAAGAACAGTGAGTTTTTAGTATCTCAGAAACGATCCACAACAGCTTACATCTCCAGGAAGTTGTCATTGGCGAACATGGTACAGCAAAAGAGCTACTGCTGTGAAGCCAAACAAACCTGTGGGGGGAAAATTGCTCGGGTACTAATCTCTATCCTCTATAAACAGTTGTTACCTTGTTCAAAGTCTGCCGGCTTTCTCTACCGCCAAAATAAATATCTTTTCTATATAACATTCACAAATATAAAGTCGCAAGCTTTCTTTCTGATGCCTATTGGTCACATCCGAGGTCCTGACTTTCACGGGTGAGATGGAGACATCTCTGCTGTCCTGGAGTCAACATAATGTGTCACAAATCACTTGGTGATGGACGTAGTGCCAGTTTCTCACTGTCAGCCTCTTACTGGCTGCTTCCTTCAGCATCCTCTGCTGCTCCACCTGCGAGTTCGGTAGGCTTTTGAGTTGTCAGAAGCAATGACTTAAGTTGCTATGGATGCCAGGTAGGAGAGCAGTGCCGTTCAGCTAACCCAGAATGAGAGAAATAATTACACACGGTCGCCGCTTTTTGTAGCCCTGTTTACGAAGAAAGCAGGAGCCTGGTCCCTCACTCCATTATCCTGCAGGCTAGAGTTCACCACATGGGTTACTTGCGACTAGATTGGAAAGCTGCGTGGTATTTAGAAAGGAAAGTTCAAAGCTACGTGAGTCAGAGCGAGTTTCTCTTTTGTTCTTTTACCATGTCAGATACTATAGATTAGCAGTTTCCCTAAGTGATATTTAATGCTAATTACTTCACAGTCAATGAGCTGTAACCAAAAAATCTTTAATAAGGCTTTCCTCATATACGTTTTATGATGAGTATTTCTTCTGACCCTTTTCAACTCTTCATGTGTATCTGTCCCTACCTAGTCCATATACACTGGTGTTCCGTTTCAGACTTTTGTTTTTTTCAGTTACGCTCATCAAATATGCCTCCTATTCATGCAAAGAGGCTTCACAGGAGGCACGTGTAAGCTGCCTCTCTTCACTACCTGACAGCCCTCTCTGTGCGGTGTGCTCCTCTCGGTGTGCTCCCTTTGTGCTGTCAGGTTAGAGCTTCCAAAAAGACATCACAGACCTGTAATTGGAACTCAGTAGTCCGAATCTGTGGAAAGCGAAAAGACATTTTCTAATCACGTTCACTTACACTTCAAACTGCGTGTATTGCAGATGAGTTGTGTCACCCCCTGCCCCCCCACCCCGTCTTGCGACAGAGGGGTTGGGTTCATTGGGTGTTTTTCTTATAAACTTCTAAACAAATGCAGGGCTTTTCTTTCAACAGAGAAGACAGGAATTCGAGGCTTTTGGAACTGGAAAGAAACACAGGAGTTACTGAGTTAAATTGTACAGGTCTTTTGTTGCAAAAGCTAAACTAGATACTGTCTTCTTTTCTTTTGTCCTTCAAGTCATCTCAGTAGTACCAGTCTTCAAATATGAGTCAGACCCATGGGAGAAGACAAAAGTTATAATTTTGAGTGGCTTTTTATTTATCTTTTAAGATCTTGAGCTTTAAGTTCTTAGTCTTGTCTCTGGTATCCTGAGGCTAGAAATTTGCTTTTTAAAGAAAAGCTGAATTTCTGATATAATCATGTGGTGAAAGGGCTCTCTGAGCTTTGAAAAAGTTTGACCCAGTGGGAAAAAAAATAACCATTTTGCAAACACAGGTTTGTGATGTCAGTATTATTTAAATGCCAGGAGAAGGAGTAGACCATTATTCTTTCCCTAGAATATTAAGAAAATTGTTTGCAAGATCAAGTGTTGTTATCAAGTGCGATTAGAAGTTCACTCCTAGTGGGAAAAAGCAGTAACATTTACAGAATGCTTACTCAGAGGTACTGTAATACTTGCCCAGAACAAAAATTGATGATTTAAAAATAATTGTGCAATAGTCTATTTCCTAAAATATACAGTGTTTTCTTCCAGTTGACCAAAAATATCTGAAATTATTTTGGTCAGAAAAAGACGAGAATTGGACTAGACTTTTAAAATGCTGCTGCTGTTTCTACCTCAGTCAATAGCTTTGGCAAATGTACTGCTGTAGTTTTATGAAAAAACAAACTTAGTTTCCTGCACAGTTTCCAAACTGTTTTAGGGCTGCCATTTGGTAGGGAAAACACTCCATGTCATGGACTTCCTCCTGTTGATATTTTCGCATTCTGAGCAGAATGTTTTAGAGTGTCATTAAAGAGCAGAGATTGAAAGTGAGAATGGTTTTGTAACCTAATACTTAGGGCACTTCTCATCCTGATGAAACACCTGAGCTTCAGCGTCTGCTCCGGTGCAGTGCATATTTAAGTGTTCTGTGCAAAGTGGACAAGTACCAACAGAAGGGATTTGGGAATTGCCGTCACAGGCAGCCCTGCTCAATGCCCTGGTGCTCAGACAATGCCCAGGCAGAGCCATGATGTGGGTACAAATATCATAAGCAGAGAGGGAAGTTGAACAGATACTACTAAGAAAAAGTTGAAGCTACCTCATTTATAAATTTTGTTTAATTCTACCTGCTTCATTCTATTTACTTTTTAGTTTGCTTTTACAATACAGAAAGTTGTTTCATTTTTCACCATTACAGGGGAAAAAATAAAAAGAAAGTAACATTAATAAAAAAATTCAGATAAGTTTAAACATTCACTTAAATTTTCAAACTGATGAATTAGCTACTGGCAAACCATAGTAACAGGAAATAAAATCAGATAAGAATATTATCACAGACTTTACAGTTGATGTCAATTTTTACTATGAATATTGAAAATTAATTTATGCTATTCTGTGTATTACACCAACAGGAAATTGTACATCACGTATATTTTTGACAGCTAGCATGCACTATGTTTCTGTGGACTTGAAAGAGCACAATTAAAATTGTCGTTATTTTATGATACCATTTTTCTGCTCATGCATCTGTATTATGGCTATGTGACCATTGCATTCACACTGAAATCTTTCCAGTCTAGAGTAAAGGCAAAATCATAACAAGCACTTGCAGTAATTCTAAATGAAAAAGAAACAAGACACAGTTACTGCTTTTGTTGACTTCTTACTTCCATGAGTAGTCTAGCTCATCGACAAATATGTTATATTGAAAAGGTTTGAAAGATTCTGAAGGAAACCTTCATATATCTTTAAACTTCTGGAAAATCATACCTATAAATACACTGAATCCTACAATCCCACCGTCAGAAAAAAGTGTTGAACAAAGTGCTAGATCAGGCTTAATTTGGTTAAAAATCCAAACATCATTTGTTCAAATTTTCCTCTCAACATGGGAAAATAGAAGATAAATAAATAGGAGATTCAGTTCAGAGGAAGGTCTATTCTGCTTTCTTTTGAGGTGATGGAGTAGGGTGTAGGATTTTATATGCAGCTATTTTCTCCAGAGTTCTTTCTTTAAAGAAAAGCAAAGCTTCATTAATGGGAGACCCAACTTGTCATCAGGCAGTGAATCCCAAAGAGCAGACCATAAGCTTTTGTAGGCAACATCTGCTTTGACAATGAAAAGATCCGTGTGAAAACTGCTGAAAACTGCAGGGTACAGTTCTATATCTTATTTTATTAGCTGCAGAGAAGGATGCAGGAAAGAGATGAGAAAGTAATATTCAGCTGAGAACACCTGTGAATAATTCTTAGCCTACTCACTTTGAAAACTTTCACAGTTCACAAAAGCATATTGAAATGAGGAAAGTCTATTAACCCTAAATAACTGCAGGCTTCATTAGAAATTAGGTCTCTTAAGCAGATTAAATGAACCAGCCACCCTCACAACAGTTGAAAAGCATGGCCTGTCATTACAGTTTTCTTTTGCAAACTGTATTGGCTTGGCTTTATTCCTTACTTTCAAAATGAGCAGCCAACTGATACACAATACATTTAATTTAATATTATTATTATCATTACTATTATTGTTACTTATTTTCTCTATGAGTTATAGTTTTATACTTAGTGAGCAGATGAAAGATACCTCTGTTCTGTAATTCTCTTCTAATTCACATTATTTTCTTGTTTGAGTTTGAAGTATTTTCATTAAAATAATGAACACTGACATTACACGTGGACTTAGCTTCCCCTTTCTATGTAAAATCAGTAAATTTGTTTTAAAAGAGTGCACATACATCCTGTGACGCAACTAAGCTCCTGCCACAGTGGTAGTATTAACGCTGAAATAGTTATTAAACCTGTTTATATATAGATTTGTCTATACATACATATGTTTGTACACATATATTTATTTTATATATGTATGTATGTATATATAATCCCATATGAGTACACATAGCTCAAGCTCTTATCTTTTTAATTATGGGGTCTGAAAATATTCAGATAACTTCCACAAAATTGTGAAGTTTCAGTTCATTAGATGAGTCAGTTCCAGCTTTACAAGTCAGACTAACATATCATATAGATGCCTGCTTCTTAATGTGGTGTTTGCAAATCCACAATAGAGTACATACAGGTGAGAGGGAATTTGCTTTTTTTCTTGTAGCCATTTCTAAAGCAAGCACCTAGGTGTCCTGTATCCCGCTTGTATTCCTATGAAAAGATACAAAAGACAAATTTGACTCTGACCTTTCTGTTTTCTTTCCTACTCTGGAAATGCCCGATTAAGGATCCAAAGCATTTTTACCTTTATCTGACTCAGGCTCAGCCATTATGTTTTAGGATTTATTTCGTAACTTTTTTTTCTTTATTTTAAAGACAAAAACTGTCTCTGTAAATCCCTTGTTACAGGCAGGAGGCTACCTGATTATGACTACACTTGCACAGGTTTTGTCCTGCCTAGTCTGAAGTTCACATGCCCTTGATAAACCAGCATAATCAAATCTTTTTCTGTCTTGAGACAAGTAATATCAGGTGCCAAATGAGGAAATCCTGTTATCTGTCATTGTAGAGAAAGCTGCTTTCTAAATGAGAAAATATATTTGTTTCTAAGTATTTGAACTTGCAAGTGGTGCTATATAGGAAAGCATTCAATAAATGAAGAGCAGAACAATAAATTTTTGGTAAAATTGACTAAAAGGCAAGTGAGACAACTGCATACTGCTTTGAAAAAGGACTTCTCAGGCTAGGAGAAGGTTACAACTTGAGTTCCTCAAGATCAAACTTGAGATTAATCTTTATTTATTTTCCTTAAAAACCTCCATTAAAAAAATTATTACTGGTTACGTTTGTTGATAAAACAAAGATCAAAGTCACTGTTATTGCAGAGAAGGATTGAAGTATCACACAGAAAGAATCTGAGTGAAAAAATGGGATGAAATACAATAGTAAAAAACAAAGTCTTGCTCTTATAAAATGAAAGAGAGGGAAAAGAAGCTGAATGTATGGATGAGTCACAGGATAACAATAAGCCGGTAACAGGAGATCGTGTCTAGTACATGTAAAGCAATATTCATTCTGTTTCAATTAACACTGTAGAATCAAAGGTTTGTGGCCATCTTCCTGCATCCAGAGTCTACTGCTAGCAGTCACTTTCGTTGCTCTGTTTTGGCCAAAACAGATTTGCTTATCAAATGTTTGAGAAATTTTCTCTGCCACTCCCGCTTCCTGACAGCTGTCCCTGACCTCCCAGCAGCACGGTCAGCGAATCCGACCCCTTCTCACCGGGAACACTTGGCTTTTGGCTGCTTGGGTTTCACAGCCAAGGGCTGCTTGCTCAACATAGCCTAAGTCCAGGCTAGAAAAAAAGTTACTAAACAGACATACTTCGGAAGGTGCAGTGTTTTCTATCTATAGATAGACATGGATGGTTTGAGAGAATTAAGGACTTGGAGTTCTTTTGGTACTGCTAGAGTCAACACAAGATTGCTCTGCATCTTTGGCTTCATCTTCTGAAAGTCAGGGACCACTTCACCAGAACAAACATAATAGCCTTGATTTTTTTCAGGAATTTCCCAAACACTGGCAGGCAACAATGTGAAGCTATCAGAAGGAAAAACATTCTTTTGCTGTGCGAGTGGTCAAACAGTGAAACAAGTTGCACAGAGAGACAGTGGGGTCTCCATTCCTGGAGATATTCCAAACCTGACCAGACATGGCTAGAGCTACTACAGCAACCTGCTCTAACTGACCCTGAAATCACTGTTTGATGAACATCTACAGAACCTGTATTCATGTAGAAGGGTAAATGGTCTCTGGTTTTCTGAAGTCAGTACACAATCACAAATATGAACCCTGACTTTCCTTAGTCTTCTGATGGTAAAGTTGAAACAGACTCTTTATCAGTTTTAGATTACTGTTGAGAAATCAGACCTTCATAGAATATATTTGAAAGTTAAAGACTCTGCATTATACATTCATTAAATTGGAGCTTTCATTTTAATATAATTATGTGTATTTTAAAAGATAATTTTTGTAACAGAGGAAGAACCAATTGCATAATGTAGTACACTCTCCTTAATGACACAACTTTATTGGAATTTAAGTTAATCACCATAATTGTATGGTGTGCACTTTATTAATATTACAGTATGCTGCATTAAATTACTATAATTTTAGCAGACAATTCAGTTCATGTTCCCTCTATCAGAAACACAGATATAGGTCATAAGAGTAAAAAGATGTTTGAAAACCAAAGACTGAATTTGAACTATCTGTTTGTACTTTTATAAAAAAACAGAAATCTCTCCCTTACACATGTAACTGAATAACTGTTTCACGTTTACACTATTTCAGAGATTTTGCCACTAGAAAATTAGAAACTAAATCTATTCCATGCATGGTGTTCAGCTATTATTCGCGAAAGATGAACTGCACCAAATGCATTCACAACGAATATATTCCCCTTTCTTCCAGGGAAAACCGTAACCCAAGGGCATGAGCACCACGTGAACAGGGCTCAGCCTTTCATCTGTGTCTCTCTCCAGGTGTACATTCTCTACATGCATAGTGCTCCAGAAGAGCAGCACAAGATTTTATGTGCTTTTTTAATAGAAAGACACAAGAGCTGTAGAGAACCTCTCCCTTGAAAGAATGGCATCATGAAGCATCATCGTGACTTTTAAACACTCAATACAATCCTCACCAGAATCTTCTGACTCATCCCCGGAAGGTTACCTGCGTCATCAGTGTACTTCAGTCTAATTTGTTATGTAATTACACACCTACACATAAAGTATACCTTTATTTAGTAGTGATTTAGTCGTGATGTGGACTCTGTAGAGGGAATAGCTGTGAAGTCATGGAAATTTTAATTTTACTGAATAAATACATGCCACCATTGTCTGTTCAAGATCAACAGTATTAACGGTAAGAGTGTCCCCATTGCTTTCTGCGCTGTTCCTTACTTTTTTGCGAGGAATAAAAATATGAACAATGACTAACTGTTTACTAATGGAAAAACACTAATGAAAAACTCTTGCATTAGTGAGGTAACAAATATACCCTTTGTTTGGTTTTTTTCATTATTCCTACATATCTACTTAACATTTTTTAAACACATTTTAGCTGAAGGCTTCTCAGTAATGTTTCAAAGCAAGTAAACTGTTAATCCTCAGCGGTTTGCATAGAATACCTAAACGAAAGACAAAACAGAAGAATAGGGGAGTTTTGACTTCACATTATTATATTGTTAACTACTTCTGTAAATCAAAAGTAACACCAAATCCAGTATCTAAGATGACAACTATACCTGAGTATATACTTTCCGCAAAGTTCATCTAGCAAAATTCAGTGTTGTAGGGAGACAGTCTATGGTGTATAAAAATAGACCTATAGCGGAAGAACTGGTTTAGAAAAATAGAAAAATGTCATGTATAATTGGCTGCTTGAAAACAAATGTCTGAATCAAATCTTACACTTCTTAAAAGTAGAAGAAATGAAAAAACAATGATAATCTTGCCATAAAAAATGAAGATATGCTTCCACGGATAATGGAAAAATACCTTGGGATTCTTCCTGAGTTTACAAAGCAATGATAACAAAAGAATAACTTTATATGCAGTTCTTTCAGCTGCCAGTGACCAAGATGGGAGCACTAAAATTGACAAAGCTCACAGATACTATTTTATGAAAGAAAAAAGGTTATTTTTCTTTTCAAGTTCCGAGTCATTCAGTGCAAGCAAGAAGAATGAAATTCAGTGTTCTAAAAAATATGTTATAGAAAATGTTGATATTGTGTTGTTATTTCCCATCAGGCTTCCAATTAATTATGTCAAAATTATATTTATAATCTATTACTTGAAATTAATGACATGTTTATAGCATAGGATTCAAGGTATAAACCCTGTCACTAATATAGTTGGTAAAGATGAATCTGATGGTTGAATTTTTGTGACCTTCTTGCTAGTGTTTTATTTTTACATATAGTTATTTACTCCAGACATGCTAAAAAGAGTACAACATATCATACTGACAAAGGCTGAAGCCTCATTTCTTCTGCATTTCCTTGGAAACCAAGAACTCGGTAAGAAAAGTTTAATTTGACCAAACCCCCAGCAACTGCCCCCCTGACTGAGTATAAATGCTGGTCATAAGGCATAATGTTGTGTTCAAAAGGGAGTCTACCTTGGCATGAGCTGCCTGGGTCTCTGCTACAAACTTCTTTTTGGCCTGAAGTTATTTAAAAATCTCTGTTTATATTTTACTTTTTTTTAAAAAAAACTACATAGTGAAAATGTTTGGGTTTTTTACACTATATAGTGAAAATGGTTTTTTTTTTTACAACCTTCAAAAGCCTTGACCAAGTGGGTTTTAACCTTCTAAAGCCAAGAATTTTCACTGAATTGACATAAGCTTTAGGCCGCGCTGGGGACCTTACAGCGCTCTGGCCTTGGTGTAGTATGACACTATCCCAAGGGTGAGGGTAAGAGGAAGAAAAAACAAGTTCCCCGAAATGGGATCCAGATAGGGTAACCTGCCAACTCCAAAAGGAACTGTATTTTAGGTTTTTGAATTTAAGAGACATCTACACTTTTCAAATAACAACTCTCCAGGTTGTTTTGGGTCCTTATTCTATGACTGTCTGCCCTGAATAAACGTTACGCCACTCCTTTCCCACCCAATCACCTTCAAAGTTTGAAGTGAAATCAGAACGAGCACAACTTTTCCTCCAGCTGAGGAAATGAACATTATTAATTAGTTTGCAGATTCCACACTGCTACTGATATAACATTCTTGTGGTTTAGCCCCAGTGGGCAACTAGAACAATTGCAGCCGCTCGCTCACTTCCACCGGGTGGGATGGGGAAGAGAATTGGAAGAGTAAAAGTGAGAAAAGTTGTGGGTTGAGATAAAGACAGTTTAATAAGTAAAGTAAAAGCCACGCACACAAGCAAAGCAAAACAAGGAATTAATTCACAGCTTCCCATGGGCAGGCAGGTGTTCAGCCATCTCCAGGAAAGCAGGGCTCCATCATGCGTAACGGTTACTTGGGAAGGCAAACACCATAACTCCAAATGTCCTCCTGTTCCTTCTTCTTCCCCCAGCTTTATATGCTGAGCATGACGTTATATGGCATGAAATATCCCTTTGGTCAGTTGGGATCAGCTGTCCCAGCTGTATCCCCTCCCAATATTTTGTTCACTCCCGGCCTGCTCATTGGCAGGGCAGTATGAGGACCAGAAAAGGCCTTGACCGCTTAGCAACAATTAAAACCACTAGTCCTCTATCAACACTATTTTCATCCTGAATCCAAAACATAGCCCCACACCAGCTGCTAGCAAGAAAGTTAACTCTGTCCCAGCTGAAACCATGACAAACATAGATGTGGTCCAGGTCCTTCCTGATGCAATGGACATCAGTTCTACCTAATGAACCAAAATAGAGTGAATGCTTCTAAAATTGAATCTCTTTTTCTAAGCCAATATCATTTTAACGTGTGGCTTTGCCAGATAATTTCTCTTAACAGGAACTACTGGAAAGTTTAGTCTCTCCCTGACTGTGACAGTATGTTGCAAATCCCATATGTTTTGTGGAAGAAAGTTGGCAAAATGCATACTGTGTTTCCTGTGAGGCTGCACCTTCCTTAATTTTACTAAAAAGTTGTGTGGGAGCCCTGATGGTAGAAAGCTTCTGTTTGTTTGTACTTTTTCTTTGTTTGTTTTTATTGAACAATATGTATCATACACAGGGCATCCCGCTGGCTAAACTAAAAGTGTGGTGAAGGACAAGACACTTTATTATTATTGAAAAGAGAAACTAGGCTGGATCATCTACTTACAGCAGATGTCGTACCTACCTGACTCATTTATTTTGCAGGAAACACTCAACAAGGGTCTTGTATAATTTTTACGCCCAGTATAGGGTGTGCTGAAGTTACTATGCTAAGAGGACACTGAAATTACAGCATAGAGAATGACAGGCTTAAATAGCAACAGCTCTAAGGACCTTAAAGCTTGTGTTTCTTGTCAAATTTTGAGAAATAAAATAATTTTCAATTTTAAATAATCAGCACAACATTTAATGTGTTCAAAACATTTTAGTCATTTTCTCAGTCTTTAAAATGGCAACCTTAATAGTCGCACATAAAATCTTCAACAAGAAGACTGCAAGCTAGAAAATGGATCTCAGCATTATATTTGTGGTCTTATATACCCTCAAAAATCACAACTTTTACTGAAAAAGAACATTATATCAGTTTTTAATTTGAGGTTGCTGATTTATTGAGGCATCATGCTGTTTGTGTTTTATACTGAAATGTCATTTAAATTGTATCCAATATTAACGAATCTATTTTTCAGCACATTCTAAACCTTAGGAAATCAATCCAAACTGTTTGTCAGACTAAGAACATCTTATCATTTTTTTACAGTAGGAATCTGAGTGTCAGACTGACCTGCCTGATTCTGATTCATATTTATTTTCTATAGTATGGCAATAACCTGGCAAAATTAGTTTGATTGGCAGTTTAGCGAAATTGCTAAATTTACTTCATATTTTTTTATGTGCATTTTGATACAATAGACAACCTAGTCATTTGAAGAGGCATTTGCAATCTGTCTTGAAATAAAACTAGCTGAACAGCATCTTCAGCACTCAATGTCCCTTCTCACAATTACCACTATATTAGAGTAGAATTAAGAAAATATCAGTCCAAAGTCCCCATTTTATCAAGCGCTAGAAACACAGAGTACAATTGCTGTCTGTTTTGTTTCACACATAAATCTGGAAACCTTTACGGGAAAGAACTCCTAAGTATGAGCAAATAAAATTACAGATACACTCAATACACATACATTTTCTCCTTTCTGTTTACAGGTTGATTTGACATCTTTCTGTGTAGCACAAGGGGAGAGCTACAAACAATAGAAATGGGATGTTGATTATCGTGGTTACAGTATTCTAAGGGCAGATGCTGTTCAAACAAATACAGGGAAGTCATTTTGCCAGATTAAGACCACCTCTTAAAAATAAATAAGTAGTGTTAGTGATATTAATAGTAACAGTAACAACAACATATAATAATAATAATAATAATAATAATAATAATAATAATAAAGCAAAACATCCCTCCACAACCCTGTACTCCAGTTTTATAGTAGAAGGAGACATAGTAATTCTGACCTCAAGGTTCTGGGGGTGTTCTTTCAAGGAGTACGAATTCTCCTTTCAGTGTTGCTTTTAATATAGACAATAAAAAGGAATGAATTTTCAAGTAGGCATAAATATTTTTATGTGCTTTATTTTATTCAATAATGAGTGTGCTTTTATTTGTTCCTTGATTAAATGTAATCAACACGGTGTTAGCATTTGGATTAAAAGTACCCCATGAACTCTACCCTGATATATAGAGATAATTGAGCTTAGGGACCTCAGCCTTCATTCCATAAGATAATTAGAGTAGAATGAATATAATGTTTCCTGAGGGCCTTTAGTTTATGAAAGAGTACATCCACAGAAGGTATTGGGTGCTGAAATTTCGCGTCATTATGTTCAAAATTCCTGCTTTGCTACCACATACCCCTGGACCCTGCACTACAGTCTTCAGGGTTTAAGTTACAGTTTCTAAGATGCTAGAAAATCCACTTCTGGCCAGATAAGGTAATAGTGACAGAAAAGAAAGTCCATGCTCCCACAAATCCTTATGAGGCTGGGAAACTCAATAGCAACTTAATCTCTGAATCCATTGAGATCCATACATTTGATGTCACTTTTTCTGTCTTATCAGAGGAGCTGATCAAATAGGGATCTTCAGAACTGCCCCCTGGAGCAGTCTTTGCACAGAAATCCAGTTTCCTGGTTCAAGTCTTCTGCTGGTATCTACAATGTGTTGAGATGCCCTTAGACACACCAACTCAGCTCAGGTCAGCTCATCTGCGCCCAGGATGAGAGCTCTAGTCACTGACTGACAGTTGCATTCAGTTTGCTGCCTTATCTTTTGGGGTGTGACCTGGTAGGATTTCAAGAGCAGTTCCTCAGATGAGCATCAGTCTGGGTCTTTTAACTTTTGAAGGGTTGTTGTGGTTTCAGTTGGGATAGAGTTGACGTTTTTACTAGCAGCTGGCACAGTGCCATGTTTTGGATTTGGGATAAGAAATAGTTTTGATAGTGTGCTGGTGTTTTTAGTTGTTGCTTGGCAGTCAAGGCCTTTTCTGCCTCTCATACTGCCCTGCCAACGAGCAAGACGTTGGGCGGGGACACAGCTGGGACAGTGGACCCCAACTGATTAAACAGATATTCCATACCATAGGGTGTTATGCTCAGTATATAAAGCTGGGGGAAGAAGAAGGAAGAGGGGGATGTTCTGAGTTATGGCATTTGTTTTTCCTGGAGATGGCTGAACACCTGCCTGCTGATGGGCAGCAGTGAATGAATTCCTTGTTTTGTTTTGCTTGTGTGAGCAGCTTTTGCTCAACCTATTAAACTGTCTTTATCTCAACCCATGAGTTTTTTCACTTTTACTCTTCCAATTCTTTCTCTCATCCCAACTGGGGGGGGAGTGAGTGAGCGGCTGTGTGGTCCTATCTGCCAACTGAGGTTAAACTACAACAAGTATAAAAGCTATCTTTAAATTCTAACACATCTCCCTGCATAAATTTCCCTTTTATAATTGAATGGCAGGTGCTGAACTATCTGGTTACATCACATAGGCTGCTGAAATACACTGAAAACAGCTACTAAAGGAAAAAATGGTATAAGGATGGGAAGAAAGATAAGAATTAGCCTCTCAAATGGAAATTGTGCTTTTAAATTAGATGCATGATAGAGGATGACAGACTAGTGATAAAAACAGCAATCCTTGCTCACATTCCTATGGACTTCAAAGGGAGTTTTCCCCATGTGAGAACTGCAGGATCAGACGTCCTATCTGTACTTGTTTCTTTCAGCATCTGCCTCTTACATATGTTGTCAGGAGAGCTTTTCTCACCATATGGGACTTGTGAAACACATTTAAATCCCTTGATAATGTTCAGTCCATTGCCTACTTGGTTGGGCATTCCTTACACCTTTCTAAAAAGTGTCACCACAGAGCAAAGTTTAATTTTCACTTTAATGTGGGAAAAAAAGTCTTCCTTTTATAGAAAGGTTTTTACAGCATTTGCCTCTTACTGCAGCTTTTAAAAAAGTAAAACCCCCATGGTCCATGCTGTCTCAAGAGAACTAGAGCATGTCCTTTTCACTTATTACTGTCAGACTGGGGCTCTCCTTTTTCCAAACCTCACTCAGCAGCCTGAAGCTAAAATGGTCTTCTTTCAAAAGCCTGCAAAACTTTCTCCCTTTCAGGTCATGGGATGCGGAATGACTTTTGGGCTGCTCTTTCAAACTGGAGAATTGGAGAAAATGAACCATTTTTTCCTTTAGGTCTAGGTGTCTGGGGAAAGATGAATCAGCTGTCATTATTAAATATTTATAAAGGAGATAAATGTTGCTGTAATAAAATGTATCTTATGCCACTCGACAATAAAGACCTGATTTCATGTATGTCCTCCAGTTATTCTAAATTCTTGGTTAGATTTTTGTGCTGATGCACAGCCTGACTCAGAGGCCTTTGTTGTATGTTTTCCACTGCTGCATTAACAGTGGAGAAGAGGACTGGTGAGTCCTGGAGAAGGTTAATATAAAAGTTATCTGTAAGGATCACTTGCGTATCACTGATTTCTCTCTACAGAGATTAATTTCTGTGCAATACAAAGAATGCTTCATGGCAGGCTGGGACACGTGCTAAGACCAGCGTTCACAAACTCATCTTTGTGTCCTACATACAACACAGTACACTTTCTCACTACTGTTGACAAGGTCCAGTGCATAATTTATATGTCTGCATTTGTAATCCGTCAAAACAGATTCAATTCCTCATTTTAGACTCAAGGTCTTGGCTAACATTCTTGTTCCCCTGAAGATTTCTTCACAGCTTATGAATTCTGTACAAACTCTGCAGAATAACATTGACTATCACAAACTCCAGAGCAGGAAGAGCAGTGACTCCCTGAACTTGTTTGAAAAAATATACTTTAACTACTGACATTGTTTATACATGTGTATAGTAATATATACACATGGTGAGAAAGTGAATATGCAGTTTTCTTTGCTAATCAACAGATGCAGAATCACCCATTAAACCACTCTTCTCCTTCTGCATCTTGTAATTCTGGAAAGGGGATAGAAGATGAAAAGTTTGTTTATTCTTCCATTCTTCTTGAAGGGTAACTGTGTACATGTAACTGGGTTATCTACAGACGTCGTGTTATTAGCTCAAATTTAGCTTAACGGAATATTTTTGAGGGAAAAGTCTTGAAAATTGTGAGCAATAGCTCTGGTAAAACATGTTCTGATAGCTTTAGGCTATTCTGAATGAGCAGGAAGTATCCTTATACAATAATAAATATTTTAATTCTCTTGCTGGTGGTTGTTTAGGGGGTAGGCTTAATTACAACAGATACGACAAATATTTAAACACTCTGTGCAATTATTCCCTTGCTATAATGCATGGTTTCCTTTAAAAGATAACATTGGCCATTGTCTGATACACCTATTTTGTGAATATCTGTAAATAGTATTATAATTATATAACTACATTTTTTTATCACCAGACTCTTCTTGCAGACTAGAGCACCTAAGTTTCTCCAATAACCTTTTCTTTCCATTTATCCTCTGGTAATCTACTGATCTAGTTTACATATTTCCTCTGCCCCAAGTAATTTGAGACACTGAGGGTGAAAATCATGACAGAAGACTCAAAAGACATCATTTGGTTAAACCTCTAGGTGGCCATCAAAAAATCTTGTTCCAAATGCCTTTCCGCTGTGCAAAAATGAACAGATCTTCATTGTGACATTCAGCTTTGATCAAATGTCATATCTGGGATTCCTTCTGCACAGCAGTGTTTTTGTAATAAGAGCTATCATAATACTGCAGCTAACGCTTTAAACTAGCATTAAATGAAAGTCTGTGAGCTGGATGCATTTCACAATGGATAGCATATCTTGCTGTTCTCTGGAAGAGGGAAGTTTTAAGCTAACAGTACCTTCTTAAATAGTGTTTTGGCACCATCTAGATAGTAGTTCATTCTGACATAGACTTCCTCTGTGGCTTTGCATGAGTGACTTAAGATCCCTTGATTTTTCTCTAGATTTATTTATCTTTAAAATAGAGATAATGATATTTTTCCCTCAGAGAGAACAGAGTTCAGATAAATCAGAATTATTTTTGTAGAACTTCAGAATCCGTGACTTTGACAACATGATACAAATTTGTGATTTTGGACTTCTGTTAAATAAAAGCATGATATATTCTACTTCTCCTCTCTTGTGTCTTTTTCATTAAATTATATAGCCTTGTTCATATTAATCATTCTTGCCCTGCTTCAAAGGGGCGGGAAGGGAAGGGGCGGGAAGGGAAGGGAAGGGAAGGGAAGGGGCGGGAAGGGAAGGGGCGGGAAGGGAAAAAAGAGGGAGAAGATTCTAACCTTCAAACTTAGGTTAGAAAGGTAAATAAAAAAGCTTTACTGTTTAATATTAGCTCTGCTCTTCTCTTGATCTGTAGTCACCTTCATCTTGTATCCATCAAATTCAAAACCAGATATGAAGATCTGTATTTCTTTCTCTTATCAGTCCTGCAGAAGTTATTTTCAAATACTTTGTAGTGTATATGTGTATCCTGACAGGGCTAATTATAGGCATAAGGTTTGTGGCCTATATCAGAATTGCAGGAGTATGGAATTCATTTTTTTTCTTTAAGGTTCATAATAAATTAATAAAGTAACCTGCAAAGAGGTCTCTAAATTATAAGTGGGCTGGTTTTGTTAAAACTCAAGACACACATACTTTGTTTGAAGAAGTAAAATGGAAAAGTATTGTCCTATTTCTATTAACTAGCAGTCCCTCAAACAGAAAGCGAGTATGTTCAGAGCGCAGTAGGCTTGCAGTGTGCTTACCGTTCTTCTAGCTCCTTATCAAAAGCACCACATCTGGCTTTCAGAGTTCACCTATTTCCTTCTGAATGAACCAGCAGTGGAGGGGAAGGGAGGAACTGTTCTGAATGTGCTTGTTTCTGCTGATGGACTTTGGGAATTAAACACAGATGAGGCTTATTGACAATCTCTACTTTTGGGTAACAGAAAAAGTCACTTGCTGAAAACAAATATGATTGATTGATAGGAAAACGTTTGGTTTAGTGTGAAGTGTCAGGGCCCAGAGGCCAGCTGATTTCATGATGCTGTGGCATTTATATCAGATTCCGTAAAAACAGATTCTAATGATACTCTCTATGCCAAAAGGAACAGTTGGGTTTTTATTATTTTCCATACATCTTTTACTTCTTTTCCTTACATAACAGTTGATTATAAATTTCTGCAACTGGACAGTCATGTTGCTTCATTTCAAATGAGGGAAAAAAGGAAAACTATCAAGGTAACTGCATGAAGCATGTAATACCGGTAGCTGAGCACAGCTTATGAAGCGAGGGAAATATGAGTAGCGTAGCAAGCAATGAGCAATATTTCATCAGGGGTGGGTCCTGAAGATGGTGATTGCATGTGAAAGTTGTTTTGCCAGAGGTTCAAGGCTTCTTTGATGGAAGATATGCAGGTTTCCTGGGTTCGATAAGCCCATGTGCCCTTATCCTCTTCCCTAAGCTTCTTGTATTTCTTTCATGTTACCATTTAGTCAGCTAAGTACTTTACTTCCCTCTTTCCTCATATCTTTTCCCCCTTTCTCCACCTATTTCCCACTCACTCTGTTAAATCATCTGGTTAAAATGAATCTTTATAAAACCCATTGAGATGCCATTATGTTCATATCTGATTTATTTTTCATGAAATAGGCTTTTCTCTTCCCTGGTGCTACTCAATCTATATAAACTGGCTATTTTAGTCAATGAAAGTTTTTATGACTCCAGCAAATCAGACTAAAGATGAAAGCAAGATATTGGTGAGGTGCGCCATGCAACGTTATGAGATGCTTCCCTTAGGCTCCCAAATGTAAAGCAGTCCGGGAGAGCTATCATATTTGATTGATATAGTCATATTTGAAGTGAAATCCAAAGATGAGCAAAATGATGGGGTACCAGATTAAAGGCTTTTCTTATGTTGGCTGAACATGACTTCTGTCAAAAAGCTGAATTTGCCTTTCACTGGAGGCTTTTTAAATCTGTGGCCGGCAGAGCTGACTTCACAATTAATAAATATCATACCTGTGTGCATATGCAGCTGTCTATAGTGTCGATTCCAATGAAATCTTTAGAAGTCCTGTTTGGTGTCAGTGAAGGCAGCGGGAAATTGCGTAGCACGTTTATCATGGCAATAGCAATGAAGTACAACACCTTCACCATACACGTCTTGAAAACTTGGTATGGCATTTTAGCCAAAGGAATTGCAATATGCAAACTGATGTGGAAAAATTATATGAAGTTCCTGAATGGTCTGGCATGTCATAAAACCCAGTAACAATTTTGTTTCAGATGTTCAAAACCAGAAGAGATAAAGATGTGTATGAACATTGTCTCCTAGGAGTGGGTAAAAAAGCATTTAAAATATGACTTAATTTTATCAATAATTACATAATAAAATACATAAGTAAGGCAGTTTATTGAGTAATTCTGCATAAATAGGTGTTCATTTCTCATTCTAAAGTTCTCTTTTTATTTACTTTCCAATTCTTTGAGCATGCTGCCCCCTTTTTTAGCCCAGCCTGCTCTCTCTCTGCTTTTGGGTTTCTATGGGTTTCTGTGGGTTTCAGGAGAAACAGTCAGAAGCTCATTGCTTGGATATTCTGAATTCTGTTTTACTCCACAGCTCAGGTAGCAAAATACTAAGATAGACTATATACCATTTCCCTTCTAAGGAATCAAAAGCCATCATGAGAGCTGTGAAAGTAGAGGTTTTGCGAGTCATCAAATTTAAGCATTCATTGTGATTCTGAGAAACACTGTGTTTAAAACTGCTTTGGAGTTCTAATTGTATTACAGCGCTGTTTTAAGAGAAGCTAAGTGACTTCACCAGTGTTAAAACAGAAGAGCTTCTCAAATGAAAGATTTGTGATGGTCAGATATGCACACACAGTGGTATAAAAGCATGCAATGTCCACATGAAGGTTTTCTGTGAGATTAGATTGTAAAGATGAGGAACATATTGTCGGATATATATTGGCAATGCAAGTGAGAGCTTTATGGGTTGTAGGAGCATTTTGTTGTTGGAACAGGCCATAACAAACAATTTATTCTTTTTCTCCTGTTGTTGGTTTATTATTTGCAGTGTTGAGTTGTTTCTTCCTCCAGCTTTAAATACATTTAAATCAGATTACTGTTTACTGACACTGGAGTACTGACTTTTGTGACATTAGACTAATGCCATGTTCCTACAAATACTTCAACACATACTTAACTGAAAGATTGCCAGTAGGTCATTCAAGCCACGTAATATTCCATATTACTTATGTTTTTTTAAAACAGGAGTTCCCAAACCATCTCATGCAAGTAGAAATACATGAGACAATTTGGAGTGGTACGTCTGTTCTCCATGGCCCTTTTGTGCCATGGGTATGGAGATATTTATGGTCACCACATCCTCCTCAGGGATACCTTTGGCCCTTGCACCAAAACGTGTTGTTTAGCACTTATAAAAAGCTGGAAATAATACTAAAGGCCGAAACTGTTACTGAATCCCTGGAAGAGGGGGATGTAAGGCTGCAGGTGTGACTCAGATGCTGTACTGCTGCTGCCACCTAGGAAGCTATTCATTACTAGCACCAGAGGTTTGGGTGTGAACTGCAGAGCGTGGGAACCTGTGACTTGGACAGTGTGTAAATGTTCTCAAAACTGGTGTCCTAGTGCTCTAAGGGTGCCCATGAGAGGAAAAAATGTTTACCAACATGGATGTTGATTAATTTTTCTACCAAGGATGCTGAAGGAATAGGATATTTACCTGTAGCAGACTTGACAGACCAGAGATACTGCTCACCTCTTGGTCAAGCCAAAAATGAAAGCCAGGGCTGGAGGCAGGCCACAAGAGGAGCTGTGTGATTCAGACTTCCACACCACATCGGGCACTGCTACAGTTCTTGCCTCTCCTAACACACTTCTTAAATTCCCCTTTGCTTAAGCGGATACTTAATTTTAAAAGAGTTTGTTACATCAGGGCCCAGAATATCCAGATTTCCCAGATTTACAAATTGCATAGTATTACTTCTGATACTTTTTAAAAATAAATAATCATAAAGGACCAAATATTACACAGTTACAATGGATTATTTACTTTAGAAAATCTTTTTTTTTACTTTTTCAGGAAAAACTGCAATATATATTTAATTTTCTTTATAAGAAAAAATGTTATTAAACAAATATATAATGCTTCCCTTTTTGTTTCCCATGGGGTTAATCATGCATTTGGCATGCAAAGATTAATTCAAACATTTCATTGCACTTTATTAAATCAACTTATATTATTTCAGGAAAGTGCAATTGCAGCTTGTGATTTTAATGCTTCTTCCAAAGAAATGCTAGCAAAGATCTTCATGTATATTAAACCTACTGCTAGCGTCCCTCCAGAGCAGCCTACAATGAATTAATAGTAGCTTCTTATGATCTGAAAATGTAAATGTAGTTTAAATTTTGTCATCTGGCTGTTGACAGTACTTATTCTCTTAGATTTCCTGGGGTCATCCATTTATTTGCTTCTTTCAGTTCTTCACAACACATTTCGGGAGGGCAGGGGGGGAGGCGCTTTTATATTTGAGAAACTGCGAAGTAAAGATGCTTAAAATTGCCCTGTCCTGGGAAAAGCAGGGTCACCACCTGGTGGTACCGAGGCTAATTTGGCTCCTGTAGAGTTGACTGTCCCATATGCCCCAGGAGCTTCTCACTGAGATGGACACGGTTCTTGTTGGTTTAGCTGCTGCCTCACATAACTGACTGGTGTCTGTGAAATCAGGCTTTACCTGCACAGCTTCGAATCTAGTAAAAATCATGTGAGGTTTAGTAAACCTAAGTCTAGGAGCCTACGATGCATAATCCTGCTTTTGAAACACCATCTTACAGTATGTTTGAAATGAAACAATGAGAGACAGACATCCCGCATGAACGGCTGTATAGGGTCATATTAAAGGTCTGCCACTAACCATGGTTATTATAGAAGCCTGTGGAAGTACAGAATGAGTGTTAATGTACTTTTTCTCGGAAAGCCAGAAATATTTTCTGAAGCTTCACTAATTAGCAATTCAGGCACTTCTGAAAACACTGGAGTATCCTTTTACATACAAGAGTCTTCAATAGATTCTTTTTTCCTCCATCAACTTGCTCGGTTGTTTTTCAATCTCTAGAAATCTTAAGCATCCTGAACACCTTCTGACAAGGAATTCAATAGCTTAATTATACACAGTATGAAAAAGAGACTGGTTTTGTTTGTTTTGAACCTGTCACCTCCCAGTGTCTCTTGAAGTTCCTTGGTTCTTTTATTGTAAAGGCAGTCTATAATTATTCCCTACTCATCAGAATCTCAAGTGCATAGATTTCAAGTAATACTTTGAAAATGCAAATCACCTGTGTGATAGTTGTGATTGAGCTTGATCATTAACTCTTTCAATGCTGGTATTCATTCTTCGGTTGTGGTGACTTGCTATAAACATATAAATGTCAACTGCAGATAGTCTGAAAATAATAGATTGCATGTATTATTAAATATTTTCAAATAGAAATTAGTTTGATTGATAACATTCACAGTATTTTCCTTGGTGAACATGATTCGTCCAGATCACCACACTCCGTTTTGTCTTTATCTTTGATACATACATGCGTTATTCTTGATAAATTAATGATACCAAGATCTAAATCCTGGCTTTACTGTTCATCGATTTTTTTAGCCTTTTCATGTTAGATTACCAAAACAGTCTCTTAAAGGTACAGAGCAAACCAGACAAGTAAATGTCTGAAAAAAATTGAAGAAAAATGGAGGGAAAAAAAGTTAGTGAGATGTGAAGATGTCATTTTGAAATTTAAAGTATTACCACAGGCCCACCAGAAAATTTTCTAAAATTTTACTGAAGGATGATTGCATAAATGATGGGGAGAGAGAAATTGAATCCTATGAATCTTACAGTTCCATCAATATTTGTGGTCAGGTCGTCAGATCTGTATACATCAGGTTGTTTTTTTCTTACCTTTGTTCTTTGGGCAGCAACTTGTTTCCTATTCAATCCTACCAGAGTCAAAAATGCTCATGAGAGACTCATAGATTTCAACATACGTGGTATCAGGATTGGAACCATAGACCAATAACCTGTCAAACATGCAAATGCTTTTTTTTTTTTAAAAAAAAACCAGCTTAAATTAGGTATGACAAAGTTATATTTAGAAGAATTTCTCTATTACTTTATTAAACCTGAAGTCGATCATAAATCCAGTGGTCATTTGTAGGAAGCAGGTGCTCTTAAAAACTGTGGATATTATAACCATTAAAAAACACTCCTTTAAAAAAAAATCGATTTTTTTTTATAACTCTAAAAAACAGTTAAGCAAATAAATAAAGCAAATCAGTTGACATTCTCCCCTGTCTCTAGCATTAGCTCCAAACTTTTTTGCATTCTTTCTTTCCTGTGTAAAAGCCTGCTGAAATATAAGTGGTTGTAATTGCATGCCCCAAAACTCTGTAAGCCAGAGTTTGCTGATCTGATCTGGACTATCAGTATCCGTGTCCACGCTACTGGACTCGAGAGGGGTTGAACTTTTAATTTTGCATTTGTTCCACTGCAACATTTTAAATCCCTATGTCAGCTAGCAAAGCTTATATGAACTAACGAAGTTAATTAGAATCACAGCCTATATATGACTGAACTTTTAAGAAATACATTCCTACCTTCTGTTTTGGGCATTTAACAATGCTACTATGCCCAGGTAGCTGGATGCCCAATGAACCACTACAAAGTCTTTCATATCTACTTTTGCTATAAGTGTGAATGGGTTTATGTTGTTACTTCAAATATACTTTTCTGGTAATGAAGATTTCTTTACAAAAGATGCATGGTTCTAGTTAGCAATCCTAAGTGGAAAAAAGTGCTCTGCCACATCCATCACACATGAACAATCCAGATGGTCAGAGCATATGGCAACAGTGAAGTTGTCACTGCAGCGCCTTTGAGTACCCAAGTCACGTGCCCAAACGAAGATGTTGCCATCTTTAGCGAACTGACCTTTGAGGAAACAAGCAGAATTTCCCTCCGGGTGTCATCTGCTAATTTGGCTCAGTATATGCCACCAACAAACTGGCTTCAAAACCAAACATACACCAAGAAAGGGCTTCCCCAAGGGGCTTTATTAGATAAATTATTTTAAATGCTTCTGGCCAGGAGAAGTC
The DNA here is from genome assembly GCA_003993805.1 of Himantopus leucocephalus. Taxonomy (NCBI): domain Eukaryota; kingdom Metazoa; phylum Chordata; class Aves; order Charadriiformes; family Recurvirostridae; genus Himantopus; species Himantopus leucocephalus. Next base: position 111,090,154 of record RSEF01000001.1, on the reverse strand, counting down.
TGATGAAGACAGATGGCAAAATGGAGGAGTCTCTTTCCAAAGGAATGGAATTTTTTTCTAGCTTTGCTGGAGCGCCACTCCATTTCTGGGAAAGGACTGTGCCAGCACAGAAAAAAGCTTCAGAAATGTTGGTGAACTATCCCAAATCTTTGTAATGGCACAGTGTTTTTTCATAAGCATTATCTTTTTAAGAATGCTTTTATTGGGGTGTGTTTCCAGCAGGAGATATTAACCATATGGAGCTGCATTAATGTGGGAGCTGGGAATATCGCCTCCCTGTTATGTGTAAGAAGGAAAGCAGGGATTAAGCTCCTTGTGTAACATGGTGCTTAAGCACATGATCCACTTTAAATGGGTGAGAGGTCAGAAGGAAAACTAATGTACACCAAGTAATTTAATACTAATGTTACTGAAAATGGGTAGTCAAAAGGAGCACAAAAGGTAAGGCAAATTGTGAAGCCTCTCTGTAAAGCCAGTTCAGCAGCAGAAAGACCACTGATTTAGCCAGATGCCTGAGGAGCACCGTGCAGGCTAATCACAGTTACTGAGTATGTTTGTGTTACTGTGACTACACCACTACAGTGTGATATTCCTGTCTTTAAAATATTTTCATTATCAGTGAGAAAATGCAGAGATTTCTCTGTGGGGTGCCTGACTCGCTGTCCAGCATCTGAGTCTGATCTGGTATGTCACCCATAAATGAAGCGATGATGAGCAATAACTGAAGCAATGTGAAGGTCTGCCTAAGGAAGGAGCAAACAAGAGGTGAGTTGTTATGTGGTTTTAAGGCTCAATCAGGACTTGCATTACTGAAAAAAACCCAGGAGGGAGCTTCCAGTCATAGCTCTTTTTCAGCTCTCAGTATGTTTCTGAGAGTATGAAAGACTTCAGACTGGATATCACAGAACAGAGTCGTTCAGAGAACAGAAAAAAAAGGGTTTGAGCTTTGGTTGTTTCTTGAAAAGGGAGGGCAGAGTGCAGCTCACTTTACGGTTTGGTATACTTTTCTGGTACCATCTCACCTTCTGCCTCTGGGCCTGCAGAGGAAAACCTTAAGTTTGGACTTGTTCCAGAAAATGTATGTTCCACAAGTACATTTTGTAATAATAAAATATTATTTGGCAACAAAATAAATTCTTCTGCACACTGTATTTTATTTGGAGGAGACTCTATTGTTGGCTGCTGATCAAATGCCTTCTGCCTTTACAGTTTCTGTAGTGGATTCACAGTTAAGAACTACTCCAAACTATAATGACTGCTACAAATTATTCTGGGTATCTTGAACTTCACTAGCTTATGCCAAATCTATTTATTTTTTTTATATTGAAATACTGTCACAAAGAACATTGCAGAGAAAAGTTTCCTTGGAAAATACATTCAAAGTATATTATAGGAGTCATACTGAGATTTGATAAATCTTTGTGTTACCATCACCACTTTAAAGTATAGTTTTTTTCTAGTTGGTAGTAAATGATGTAGTTAGTAGTACCAGCATATGGCAATCTGTAATTTAGAAATCAAAATTTATTTAATTCCATTTTATAAATTCAAGCTACTTTTGTGAAAGATTTTTAGCTGAAATTGAGAGCTTTATTAAAGTTCGAGGGTTTTTTTTTTCTGTTTTTCAATTGAAACAACATTTTAGAGCTGTGTGCTTCAGGATTGTTTCTTGTAAGCTTTGGGACACAAGTAAGAATCATATCTGCACTGTTTTTTGCTGTAAACACATAATTTCCCTGTCCTGAATTTTGTAGGCTCTTCTAATTGCATGAAAATTATTAGGCTTCCTTTTTTATTTGTCGCCTGGGTATTGCAAAGTAATAACACCAGTTTGCCTGGTTGTGCTGTAACACGGAGAATTCTGTAGCTGTGTGAGGCAAATCCAAATTAAAATAAAAGGTTGTCAGCTACATAATTATGCGCTAATATTTTCTGAGATTTCTTAAGCCTTATGCGTGCCAAAGAGCATGTTTCTCAGGCAATAATATTGGGCCTGCATTTATATTTACAGTATTTCACATCGGTCTGCTTAAGCACAGGGACCTCAACAGAGCACCCGGATTGTCCTGGAGCCCTTTTTTTTTTTGGTGTGCCAAGCTTGTGGTCACGTTCTAGATGGCACCGGCCTCAGACCCGACTGTGCTGGGCGGTCTGTGAGGGCCAGACTCCGAGCACAGCCTCCCCAGCCCTGAAGGGGACATCAGCCTGTGCTTTATACATGCCTAGAAGCCCTGCTCTGAATCAGGGCCACAAATCTTCAACTTTAAAAAAAAACATTCGCCTCTGTGGCCGTAGAGCTCTCTGTCAAATCAGTCTGTCAGCACGTGCTGAAGTATCTTTACTGTCACTGGGTAGAAATTGACTTCTTAATATTAGTGACAAAAGGGTGGAAATAGGGACACAGTATTTTATTATTTCCTTTGTTTTGGGTTCTTTTTTTCCATAACTCAAAAGCTTGGAAAGTAACTGTTGTTTAATATGAGGCTCAATAGCTCAAACACTTACACTCCTCCATCTTGGCTTTATGAATAAAATTATTACTTAACAATTGTGGTTGCTACTATTACAGTGCATTGGATTGAAAAAAGAGCTATTCATAAACAACTTAAAATATTATTTCTAAGAAAAAGTAGACAATTGTCATGTTGAATTCTGGGGAAAATCAGGCTGATACAAATTTGTTAATCAGCAGGATTTAACCCCCTTATTTACATAGGTGATAATACCAAGCTGTATAAATGCAAGGTACCATGTCTCTGCCTCTAGTCAAACCGGCTGCAACTAACAGCAGTTCTTTTAGCTTTTCACCAAGTTATCATTCTTGGTTTTATAGAAAAGTAATATCAATTGTTTAACTTGCTATCTAATGCTTATCACGATCTACAGTTTTAGTTGCTTTTAATTTTGAAACATCTTAGTACTTGGGGGTGAAATCTGCTGTGCAGAGACTCTGCTTAAGGTGGAATTGTTTGAGGGACTTCCAAATAAAGTGCATTCAATGAAGCTACATAATAGCAGGGCAAATATATATATATGTATTACAAGGGCAAAAATCTCCTTTAAATATGATCTACCATATATACACTAGCATCTTTGAAAATGATAAAAGCAAGTAAATGAGCAAAAAAAAAAACCCGAAAACCCAAACCTACTTTGTTGAAGAAATCTGGTGCTTTAGGTTTTATTTAGAGCCCTTCTATCACTGGGAGGCCACCTATTGCCTTGCTATGCAAATTTGACTGTGATGAATGTCCCTGAGAAGCACTCTCAGCAGCAGTTTCCAGGTTTGGAACCTGAATTACCTGGAGTTTTTGCTTTATTTAGCAATTGTCATCCCCTGATTTGTGTGTTTCTGGGCTCCACCCAGGCACCATCACCTCAGTAGGGCTAAACGTCCAGCTGCCCGTCGAGAAAATGTCTATAGGGAAATGATACTACATCATTCAGTATTTGCACCATGCGAACTGTCAGGGATTCATTGGTAATCTTAACTCTGACACATCTTTATTTTCAAAGACTTGTGTTTTTAACAATAATTTTCTGGGGTTTTATAACACAATGTTCATTTTGGCTACATTACTTGGGGTTTAAACCTGGAAAGATACCGACCCCAAAATTTAACTGCAGTGAGCAGGGTTTGAGGCTATTTCAGCATCTCTAACAAGGTTTTTACTAGATGTGCCATGGGTCATATCACAGGTTTTATATAATTCAAAGATTAGAAGAATAGGTCTGCTGCATCCGTGATATATGATAAAACTAATAACAACAAATGATTCACCTTCCTGGATAAATAGACTAGACAAATGACTTTAAAGCATTTATTGCTTTAGCCTTCAGGTACTTAGCAGTTGCTAAGCAGCAAAAAGTTCATTTGTCTTTCTCTCCTGGGCATTTTTGCTCAAAAAAATAAAGTAAATTATAAAAGATAGATTTTATTATTTTTAATTGAATAAACTTGATATGGACAAGAGTCATATCTCAGAGGTATGTATGGGCATTTCTTCCCATTTTGACCAGCTGATAATAAAGTATAAGAAAAAGAAGTTCATCCTGCACATGAAAAGCTCAAATATGTTGTGAATGAAAAACTAGGAAGCTTATTTCTGTGCTGGTTAGTGTATTGCTACTGTTTGCACTGCAATAGCTCCAAAGAGCACCTCTCTTGCATAGACACTCTGTTATACAAGATGCTTGTATCAAGGCCTTGTCCCACAGCACCGGCAGCCTATATAGCAAGAATGAACAAAAAGGTCAAAAAAAAAGAAGCTGTATTCCCACTTTCAGAAGAGAGAATAAACCATGGGAAACTTGATTTCTCAAGAAACCTTCAGGAATTTAATTAATTCTATAGCGAGCTTGACAGATGCAGCAGGAACGAGGATGTGCTTATTTTATCACTGAGTGTTTTTGCTGAGGAAATTCAGTTACAAAATACAATGTTGATAAGCTATCTAATGTTTTTCTCAGTAGAACCTTCACCTACAAAGAGAGGTCTACACAAATGTTGAAGCCTGTTCAGTCTGGCCCTGAATGGTCTGCAAAAGGAAATCCTGCACAATGCAAAGCAGGATCTGGTCCAAGATTGAGGACAAAATGAAGGTTCCCCACATTCCCTGTACTTGTTCCCAGTTTCCTTATTTTTTTAATGTTTTGTTTGCAAAGAATGTGAGAGTCCCTGTATCCTCCATTAATCCTTTAAATGATGAGCATGATTTAGGAACCCAGGGCCCATGAATTTGTGGATGTTCAGTTTGCCTAAGTGATCCCTAACCTAATTATCCTCAACCAAGGGAAAGTCTTCCTTTCTCCAGGCTCTCTCTCTTACCTCCAGGGTCTGGGATTCCTGAGGGCTGGCCTTGGCAGCAAAGACTGAAGCAAAGAAGGCATTCAGTAACTCCATCTTCTCTGCATCCTCCGTCACCAGGACACCCACCTCCTTCAGCAGCGGGCCCGCATTTTCCCTACTCTTCCTTTTGCTACTGATCTACTTGAAGAAACCCTTCTTATTCTCCTTGACAACAACATGTCTTAAAACGTTAATGTTACATTGTCCTTGACAAAAACATGTCTTAAAACGTTAATGTTACAACGTATCCCAGTGTACAGACAACCAGCTTGTACTGTGGTATTAGGTGTCAGTGCTGAACTGTTTAACAGTGGCTGCTTCAATGCTCCCTGCCTCCAGCTATGTCTAACACATGAAAGTGTACAATCAGATCTATCTATTTCAGTAAAGAGTCATTAGGAAACACTGCGTAAATGCCTATTAGAAGCATTGTACATGTAGATGTGTCTAACTCTTTCTAGTAATGAACCATGGAAAAATGCCTACTGATGAACAGACTGCAGAATTGTAATGGTTTGAGATAGACTGAAGGCTTCCAGTTCTGCTTGCAATATTGGTATAAGTCAGAGTAAAACTGATTTTGCAAAGCAAGTTGGCAGTACTCAAGTAATCAAGACCCTGCCAGCTGGGACTGTTTGTCAGCATATTCTACCTGCCTCAACATGTTGATATTAAAATAGGGAAACAGAAATATCGGGATTAATCTGTGTTGTCCAGCCAAAAGACCAAGTGCCCTTGGTCAAGGTCACCCTGGAAACCAGTAGCAGAGCTGAAAATTGAACTGAGATGCCCAGTGTTTGGCACAGACACTTCAGCTCTGGGCCACCTCCAGAAGAGACCAGTCCCTCCATTCAGAAGGAGATGTCACCAGAGGTACTCTCTGGTGCTATTATATGATCAGCAGAAGAAAAGGCAGGTACTGAGAGGACTTTTGATACAGCCAGAGGTATATTGCGAATGATTCTAAATATGGAGAGGAAAATGAGCTAAAGCAAGGGCAAGGCAATGAGGTTGTCTTTATAGAGTGGAAGTAATTCTGCTGATACACAGCAGCTCTCAGGAACTCCAGTTTCATAACTAAAACCTTGTGGTGCTAAGAATGTAAGGCAGTGTGGGATTGTAATGCTATGTAAGGGACCTAGGGTAAACTTCGGTCTAATTTTGTATGTGCCCCACAGGATGAGAAATGCTTTGGAGACGTATTTGGGTCTTTCATGTCTGCAGCAAGCAATGTCACCCAGTGATAATTCAAATGGACAGTTGCACTTTATGAGAAAATTGTCCCCAGCAATCTACTCCAAATTAAAAATCCAGTACTTTGCATCATGGAAGACACCACTCCCACTAAATATTTCATAGGATGGAAGGAGCTACCACAGAGGAAATATTATTTTACAATGGTAATTTTCATGCTAAGGTGAAGATGGGTGTTATATTCTAAGAGTGGGGAGAAGCAAAACAAAACCAAAAAAAAGGACAGAAAGGCAAAAGTGGCAAGTCTCAGCAGTCAGCTAAGTGTGTTTCTTTCAAGAGAAAAGAGATTTCTTACGACACTGTTCCCAGGAGCACCACCATGACTTAAAAGCATTCTCATGTTCGGTGGAAGTTTGTGTGCCTGTTTGATTGAGTGGAAGGAGTGCAGGGCAAAAATGAGAACACAAATGTATGTTTTGGCTGCCATACAGTCAATACAGTAATAGGTCGGAAGAAACATCAAAACACAATCAAGACCTGTCTTCAGGGCTGTGAGTGAGCAAAATTTGTTGGGCAATCAGCCAAGGGAAAGGAGAAGAGGTCTTCTGTTGTTCTTGTAGCTCATCAAGAGGCACTAAAGAAGCAAATTGAAATATCGTTATATTGAAACTGGAATCTCTGTTGTAATCTGCATGTGCAGTTTCATTATGTGTAGTGCAACACAGCTGCCACTTTCTTTCCCCCGAGGTGACTAAAAGTTGGGGATAAGAAAGTTAATAGTGTGTATGTAAGTAGTGCACATACAGTTTGTATCATGGTGCAAAATTTTTCGAATGCTGAGTTTGGGGTGGACTCAATACTCAGGAGCATTAAAGCCAAGAGTAAGTGATGCAGGTCATTGCAAGTAAGTGGTTATAACTGGTGATGTATCTGCAACGTTATAACTTTTGCAAATGCTGCTTTGCTCTAAAAACAAAACAAAGCAAACCAAATCAATCCAACTGGGAGCACCTGAGAGTTTCAATCCATTTTTTAGAACTTTCATTTTTGAAATACAAGGAAATAATCAGCAGTGTTCATCTCTCAGAAGGAACTGTAAAAGCTTATATAAGCAACTTAAAACATTATATCCACATGTGAAAGGGACACACATATATAGTTCCATACATCTGCACCTTCCAAGATTGGAAACAAGGACCTATTTTGCAAAAGGAGCCTGTGGTAGCCCTTTAGTGTTGGATTCAAGATTGCATTTCTTGTTCTGATATCTGGTTTTACACTCTTTATCAGTACTGAGAAAAGTTTAAAATTACAACATTCTGGTAAAATTTAACACAAAAAGCAAATAACTTTCTCAAGCAATAGAAGTTTTAAGGCATAAGTAATTTCTTGCTCTTCCTATCGCACTTCTTACTGGCCTTAGGGCAAGAATACGTTGGACGAAGAGGTAAAAAAGGTACAAATTTAAAGAGAAGTGTTAAAATTTCTGTGGCAGATTGATTTACATGAAAATGATGGGTTGCTTGGAGCCTCATGAAGATTTGATCTCATACAGAAGGCAAACCATTAAAAAGACATTATCAAATCATCATGTGGCTCTACAGCTTTGTTATATATTCCTCTATATGTTTGCATGTGTAACAGAAACAGAGGACTCAAAAACATCTCTTGGGCTTGTGAGACCTAGCCTTTTGGTACGATACCAACTGACTTTTCTGTTTCCCTTCATTAGCTCAGCGGGCACTATTTCCAAAAAGCTTTGGGAGTTTTGCTTCTCTTAACCAGCTGGCAAAGTGAACATCCTTCCTTTTGTGATAATGATCACCTTCGAGTTTCCAGAATAACTTAGTTCACAGGCAGTTCATATACAAGTACTTCTGTGACAATGAGTGATTTTTAGCTTTACTGAATTTCTGTCCTGGCCTCTTAATATGCAGCCAGATTTGGTATGGGAGCTCCTCTGCTGGTCTGAAGAACTTCCCTTTTGCTCTTTCGCTTCATGGGCGACTTCCATTCATGTACCAGGAAAAAGCATGATGATCTGGAAAGCATTTAAAGTCTCTGTGGATGCTTGAGGAAAATTTTTGATCTAGAATAAGACGTCTAGAGACATGTAATGTTACAGAATAACAGAATGGTTGAGGTTGGAAGGGACCTCTGGAGGTCATCTTGTCCAACTCCCCTGCTCAAGCACAGCCACCTGCAGCTGGTTGCCAGGCCAAAGGATGGGGAGTCCACAATCTCTCTGGACAACCTGTGCCAGTGTTTGACTATCCTCCAAGTTAAAAAAAGTAAAAAAAAAAAAAAAAATTGTCATATGTTTAAATTGAACTTTCTGACTTTCTGTATTTTGGTTTGTGCCCATTGCTTCTTGTCTGTTCACCAGAAACCACTGAGGAGACCCTGGCTCCCTCTTCTTCATTCCTTCCCCTCAGGTGTTTATGCACATTGATAAAACACCCCTGAGCCTTCTCTTGTCCAGGCTGGACAGTCCCAGCTCTCTCAGCCTCTCCTCATACAACAGATGCTTCTTTACCATCTTGGTGGGCATGGACTTGTGCCAGTGTGCCCATGTCTCTCCTGTACTGGGTAGCCCAGTGCTGGACCCAGCGCTCAGGGCTGGGCGGAGGAGAAGGATCACCTTCTCAGACCTGCTGGCAATGCTCTTCCTACTGCAGCGCAGGGGGCTGTTGTCCTTCTTTGCTGCGAGGATGCATTTCTGGCTTATGGTCAGCCTGGTGTACACCAGGACCCCAAGTCCTCTTCTGCAGAGCTACCTTCCAGCCGTTACTTGTGTCAGGGCTTAGTCCTCCCCAGACACAGGATGTATGGGGTGTAGGTGGAAAGATGTTGGCAGCGGGGCTGCAGGGTTGGCCTCTGTGAGAAACCCCCTCCTCGTCTGTGTGTCCGGTGGTCAGACAGGGGCCTCCAAGCCCACAGCGGAGAGGCTCACTTGATACGGTCCCTCACTGCTCCCCCTAGCACAGCTGAGAAACCCTAGCTGAGAAGTGTCACCCCCATGCTTTCTCCCTCAGATGTCAGTACAGGAAATATCGTAGGAAATTTCATTTGAAAATGAAACAACACCCATTCTGTGTAAAAACCCTCCATGGATAATTTTCTTTATGTCCACATATTGGTCTTGTTTTCATTCAAACCATGATTCTGCTAATCCCTGAGGGAAGAGCACTTAATTAATTTTGTCGCAGCTGTAGAATGTTATAGCCCAACCCAACACGGGTATTTGTGCACATGTGAAAAGAGATGATATTCAAAGCCATAAGTAGGATTCCAGCTGCAAAAACACCTGCTCAAAACCCATGGACAAAACACTTAGAAAAATGCTTTGAAAATATGTCCCTAAAACATACAAAGTGCCTTCACAGTGAAATATACCATGTGAGTGAAATAATATTGTAAATTAATTATTAGGCAGTCCAAATGTTTGTTGACTTCACCATAATGACCCTTTGGGATGTTTTTATCCCAGTAACAGAAATAATCTAGCTACAAGTACTTGTCAGGCATGACAGGGCAGGATAAACCTGTCTGCAAAGCTCCTAAGGTGCTGTAATGAAAAAGCTTTCACCTTCATGTCTGATAAGTTGGAAACATTGAGTACATGTCAGAAAAACTGACGTTGAGGCAACACAGCCTTTTTGGCCAGTCACTGGGGTTATTTCATTCTTATCACAGTCTTCTCACCAGGGGGCAACAAGGAAGAATGCAAAATTCGTTAGCTTGTAGTGCAACCAACAACGGGTTTTCATTCTTCTGTTTCTGCATACGTAATGTAAACTGTATTGCAAACAGTACTAGTAACACAATAACTTTTGCTTTTATTACTTTCACATGAATAAAGGCAGATGATAACAGTACCATCATTATTTGCAACCCTCCCGTGTGCATATGCCAGGACAGCCAGGGCCAGCCCTTCGTATGCAGCCCTGTGAAGCCTGCTGAGTGCAATGGCTGCGTGGAGTGGAATCTATAACTTAACTTGAATATCGAAGTTAAGTAATTTCACTTTCTTGAGCACACAAGTCTACTCCCTCACAAAAGGCTATAAAGTACATAAGCGTGGGTTGTATTAATCAATCAGCCCAACTGATCCACACCAGGTAATTTCTTCATGGCAGTTTTAATGACCTGCACTCAAAAAGGTCTGCTTTCTGCAGCATAAATGAGTCAAAAACCTTCAGGACGATAGGATGCATTCTCCAGGTTTGCCACAAGCCAGTAATTTGTTGTTGTTTTTTTTTTTTTTTTACCAGAACATTAATATGATATCTGAGGGGATCTAATTTATTGCCACTACGAAAAGTGATTGGAAGTCTAATTATACAAATAGGGTGACGCACCTAGATTAATCAACGCTTGCATGAGGCAGTTTATAAAAGCCTGAGAAGACCCACAGTAGCCCCAGCTTCCTTCTAATATGACCCATGTCAATTTGCAGAGTACAGGTAACCAGGAATAATGGAGGAACACTCAAGACAGACCTGTTTTGATACTCATCTCCTAATGTGCTGCTGCCCAAATTCAACAAAGGTTGAAAACGCACATTTCTCCAATATTTCCATATAAGCATCTTCTGTAGTTGCCGTATACTGAAAATATTTTCTGACACAGGATATTTTTACTGTTCATTTGTTTTACTTTTTTTTTTAACTTTGTAAGTATTGGGTCTTTAATGAATTGTGACACCTACTTTACTTTTGCTCATTATTAGCCTGACATGTGGCCTTTGTTTTCTCTAGCAACCTGTGGGTGGTCATGCACTCACCTGTGAGCTTCATATGAGCTAAGCTACCAGACATGCAAGACTGATTTTATTGAAAACCAAATGACTATCCCAGAATTGCTTTCATATAACTGGAAAAAACTCCGTTTCTCTAAAGCCAGCCATGCAGTGCACTGACGCCAAGAAAATGTCTCTCATTCACATCCCTGGGCTTTGGCTTGGGCCCCTTGCCAATGTTTTATTTAAATGGACTTCTAACAGTTTCATATATTCAACTCCTACCAATTCTTGAGTTCAAAAAGAGTAAACAGGTTCTATAGTTGAATTGTAATGTATCCTCTTCAAATCTGTGCTGCTAGTAAAAATATTCATTTGATTACAGTGGCCGGCTGCCACTGCAGTTTATTTTGAAAGTACAAGCTGGTGCTGAGCTCTTCTGAAATCTGAGACTGGAAATTAAGCACAAGCATCATACATACAAAAGAAAAACTATCAAAGATCAGAGACCTCTGGAGTGATGGGGAGGGGGAAAAGGAAAAGAAAGAAGATATATATGGACTTCTTAGGGCAGCAAGCCCTAAGAAAGGGAGAAACAACCAGGCACAGCGCCCCGCATCTGAGGGGGGGAAAGGGGGAGAAAACTTTGAGAGATGATTCTGCCAGGCTGGGGCTCCACAGATTTCCTGATCTCCCACTTCAAAGACTTCCACAGCGTCTCAGCGCTGCCACCAAGTGCTCCCCTCAATACCTCTCTCGTATCTCATGGGGACCACAGGGACTGAGGCTGCCCCCAAGACCACGCAGGGGCTGCTGAGTTTCGGCAGGAGGGCTCAGCCTCGAGGGAGCTGGGGACCCCAAGGCAGCATGGGGGATGCCGAAAGGAGTTACCTTTCCCTAGCAGATTCATTTCTTCACCCTTTAATTTTGCCCAACACAACAGCTCTGTAGTAAGACACAGTTTGTCTCCTAACATGGTACACTTAAAGCAAAAGTAAATCCGATTATCTCAGTTCAGCCCAATAGTTTCAAGCTCCAGAACACAAAGCAGTTTTTATTACTATTATGTGTGTATTGCCCTCACTGTTGGCAAAATGTCTCTTTCTTTTCTGAAATTGCATTTTATTCTAAAGTCTGATGAAAATGAAGTGGAGAATTGCATTATATATAAAGAAATTCAGAAAGGTTTACATTCATAATATATTTATTAAAAAAAAATCCACAATTTGAGGATGTTGAGATATTCAGAGCATTTTGTATTCATTATTATTTTATGTGTAAATGCTGTTACATAAAATACTGAAGTAGTCTATGGAATCAGTTTAGGGTTTAAAGGCACTAGAGGAAGACACACACTTAGCGCATGAGCTAGGATGCTTCGTTTGTTATTCAGAGATACTATACTGGGGAGGCAGGCTCACAGCCACGCATACTGCGCAGCTGCCAAAAGACAGCACTGGCCTTGCTGTTCCCAGTCATGTCAGGAGTTAACGTTGAGTTTTCCTCTTCCTCTCCAAAGCTGGCCAGTGCAAGTCAACACTCTTCTTCCACCTTTCTGTTACAACAAAGCTGGGTTATACACCTTGAAAATATGTTTTTTGACATTAGTTGGTGTTATGCACCATGTCTAGTTTGCAGCTTAAAAAAACCTAAAGACTTTCCTCACCTCTCGCTTAACCCATTTTGAAGTAGAACTGCAAGAGTGAATCAAGTCTCTCTCACTTCCAAATGAAGTGCTGTAACCGCAGCAGCACGGTGGCACACACATGGAGTTCACGAGCTGGAAGAAACTGAGTTGCATGGCTCAATCCTGCCAGGAGGTTTGAAAGCTTAGAGGTAAAACGGAAAGGTGGGTTGCTGGAGAAAAAAATAATTGTCTAGGAATAACTGCTTGACATGATGGTGATTTTTATCAACTATAATAATTTTCATTAATATTATTGAACAAGGATTATAGACCGTATTTTCAAACTTCTATTTCCTTATAGGCAATTCATTTCACTTCTTTCCAACACATTATTAATTCTACCTTGCATCCTATGTCATTTGTTACCTCTTTTGGATGCCCAGTTACTCTTAATTAAATATCAATAACCATATTTTAATTTATCCTGTAACTTGGAAAAAAAAAAAAAGAGAAGGGTGTTGCAGTGGTTCTTGACTTTCTGAGGGTGATGGAGGAATCCAAAAGGCAATGTATCTATCTCAACAAATATCTGGCCCAGGCTGACAGCACACCAATTGTCCTGCCACTCTTATGCCATGGAGGTAGAAGATAGTTTGTGGAGCTGTGTGGAAATGTCAAAACAGATAAAAGGCTACACTCTGTGTTTTGTACATCCAGAAGGGATGTTCTTGTGGGAACCAGCATCTGCAAGAGGGAAAGATCAGCTGCTTAGACACAACAAATGTATTTTTACTTCGGAGATGGGTTTCCCTTTCTGGGGTTTTTCAGAAGCCTCTGTGCCAGGGCATGAGCATCAGGCATTCAGATCACAGGCAATCTCTGCCTGGCGCTATCTGAAAATCAGGAATGTCAGCGACATGTTGAGCTGAGCATTCAAAATCCTTTTTATCATAGGACTTTGGCACTCCGGCAGTATTACTAGAAGAACTAACTGAAGATGAGCCACTGCTTACTGAGGATACCCTCACGACTTTAACAGCAGGAGGGTCATTGCTGCGTCTCAAGATTTTTGGGTTGGGGTTTGGGGTGTTTCCTGGCCTCCAATCATTGATTTGCTCATTAGGCAAGAAGACAGTAAATGTCATCCCTGGCTCAATGATAAAAGAAACAGTTCACACTGACTTTCCTTCTTGGTGCTGTTTTCGAGTTTAGACCATGGCTACTCAGAATACCCTCAAGCAGAGATGTATGTGTGCAGTCAAGGATATTGTCACCTTATCAATAGAACGAAGAAGGACATTAAACATGATAACATGTCATTCTAAATCAACTTTAAAATCTCTTGTTTCAGGACAAGTCGTAAAGTGATTATTCATTTTAGATAGAAGTTGGTGCAGATTTATTCTTGTCTTCTTTTTCCTAAAAATGATAGATAATAAGATTTTTTTAAGTTGCCTGAGGGATTGAGAATCTTTATCCTTTGGGTGAAGCTGATACCTCTGACCATGCCTGTGAAGTTTGTTAATGTGTGCAGTGTACTAAATCAGGTTTGCCTTAGCCGTCACTCTGCTTTGCAAATTAAAAACAAACAACAAAACAAACAACCCCCTGCATGTTCTTGAACAAATATATTTCAATATTTGTCCCTGTAATTAAAAAATGCTTGATTCAAATGGAAGCTTTGCACTCAGAACTTGAGAATGTGATGTTGTATGATGATAATGCAAGGAAAATGCTTTTTGTTCAAAAATAAACATGATTCTGCCATCTGCCACTTAGAGTTGTCTTTAAAAGACCAGCAGGCTACACTTAGAAGGTAAGATTTTTCCTATTACATACATACCCAGACAGACATGCCTTTTACTTGTGGACAAAGGTTCCCAGAGCTGTGCGTTAATAAATTAACCACCTGTTTCAGAAAGATTTAAAAGACTTCACTGAGTTTTATTTAAATGAATCCTGCCTATGTAAAATTTATCTATTTTTATTTTATCTGCAAGAGTTCTGAAGGTGCTAAAGGACAAGAAAGGTCAGAATTTATAATAATTCAAGGAGGAAATTTGGTGAACTAAAAGATTATAATTACTGATGGAATAGAGGATTGATTATTTTCTTTCAGGGTAATTCGTTCAAATCTAACCTAAGATGCTCAATTGCAGATACATACGTGTGTATATATGTAAGTGTACGAATTTTTATTCAGCTAAGTAATCCTGGTGTCTGTAACTATTTGTGTGCAAAGAACTAGTCAAATAAATATGTCAGGAAATTAAGGGCTTAAGTCTGTATTTTGTGGAAATTGTTACTATTTGATTTATAAAGCAGCATACTGGTATACAGGTACTTTCAGAAAATGGCAGAGCTCAAATATTTGTGCCAGTAGGGCAGCTGTTAACACAGCTGGAATTAAACAAGGATTTCCCCCCTTTTCCCAAACAAAAACGGAAAGCAAACTCTTATCAGCTTGTGTTCATCGGAAAGCTGGCAGGCTATTGACTACTGTCCCTTGTGCTGCCGAATACTGCCTTGTTACCTTTTCTTCTCTTGTCTGTAGCTACTGCTGTCCCTCTACCTATCAGAACACTGTAATTCCTTTAGGGCAGACATCATCTTTCTTTTATATGCTTGTGCATAATCCCAGTCCATTAACAGTCCTGAAACACACATTAAGTAACGTTCAATATCAGGAGAGATCTAGGACCACACGCTAATACTATCCAGGCTATTAATGCTCCTATAACTAAAAGAGTCACAGATATAGTGTAGTTTGCTTTATTTTTATATTTACTACTATTTTACTATTATCATCGCTAATATAATTATGGATATAAGGAATTTTTATTCAAATATAGCCATCAAAACTGTTTATAGTTCATTCTCTGTTGAAATGGCTGATTTCTTTCCTCTTTTTATTGTGCTTCAAAGCATTTTAGGTGCTATCTGAGATCAGAGAAAGTATTTACAAAAATGAAAAAAAAAAAAGGAAGGAAAAGCAGAAACTGTAACTCCTTGAAGAAAGAGGATTTCTTGGAAAAATTTCTCTAGTTTCAAGGGTAAACGTGTAAGCTTTTGGCTGATTCTTTTGCCTGAATCTCTGAACTACCTGCTAATGAGAAAATGGAGCCAGCCATTTTCTACCCTCAACCAGAACAAGCAAAACTGAGATTTCTACTTAAAGTAGGTCATCTCTGACTTATTAAAGAGTATGGACTCTGGAGAAAGAACCTGATACATTTCGAGACAGCTTTTCAAACATTACTTGATCAGTAGTTCTGCGTAATTTATAAAGCCACTTTATTTTGTTAGTATAGAAAACTGATATTGCGATTGTGGATTATTTTTTTCCTTTCTTGCTTGCTACAGATACACTGAAAAAAAATGCATCTACAGGTAAAATAGATCTATGTATAGACAATATTTTGCTTTTTAGTAGCAAGGGAGTGGCCTGATTGTTTCTTCATTACAGAAGCATGATTTCTAAAAGTCTGGAGTTTTGAGACATTGTTTCATCCCAAGCTTAAAGAGACTTTTACACCAAAAGCTGATGTTAAAAAGTTATTTAACAGGAATCAATTGTCAACATTTCATCATTGCTAATATTTTCTGTTTGAAAAGTGACATCCAGTATTGTCATAAAATTTATGGGGTGTGGAAAATGGGTCAAATATTAAGTTGACAACATTTGAAAATCACATAAAAGGGAAGATTGGGTAGGATTTCCAAAATCTCCCACAAAAACAGGTGACTGTGTAATATAGTATCCAGTGTATTTTATATAAATATAATATTTTAATGGTATGGTAGATCTTGTGATACAACATGCAGGGTTCTGGTCATGTCCCTTTAGAATGGATATGGGGGGTTTAGATTACAGGAGAAACTAGACTTCTATATAAAATGTTGGTGTTTATTTTCCATTTAAAAAAACAATAAAAAGACATACGATCAAGCCAACAATTAAAAAAAAATCATAAAGGAATTACCGAATGTAAATGCCATTTTACTTCTGTTTTATAATATTAGATAAGTACATATAATGAAATTGAAAGCAATTAATTTAAAGTTAGCAAAAGGAATTATTCTTTTACATAATACACAATTAGCTTGCAAAACTGTCAGAAGCTATGATTGAAGTTGAGAGCATAAACTAGTTGCTGTGGATTAACTTGTTTAAAACTTCAAAAGTTAATTAGGTGGGCATTTTTGCACTATGGGAATGAGGAGAGAAGAATTCCCAAAGATAGAAAAAAAATGCTTGAACTAGTATTTCTTCTATCTCCCCTTGAAGACATGTTCCAGGTCATTGGTTAAGGTATGGTTCTAGATTGAGTTGATCACTGTGTCAGTTCTTATATAGCTTTTTGGAAAGGTCCTTATTCACTGGAAATGAAGGCATAAATATACATAAATACCCATGTATAGTGTCTTAAGACAGAATATGTCATATTTTCAATCATGTTTCGTGCATCAGAGTATGCACCTGAATTCTGAGACAATTTTGACCCAATTGGTAAATCAGTTTTTGAGAGGAGTGCCATTTTTAAGAAGCTTTGGGAGGACTAATAATCTTTAAACAGATGAATATCATGCCAGGCCTTTGCTCTGAACCAATTCTCTTGAGCTAAAATGCTAATTAAGCCTGATTTTCCTATCCAATTAGTGCTTGATTGTATAATCAAACTAGTGCTTGAACAACTCCGAAGAAACATACTGCTGTCCACAGCTAAGGAGGAAGAAAACCTAAAATGGCTGAAAGAGTGCTTTAGATTAAGAAACAAATCCAGCTGCTGAGAAAACCAGAGAGAGAAAAATATTTGCAAATTCTTCCTTATAACATATACTCATTGCAACACTGAATTAGATGTTGGCTCATCTGAGCAAAGCCTACTTTTACTGTTGGTGCCATCTGTCTCATGAGTCTCTGCTTGCCTTCAGAGGGCAATGGGGGAGCTCCATTGCGACAGGAGCACCTCGGTCGAGTTATGGCAGGCAGCAGAGCAGAGTCCTTCTCACACAAACAGCAACTTGCTGCAGCTCTTCTTGCTTCAAAGTAGCATTTCATCACTTTTGAAATCATATTCTATAGGGTAAAGGAAATACCACGCTGAGATTGTCAGCAACATTCCTCACTGCTCAAGTGACTTCCTTTGAACAAGTGTTAAGATACCATTTTAGCTTTGCATTTGCTCTGAAGGGGTAGCAAATAATGAGTGTAAGTTGGGAAAAAACCCCATTTGAATTCCTAAGCATACACCTTATTTGTATTGCGCTTACGGTCGGCCAGCAGCAGCGCCCATTTGTTTTTAGCTGACACTCAGACCCCGTGTCCTACTGTGCGAGATGAAACACATCGAGGGAGCAATCGCTCCTCTCTCTTACCTTAGGGCAAAACGGCTGGTGGTGCTGCAGGCTGAGTCTCAGGGGGGAAATGAACCAAGCGGCAGATTTTGCTGCGTCTGTGCATATGTGGATAAAATACAGTGGAAACCAAGGTCACGATCCAAATTCCATAGAGAAGCCCCTGTGCGTATTTCTGGAAGTCTTCTTGTATCCATTCTAGCATCACTTCCCTGTGCAGGGAAGTGCCAATGGTGGAGCGACTGCAGTAGTGCTTCTTCCATTGTCTCACCCTAAAAACAGGGAGAAGATAGTCCTCAAGGGAGGGATGCAGGGAATGGCTTTAACTTTTCAGCTCTGCAAGGAGGGGAAGGGGGGGAACAATGCAAAGGCTCATCACGCTTGTATGACTGCTTTGGCTACAGTTGGTGACACAGCAGAAATCCTCCCCATCTCCCTGGAACCAGCAACAGGATATAATGCAAACAGAAAAGTCACAGCGAACACTGCTTTTACAGCAAAAATGCAAAGGGAGAGAAGTGGTTTATGAATTGTTTGATGTGTATGAGGTGTCTTAAGGCACACTAAAAGTTAACAAAGATGTTACATATCAGTAAGTTCAACAATTCTGTTGCCAATAACTCTACAACAATTTAGCATTGGTTTTCGTTACTGCTTTTTCTGGAGTTGAACAAAGTGCAAGAACTACTTCCCTTTATGCAACCTAAGGGCTTCATAGGGCAGTGCTTGTTGTTTGTAGAATAATGGTCAGAACAGCTTTGGATAACCAGCTACAGTCAAAACTCATTTGCAATACTTGTGTCAACTACTTGAGTGGAACATTTTTGGCTCCTGCCTGGTTTGCAGGAATTTGGCTGAATTTCAAAACAAGCTTTTAAAGTTGATTTGAACCAACATTACATCAACTGAAGCTAAGAAAAAGCTTTGCATGAACAAAAAATAAAAGAGGTACTTAGGATTATTATATGATCCATATAGATATTTTGCTTTCTCCTTAAAATTTTGTGTAAAAAGATAATTAAAAGAATTTCAATCACATATATAATTTGTTTTGAATCAGAGAATTTCTCACACTTTCAACCCTGTGTGAAATACAATAACAGAAAAGCCACCAAGCCCATATGGTTGTTCAGTGTTAAGGTCTTTGATAGATTTAATTCTCTCATTTAAATTTATCAAAGTTACACTATATTATTTTTGCAGGTTAATTCTTTTTTCCTAGTTCATGTATCGTATTGGAATTGAGATTATCTCATGCTTATTTTGAATATTATCTCATTCCACAAATAAATGATTCACCGTGAGGTAATCTATACAGGTAATACTGACACCATGCTCCAGGCTGAATCCAGCCCCAATTCTGCCACTACCATCCAAATGGAGCTGTATGAAATAAAGTGGGATTATCTCTATGCTAATCCAGTAAAATCAAGATGGAGAAATGCGTCCCTTAGACACAAGTATAGATGTATAGGTCATAAAAGATAAGCGATGTCTAGAGTTTGGTGGGTTACTTCCACAGTTGTATAGATTATTATTTGAAGGAGAGCTGTGGCAGTGCACTCTTTGCTGACACTTGGAAAATACAGTAAATATTTTGCAGAATGCATCAACTGCTCTCAGCTTTGTGTGTAACACTGAACTTTTATGAAGTGTGTTATTATTAAGGATTAACTACAACATTACCTTTTAATAGGATCATAAATCTTTAATTACAGTTCAATATGGTACCAACTAAAATTGCTTTTGGAATGAAACCTTTTTATTAAATGATATGAATAAGAATTCCTTTCAGAAGTAAAGAAATCATAACTTCTCAGGCAGAAGTTAAGGCGTGCAAAACTCCCATTGACTTCAAAGGATGCCAGTGTCTGCCCATAGAATAACATGGAATTTACCTAGTCTGCCACTACTATTTTTACTACTTTTAATGCCCATTAAAAATTCAGGTCCCTCTGTGATTGTTATATTTATATTTGTTCTTTAAATTCACAATGGTGTCGGCTCTAATTATGTAAGAGATCTCATCCCGGGGAGGTGGCTCAGCATGACATCTTTTTCTGCTGTCAAAGATACAGGCAGTGGAGAAACAGCAGGTTGGTGGAGAGACAGTTTTCTTCAAGAAACAGGAGTGTTCGTTGAAACTACATTAAACGTACAACTGGAACATCTTGCCAGTTGAAACATGAATGTCCATTACTGTCATTGCAGCTGCAGTTTCAGCTCCAGCTTAGTTAGCTTCCCTGCAATGACCTTCCCGAGCGCCTTTCTCCGCAGGCTCTGAGGCTGCCTGTGGCAGCAGGGCTGTGCAAGGGGAGGTGACTTTGTGCCTCAGTGATGGAGCTCAAATGCTGTAGTGATGGGAAAGTTTTTAAGATGTGCAAAACTGCTTATTATTGCTTGGAGGGATATTTTAGGTATCTCTCAAAGGGACAATTCCTAGGACCAAAGCTTTAGTTCCCATTGTGCTCAGTTCAGAGGGCAGCCAGGAGGAGGCCCACAGAGCAGGAGACATGGTGCAGATAGCATATCTGCTCCTGAGAGGGTATAATGCACTTAAACACTTTCCTGTTAGTTTAGTCTTCAACATTTTATTTTGCTTTGTTTTTCAAACAGCAGCTGACTTTTATATGGGAACGTTTTTTGGACCATACCCTTGGATTACACCCATGAGATGAAAGGCAATATATCCTACCCACTCCTCAACCTCCATTCAGGGCAAAGAGGAAATCTGTGCCAAAGAGAGCGAGCTGCACTAGGAAAATGTTCTTTGCAGCTGTGTCCTGAATGGATGTGCAAAGAGGTAACGCTTCAATTGCAAGGCAAGGGAAAAAGGGGACACTGGTTTCACAGCAAATATTTTCCAGCCCACTGATGTAAAACCCAGTGTTTACTTATTAGAGAACAGAAGCAGGGAATTCTTTCGCTGTGGCAGACAGACCGGGCAAAGTGAATGTTCACGTGCATTTGGTGAAGCTGCATCACAACAGCTGCTGGTTTCAGCAGTCCTTTCCGCTCTTTGCAAGTATAAAAGATCAGCGGCAAGCAAGGTTAGTACTGTTCCCAAGGCTGTTCCACAGGCTGTCAATTAAAAGCTAAAATTAAGATGATTTTGCAAGTGAAAACGAATTTGCATTCTTTGTATGCAAATTTGCCTAACTGACATGTGCTTATTACAAGGATTAAAACACAGAGAAAACTACCTCTGTATCATTCCCCTTATCCATCTCTTGACTGGCATTACTGTCCTCATGCCTTTTTTTTTTTGTCTTTAAACTGTCTCTGCTTTCCTCTCAGGGCTGGGGTACCAACATAGTGTTTCAAAGGTAACTTACAATGAGTTAGCTTTTAGTAACTAACTTGAAAAACCATAGGAAGTGAAGCGGCAGTAGCATAGGCGTCAGTTGGCTAGACTGCACGCCCAAGAGCTCTGGCAGGTGGAGACAATCTGCATTGAAATTCATGAGGGTACATCCGTGCTGGCATGGCCATGGAAGTTCACTAGTTTAAAGGTAACACTGATACTGACTCCTGACTCTGCAGTCCTCCAGGTACACGCAGGTACAATTCAACACATCCCTGACTATTGTACTCGCTTCTGTCCTGCAGAAATAACTTTTGTCCTGGGATCTAGAAGCAATCGTAACGGTGGAATTGGTTAGCTGGCAAACTTGCAAATTTGAATGTTTTTGCCGCAATAATTCAACAGGAATTTTGCTTCCCACAGTCACTGAGTCTCACAGCACGTGGTGAATATTACCGAAATGGGTACAACGGCTACATTACCGTGTAGCGCAGACTGAGAGGAACGCACTTGTAGAGAAAAGTGGTAGTGAGAATGGCATATTTCAGGCTTTTTCCGTTTTTATTAATTCAGACTGCCTTGCATGTGCTGGAGACCCATTTGCAATTGGGGTGCATTATGTGTGCTGTTGGTATGCCTCTTCTGGGCTAGTTCTACTGAAAAAGAAAGTGGTTTCTGCGAGAGCTGGGCTTTAGGTAATGCCACAATGCAGAAAAACAGGGCTGGGAAGGAGGATGAAATAAAGGTTGCCTAAAGGTTGCCTGAAAATCTCTTAATCTAAAACAGCAGACAGTGCTACACATTAATTAAAGCATTATGGTTCATCGCAGATAAAAGGAGTGTAGTTGGATGACTGAATGGTGCATTCCCATGAGTAGCAAATTTAGATATTTTTTTAAAAATCAGATTAAAAGAGTTTTTCAGTTTTACCCTGGATTTCAGTGCTTAGCTCTGTTTAGCTGCAGAATTACCAGTAGACTTTAATTTTTAACATCAGCATATGTTGGGCATATATGCAAAAAATTATAACCTACCCCAGCTTTTGCTATCTATTTTCACAGCCGATTCCCTTTGGCAATCCAACTTGTGATTTTGTTTTTTAATATACTTTATGGAAAAATACAGGTATCTTAAAGTGACAAGAAAAAAACAGTCAAGACTGTTTGCATTTTTCTTTTCCTAATGTGCTGCTACCTTATGAGATTATGTTCACAAATGAATGCCACAAATAATTTGCTTATGTTTGTGAAATGCTCATATAAAAAATTTGAGATTGGCATTTTTTTAATACCAAGCCTTCATACCAGAATAAGAAATTAATTAAGTATTTCCTTAGCTTATACTATCTTGCTGACAGATTTTTTTCCTAACAAACAATCATTTTTGAAAAAAATGACGTGGGTGTTTTTTGGTTGTGGGGTTTTTTTTATATGTAGGTCTGTGGGTTTTTTGGTGTGCTAGACTCCCTGCTGAATGTGTTTTATAATGTCAAAGAGACTGAGAGGGCATTTCTCACTCCATTTCCTCAGGCTATAACTTACCACAGGATTGTAGATGCATGTGAACTATAACACAGGGAGAAAAAAAAAATTTCATTATATTGATATTACTAGGTATACTGAATAAAAGACCCCTAACTTAAACTCAAAGCCCAGTGGAACACATGCCATTTATGTTTTAATTAGAGAATTTGAAAGGGCTATACTTCTGAGTTGATTTCTTCATTGATTTTTTTATTCACAAGGATTAATTATACAGGGCAAATAAGATAAAGTGTCTTGTATAGAAGTAAAAAAGTGGTCTGTGTACAATATATATTTGCACCGCCAGCAGCCCAGTTACAGTGATAATTTTATGCTGGCAGCTAACATCTGGCATGCTGACCTCACAAACTGACAGAAAATCCGCACGTAAAACATACATTCAACTTATTCTGGGGAAAAAGTCGGAAAAATTTGTGCTAACCAGAAAAATTGTCCTGTGTGCATATGTCAGAGGGATGACATTTCCCTGGCAACACCCGGGACAGCACATCTCATTGGGAAGGCAGGTTGTCTCCAGAGACTGAGGGTTCTCCTGGTCTCCCTGCTTCCCACGGGTGGCCCCCCCAAAGCTGCTGCCCCTCACTGGTGGATGGGGGGTAGGCTCTGACCCCTTCACAGCTGGAGATATTCAGCTCCGTGGTCATGAAGCTTTTTTTATTCTGTATTTTTTCTTCCACTTGCCAGACCATGCAGCTGCCGCCCTCTGCTCCAGTACATTTTTCTGCAAACATCTGAGAGCTGATGCCCTGTGTTTTCCCAGGAAAGCCCACCTGTACTTTCTCTGAGATTAAATTCAGGTACACAAAAGTCAAAGTTTAAGCTCTAGGCAATGGCTTCCACTGAAAGGTGCTTATGGCTATGATATTACTGTATTTTCTGCACGATGGGGATTGTTTTAAAGAAAACATTAGCTGTAGCCTGGGACCCCATAGCATCCTCTTCATTAGTCTGGATCCTTGTCTTCCATCCTGCCCTAGCTTTCCTTACCAGAGTCTCAATTTATCTCCTTTTTTTAACAATTTGCTGTCATGATATCACTAGGAATGTTCCCATGTCCTTCATGGAAAAGGAACTCAGGTTTTGTGTGATATAGTACTACTACTTCAGGTCCAGCCATGGGGAGACTCTTTTTTCTTTCAAAGCAGCCCCCTTTCAAGATCCTTAGCTATAGAAATGGTAGCAGCTATTGCCAGGCCCTGACACTAATGTGAGTGCTCAGGCTCTAAAGGGAAAGCGGGCTTTATCCTGCAAGTGGGTACTCAGATTCTTGGAAGAGAGCACAGCATCTCAGCAAAGTCATCCTAATTCGAAAGAACTGACCGGTTTCCACAACATTTAAACTGCCATTTTTTACCTGCTTATTTGGAGGGGACAAATCTAGCTATTCTCCCTCCCTTCAAAACTGAGAAATTCACTGTACGATGTTACTACTAGGGTAGGACGTAGGTTTCTACTCTCAGCAGAGAGTAGAAGAAGTAGAAAATGAAGCTTATCAGTTTCATCAGAGGAAGTTACATTTGGGGGAATTATTTCAAGATTATTTGTCAGAGGTGTGTTTTAAAGGTTTCTTATGCTTCTAATTAAGAAGCAAGAAATGTCCAAAGCTCATGGGCTGACACAACAGTATAATGAAAATATAGCCAACCTTATAAAGAGATACGATTTCATTCTTTCAACAGCAAATATAGTTGTGTTGGAAATGATGGGCACAGACTGAATAAGGGGCCAAAACCATATGAAAGTAACATAAAATGATACCTGCTGTCACATCTCCTTGAGTTATGATCTCGTCACGATTTCCAGGCTAAGTCAGGCTTTACCTTGTTAGTAGCTTGATGGGAGAGCTGATAAGGGAAACCCATCACGTTTGTAGGAAGTAGCATTTATGGATAAGTAATCAGTGCTGCCATTCCCCCACCTCCACAGCCCAAATCAGTGCTGCACCTTCCCCCCCACATTTGACTTGAGTGTTTTGGGCTGCCAGAGGGTGACACAGCAACAAGATCCTAGCCTCTAACACTGATTAACTTTCCCACAGCAGGTTTCGCCAAAGAAGACTATTAATCAGAAATGCCCTGCTCAGGTTCTAAACTGGATAATTAAATTACCCCTGCCTACATTCCCTTTGTAGTTTCAATTACTTCACAGCTTTTTTTTCCTTCTTTTTCTGTTAATACAGATGATTTCCTGAAATGGTGTGCAATATGCCTTTGCTCTCATACATGTGTCCACTCCAGATACATCTGTATTTGAACCATGCTAATTCTGCCCCACATGACATTTGTACAGCCCTTGCAGACACTCTAGGAACTGAATATATTTGTTTCCTTGGTGATATAACAGCAATTCATGATACATCATCCTTCACCGTACTTTAAAATAAACATGCCTGCATTTTTTATGCACTTGGAAATGTATAAGAGCCACATCATTTATGGGGGTATTAGCCTCAGCATAGAAGACCCAGAGACCTGGAGAACATCCTTCAGTTCAGAGCTTTTCCATGCCACCACCTAATCAGTACATGGAGGGCAGGAAAATGCCTCTCTGATAAGAGAGGGTGCAGGCCCTGAATATTTTGTTCTGGGACACAACATATCTTTTAGCTGCCACAGCTCTTAGCTGGTTCTTTGCTATTACTCCAAAAATAAATTGAAGCTGTAGCTTAGGTGACCAGAGGTATCCAGAAACATGGACATAAATTCCAAACAGTCAAATAAAACTTTGCACATCAAATGAGAATACAGAGCAGAAAGATTTAATTCAAGGCATGTTGATCCATGTTGTTGCACTGATGTAATTTCCATCTGTCAGAAAGGTTAAATGGAAGAAATAATAAAAAATATTGTAACTAAGCCTATCGCTGAGATCAGTACCTGTGGAATATTGATTCAGCAACACTAATCCAGAGGAAGGCAGGGGTTCTTGCATTTAATATAATACGGTGAAGTTGTACTTCTCAATGATGTTCCACTCCAAACACAAACATTGAATCAATATTCAAGGCTACTATTTCCTACTGGAAAAGTCCACAGCAGGAGAAGCTGAGGAATGAATTGCTCTGCCCACGTAGATTTTAACACACATGCTACAGGAATATGTTAGTTCTGTGCTTTTTACCCAGGCATTGCAAGAGGGCTCTTGGACTTTGATGTGTTCAGGCTTTGCTTGTAAGGATAGTTCAGACGCTGCTGTGAGATTACCACCGCTGGGAATCTGAAGGGAATCTGGATACTGAATTTTAATGTAGCAATACAGTGAGACCCTTTTAGCGCAACACCTGCCCTCACAAAGCAGCAGAGCTGCCAGCACAGGAGGGCAGCTGGGGCAGGTCTGCAGCAGCCTGACAACAGTAAGGGGGGCTGGAGACCTTCCCTTATCTCGTTAACTTCCATCACTTCGTGTGTGTAAGGAGGAGAGAGGCCAGAGAAAGCAAAAGGGAGAGATGACGTATGGAAAGGGAGGGGAAGAGAACAGGTGTCAGAATAGGAACAAATACTGTGTTTTTCTTGGGACCTTAAACAGCTTTTGCTGCCTTGCAGAACAATATATAAAATTAACCATTTTCATAACTAAAAATATTAAGATATTAGAACTTATCTAATAAAATGCATTTTCATATCTGAAATAGCATTCAAATCCAAACTTGTTTTCAATGGAGATGCAACAGATAATTTGGGTCCAACGTGAGTCCTTGTGTATCTGTGTATTTAGGTCAGATGAAGTGATTCAAGCATAATGTTGTGTTTGGTGTAAGTAATGCTGACTTCTTTCTCTGCCCCTTCCTCCCCTCTCCTGGTTGACTTAAGTAGGAAATGACTTTGTCTGATTAGGAGTGTTAATATCCTTTTAACATCACCATTTATCTAGCCCTGTTTGCAGTAATAGCTGGCTGTCGGCGTAATGTTTATAGAGACTGTGAGATGGGCTAGAAAGCAGCGCAGTACCATTGGCCTTGCTGTTGTTCAGAGTCGAGTAAAGCTCTATCCCTCAGTGGGGGAACTATTCAGAAATAGAAATAAGTTTGATTTTCCTGCTGCCTTGCAGTTACTTACTGTCAGCAGTCACCTACTCTTGGGGATGTTACATGCAACACATTCATTTTCTTTATATGGTGGTGCTGTTAATGAGTGCTGTCAGCGACTGTGGGACTGCAATCATACTCTCTCTCTTGCTAACTCTCACATTTCTCAGTGTCATTTCATAATAGCCAATATCCACGTGTTGAGGACAGCTCTTCTGGGCACTCTGAAGGCTTGGCAATGCAAGTGTTAGTACATGGCAACCTCAGGATTTGTGGTTTAGAGCATAAATGCGTAATGTATGAGCCATGCTACTATCCTCATTCATGTGGACGCTGATCATGATCTGTGGACACAGAAATGTTAAATGCTTCCATGCACCGGGTTTTACTCCACTGTGAAAGAGCATACTGCAACTATCACCCCACCCATAAGTGCAAAATGGCTGGTCACTACAAGTGCTCTCGTAGCCACTTTTCATACTTGCTTTTTCCACTATACAAAATCTAATTTTCCTTAATGTCATTCTGCTAGTACATTATCATCCACTTCTATGCCCTTTCATGCTGCTGAAATGGTGAGAAAAACATACAGGAGCAGGGAATTAAATATCTCAGAGAGTTTTGTGAGTTGAGGGCTAGTGTCTTAATCATTACGATAGTCTATTTTTCTACCTTCCAGCAAAAATTAAGTCCAAGTAAATAGAAAGGGACATTGTTGCTTTTTGCTTGATTCTGGAACATTTTCTATTTTTTTAACACTGCAGGCTTTATTCTAAATATTTATTAATGTCACTGCTACAGAGAGGCTCCACTGAATCCTGGTTCCTCTTTCTTTTTATTGCAGATTAAACATCATAGAAAGCTACAGAAACTGCACCCAGGACCTTTCAAAGTGGTGTGCCCGCAGTTGTGAGGCTGGCAGTGCTTCACCTGCTGAAATGTTTGTTTGTCTCAGCAGCTCCAGGCACCTCATAGTTTAGATACATTTCTCACACTCTTGGTGTGGTCTCACCCACGTGGAGCAGCAGACCACCTGAGGGTCCATAGCCTTGGGGTAGCACAAATCTTGTCGTCCCTTTACCAGTGAACACAGCATCCCCTAGCATTTCATGACTGAGTACTCCGGTATGGCCATGGCAACCGCACTTTAATGTTTGGGTGGGCGTATCATCTTACAAGTTTTTAAAAACTTTTTAAAGGACTGAACTTGTAACATCCCAACTACATGAAGCTTCACTTTTCTTCCCCGCCCCCCCCCCCCCCCCCCCCCCCCNCAGACCTCCGAACCGTTTTTTTACAAAAGTCTAAACAAAGATAATGGAGCAGAAGATATTTCCTCTAATTCTTGCTGGAAATGGATATTAGGGGAGGTACAGCATCTCAGAGGAAAAAACATTTGTTGATATTCCATTTCCTGTGGCTTTTCCTTTTAGCTCACATCACTGTATTGAAATGCAACGTATGCTAATTCCTGCCTGTGATTTACAGTTATTCTGGATATTTTCATTAGTTGCAATGGTTTCTCATGCATGTTATCTGATCATCCTATGCCATCAGCAATTAAAAAAAAGAAAACAAAGAAGCTTTGGGTCTTCATGTATTTACTGGCAAATCACAAATTTTTAATACAGAAGAAAAAAGTAAAGCATTTGTCTTGATCCTCATCTATCATGAGCTGTAACATTTTAGTATTCTACAGGGCAAAAATACTTGGTTTGATGAAAACCTCCGTGATGTCCAGCAAATGTATATCTCCTAGAGAAGTGTCCAGTGTTGACAGGATGAGGTAAAACGAGGCTGTTGGCAGACTGTCCCAGTAGTCTCACCATGAGCGTATTATTATTAGTGTATAATCTGTCTGTCTTTGCTTCAAGCCATTGGTTATCTTTTGACAATTCTCAGTTATAGAGCTCTTAATAATCAATATTTTCTTTCACACATACATCAGTGAAATTGCTTCTCAAGATCCGCCACTCCACTCTCCCCTAAAAAAAAATAATTAAAAATGGTTACCACATTTCTTCGTAAACTAAATAGGTTAAACTCTTTCAGTTCTTCTTCAGTCTGGAATTTTACAAAACTACAAACCGCACCCACCGCAATGCTCCTCTTTCAGCCTCCCCTGCTGCTCCCCTCACACACATCATTCTACAAACACAGACAGCAGAGCCAGAGCTCAACTCCCACTTTGTTTTGTCAAAGACATTGTACACAGCTGACACCGCTTTCAAAAGTCACTTGCACCCATTTAAAATAAGGGCAGAAGTTCATCTCCTTGATTTTGCAGTGGGTTGCAAAATTCACGTAGTGTTCTTGCTGGATACCAAGCAGTGGGAAATTAAAAAGTGCAGGATGTTTCTGCAGCTCCAGCAGGGAGAAGGGTAAGATGCATATGCGTATAGGCCTGCCACAGTTTTGAGGAAAACACTTCAGTGCCAGTTAAAGGCAGCCCTCAAAGCATTCATAACAAAGGAAATCTTAAGCTGCAAAAATTCAAATCAAGTTCTGTAACACCCTAAGGAGAGTTTAGGATGGTTTATGTAGGAATTTGTAGCTATTCTTCAAAACTCTGGAATTAAAAAAGCTCCTAAAATTCAGATCTAGGCTTTTGGCTTAGGTTTAACTCTAATTTGCACAGAGCTGTGAATGTAATATCTTGTCCCAGCCTCCTCCCAATCTTCTCCATGTTTTCCTTTCCTCAGACCAGCCACACAAAATTGCTTCCATGAAAATAAACAGTTCACTAAAAAATACCAACTCTGGAAACAGAACACCCTTTTATTGCTCTAATATGACATTCCAGTATAGATATAAACTTAATTTTGTTAATGGTATTAAAGCACAGAACAAAAAAAAAGTGGGCTTTGATTTTGGGTCTTGCTCACACTGGACCCAAACACTAGCTAGTATCACATGAATAACATGCTGTTACGTTAACCAAGCCTGTTAAAGGCAAAAATCAATATGAAAAAATCCTCAGGTAGAACTATTTATACTATATTTTGTTTAACTTACCTTCTGTATTTCAGTTTCCAAGCACTTCCTAAATAATTTTGGTTTTATCCCTCACTCTGCAGTGAACGTTCTTAATTTTGTGGGTTAACCTTGGTTAAACCTGTGTCAGTTCAACTCTGGGAGGAGATCCTCCAAATACTATTGTGGCTACATAGTTCATTACAACTAACTTTACAAGTCCCAGAAAATTGTAGGAGACCGCCCAGACAGTTCTTGGAAAACAGTCTAATCTACTTGGTTTTTTGAAGTTACCTGAAGACCCAAGTACTGGAGTAGATGTACGGGGAGGATCCAATGTGGCAACCACCCCATTCCTCTGGAAACAACACTAGGTAATTCTCTGTCTCTGCTTGGGGGATATTTGAGATGGAAATCACTATAAATACAAAAAAAACCCTTATAACTCTGTAAATGTTGTTGTCTCCAGAACAGTTTATACTATACTATAACAATATGCAGTCAAATGCTTACCTGTCAGCAAAATAAACACCCTTTGAAATAGCATAGGTAACTGATAAGAAAATTATTAAAATCTTAAGAGAAAAGAAAATTGACCCAGTGGAAAACAATAGGGTCAAACCCTAAAAAATGCTGACCACCTAAAAATAAAACACTGCAGAGAAATGCTGATTTTGACGTTAGGAAACCCCACATGTGTCTCTGACGTGCTGCTTGTTGGCTTTCAGTAGCTCACCTCCCCGGGCTGTTGGGCAGTGGTAGCAGCCAGCAGAAGGGAAGATCTGATAGTTGAACACAAGCCTCAGCCACCCATAATGGTTGACATATAGTGACACGCTGGGCAGTAACATGCTGGGGTGCATGGTGTGTGGGAACACATTCTTGTTGTCCAACTGCTACCTCCAGCAAGGAGTTAGGCTGGGCTGGGGGATGCTCTTTGTTCTGTAAAAATGAGCAACTGAATTCTCTTCTAGTTAGTCTGACGGTAAATTAACCACAAATATTTTTAAATGTGGAAATGAAATAAAGAAATTTATCTTGACTTTTGGGGTATTTTTCTTTAGGACTATGTTGGCATGGACTTTGCTAAGAAGAATATTCCACATATTCTTTCCTTAAGAATTCTCCTTCTAACTTCTAATTATTTTTGCACGTTCTCTGAGATGTACTTTCACCTTCCAGAAAATCCATTTTCTCTGATTTGTATCAATTGTTCATTTACTGCTCCTTCTTTAGATTTCTCACTCCTAATTCATGAATCCATTAAAAGGCTTTCCTTTGAAAAGTTGCTGCCACCGCTGTGTCAATTATTTTCCAGTGTTGGTGCTGGCAAGTAGGACTTGTGACTCTCCTGAGCAATTAACCTGGCAGTTATCAATAGCAAACACCGAGCACTGTAACAAAACGCCACCGAGTTGGGAGCCATAAGGCAATGGATTGCACAATACAGCTAAAGGAAAATGTAATTGTAAAATGGTTAGCCTATCTGACTTTGTTGAACCCTTGGCAGGTGACAGGCTTAAGTAATGGGTTTGGAAAGCTCAATATCCCACCTCCCTGTGTTCTGGGCCCTGTGGAAAAGCAGTAATGCACATATATATGTATAGGTGTGTGTCTATTTAAACAATGAATGGCAAGCAAGCCGTAACACCATTCTTTATGACTGGGTTTCTTTAAAATGTGTGGATCATTGGGTGGAAATAAGGGTCTTTTAAATAAAAATCTAACTTGGACATTAAATCACAGTTCTTTTAAAGCAATCCTTACATGGATAGAGTGACATTTGTGCTGAAACCCGCCCTGCTTGGAGCCCAGCGCTCCATTTCACATAAGCAGGCTCACTGGTTTTATAGGGAGTCGTCGCCACTACGCCCAGCCTGCACTTTTCTCTGTGAGCTTGCCTGTAGCGCGATGTGTTTGAGCTGCTCCAGAAACGAGGCAGGCAGTGCTAACATGTACTAACATGACATGTACTCACCATGCAGGAGCTGGTCCTGCGAGGGTTCAATGCCACAATGCAACATCCACCTGCGTTGCACTGCTGTGCATGTGCATCCATTGCTTATTGCATTCTTTGAAACAATTGTCTCTTGCTTTCCTCTTCCTCCCTCCCCAGTGTGACTTCCCTGAAATCAGCCGCTTTACTGTGGCTCACCAAGCTCTGTGCCTGGGCTTGGCAGGGTATGTGCTGCACTGAAGATGAGAAACAGACCCTACACCAGTGAACTTGGTAATAAAGCATAGAGAGAATTTACATCTGAACTGCTGTTGGTGTGTGCCACATCGCTCTCTGCAGTAGATCACATTGTTTTGCATCTTTTAATTGATAGGAAACAGTTTTAGTGTGTATTAAAAAGTTGCTTTGTAATGGAATGCAAATACTCTGTACCCTTGGCAATTGTTTTCTACTATCTATCCCACTGAAGAATGGTTAATCATCTGATTTAACACCGATTCCTTATGATGGCAGTTGACAGGGACATGTACTGGATATCTGAGACTAGTCCAGAATTCTGAAATTGTCCATCATCTCAAAACGTGATCTGACTTGGTTGGTGATAAAGAACATCTGAAGGTTATTATAACTTGTATAAGGTACAGGCAAGTTTGCATTTAGTACTGTATGCTTTGTGAAGTGTAACAGCACTAAAGTTATACATTAGGTCTATGAAATGGAAGTGTTCTTGCATATTACATTAATACCAGTTAATAGGGAATTAGTGCCACCTAATGTAAAAAAGTAACCCAAGTGTCTCTGATAGTATAAGGGAAGGCTTTCTCATTTTCTCTCTTCCATTTGCAATAAACATTAGTGAAATAAAAATAACCATGGATTATGAAGCTGTTAAATATTATATATTCCTATGCTATTAAATATCATCTATTCCTATTACATAAACTTCACCTTTGATGAATAAAAAATACTCTGTTTTATTCTGAGAAACTGGCCATTTCGTAATGCTCTAAAGGATTAATTGTGGTAATGAGATACTTCCCTGTCACAATCTTGTGTAAACTGTAATTATTTTGGCCCCAGTTCTGCAAATGCATATGTGAGTTCTTAATTGCACTCAGGTGAGGAGAATTAAGTGCATGTATAAATGTTAACATGAGCAGAAGCAAGGTCCTATGTGTAGCCTTTTTGCCTTTCACTAAAGGTACAAATCCGAATTCCAAAGATGACTCAGTCTCTCGGACTATTTTATAGGAGAAAAATAATCCTTTAATAAAGATTAGTGAGAGCAAAGATAAATATAGCGAAGGAATGCTTTGGTTCCCCAATAACTACTTATCAGGTATCTTCTATCTGAATCAAATTTGCCAAAAAAAAGAGCAAAAAAAAAAAGGAATCATTAATTAAAAAAAAAAAAAAAAATTGCCGTTTCACCCGGATCCCTTTTCCCTTTCTCACACTCCAGCCTTCTTGCATTTTGGCTGCAAGCATCGTCCACCTTTCAGTTGCTCAGGGGGACTGAGTTGTATGGCAATGCGTGGACACTGAACACTTAACCCAGCCTGTGGGTTTGCTCCTGCCAGTCCCACTCAGGACAGTGCTCCCAGTGACTGTGGAGAAGAGAAAACTCTGTTTAGCATCTAGATTAAAATATCTGTACTAGGAAGATACAATACAGAGAAATCTATAGCTTCTGTCTATAACGAAAATGCAATTGACACGAGGATGAGTTTGCTTACTGAGATGTAGTCATGTGAGTCACCCCTGCCCAAAGACGATTTGACATTAAGGCAGTGACTTACGTAAAGATACAGATCCGTATTGCAGTATCTAGAGTGATCTAAGTAAGAAAGAGCAGTGAGCGGTCTAGGGCAGAAGTCATGAAGCTCTTGTTATAGCCCTAGTTAAAGGTTTTGCTGAGAAAGCTTTGTTTTATCTTTTCAACTAATATTAATGCCAACATATGCTGAAGCATTACTATTACATTTGATATTTTAGAAACGATGCATTTGTGCAAAGTTTGCTTTAGACATTGCCACTGTTAATCATAATAGGCCTTCAAATGTTTGAACCGGGATGAATCTGGGTATTGGTGAAGGAGAGGCAGCTACTGGCAAATACTTTATTTTGTTGTTTTTATAAAAAAAAGTATACCAGTGAATGACACCTTGAAAAGAGTCAGAATGAAGTATCAGTAAATTATATTGGAAGTTTTGGAAATATTTATGTCATAATGCTATCACAGAATCACAGAATCAGAATCACAGAATGGTAGGAGTTGGAAGGGACCTTTGGAGATCACCTAGTCCAGCCCTCCTGCCAAAGCAGGTTCACCTACAGCAGGTTGCACAGGAACACATGCAGGCGGGTTTTGAATATCTACAGAGGAGATTCCACAACCTCTCTGGGCAGCCTGTTCCAATGCTCTGTCCCCCTCAAAGTAAAAAAGTTTTTCCTCATGTTCAGATGGAATTTCCTGTGCTCCAGTTTGTGCTCGCTGCCTCTTGTCCTGTTGCTGGACACCACTGAAAAGAGTCTGGCCCCATCCTCTTAACACCCACCCTTTAGATATTGGTAAGCATTGATGAGATCTCATCTCCGTCTTCTCTTCTCCAGGCTAAAGACACACAAGTCTCACACAGACCATTGGCCTTCTTGGCCACAAGGGCACATTGCTGGCTCATGGTCAACCTGTTGTCCACCAGGACTCCCAGGTCCCTCTCTGCAGAGCTGCTTTCCAGCAGGTCAACCCCTAACCTGTACCTCTGCATGGGGTTATTCCTCCCTAGCTGCAGGACCCTACACTTGCCCTTGTTGAACTTTATGCAGTTCCTCTCCACCCAACTCTTCAGCCTGTTCAGGTCTCACTGAATGGTCGCACAGCCTCCTGGTGTGTNACCACTCCTTCCAGTTTTGTGTCTTCAGCAAACTTGCTGATGGTACGCTCTGTCCCCTCATCCAGGTTGTTGATGAATACGTTGAACAAGGCTGGACCCAGTACTGACCCCTGGGGAACACTGCTAGCTACATGCCTCCAACTAGACTCTGCGCCACTGATCACAACCCTCTGAGCTCTGCCATTCAGGCAGTTTTCAATCCACCTCACTGTCCATTCATCTAACCCACACTTCCTAAGCTTACCTATGAGGATGTTACAGGAGACAGTGTCAAAAGCCTTGCTGAAGTTGAGGTAGGCAAAGTCTACTGCTCTCCCCTCATCTACCCAGCCAGTCATGCCATTATAGAATGCTATCAAATTGGTCAACCACTTCCAGGTGGTTATAACCAACTTCCAGGTGGGCAGAAAAGCAACGACATTAGTTTTGTTGCATGATTGATAGTGTATCATAAATGAGGTGAGGAAAAAGTGCCCAGTCTCAGCTTTTCTGCTTTATTCAGTAATTATGGTGAATGTCTGATTGAAACTGACCATGCAACTTTAAGAGCATTAGGGTCAAAAACTTCAGCATCTCTACTTATAACGTGAATTTGTTGAGAGTCACCATTTAGTTACACTAACATTTATAGTATGATACTATTTTTTTCATAAAATGAAACCTGAAATTTATAAAAATGATAAACTAAATCGTAAAAAAACAACCTACAACTTGGCTCAATGAACTTGACTTTGTGAACCATTAGAAAGACAACTGTTATTCTGAGACATAAACAATGAGTATTGTGAGGGGTTTTACAATAGATTTCAGCACAGACCAAATGTTTCAACCAAAATACAATACTTGCAGAAAAATGCAGCTAGATGAGATGTTTTGACTCTGACAATATGGAATGACTGGTATTAACAAACTTTTAATAAATAAACTGCATCCATTTCCTTCCCCACCAAAGTAATTTAAATATGCACTATCTTTAAGTGATAGCGCATAATAGAAAATTCAAAATGTAATTGTAAAAGTAATTATTTGTGTCATGCACACATTTATTTTTATTACAACTCCAATTTAGTTCATATTTTTGTTACCACAATGTAAATTATAAATGTTTGTAGCTGCCTTTATATCAGGTTATATATTAAAGCATAAATTGTTGCTGTCAGGATCACTAGTCATTCTCATGCACAGAAAATACATTCTGGAACAAATTACACAAAGTTGCATGCTCTGGCTTTTGAGATAGTTGCATGAGTCTAATGGTAAAAGGTTTGCCCATTTCAGAGAGTCTTTGATAGTCACAAATGGAAAACTGAGGTGATTCTGCTGAGCTAAGCTAGACTGTAATGTTGGAACTATCTTCCACGTGCTAAATGGTGACATGCTTCTCCCTAAAATTTGTCATCTAATCTTTCTGAAACACACAGTCTTGTCCAAGTTCAGGGAGAGCTGCAGTGCCCACCCTGCAGCCACATGGGAAGTCCTTGGGTCCAGCGTGAGCTCCCCAGGCAGTCCCGTTACCTGCTTGTATTTCCCTAGCTCATCTAGCTTTAATTATAGATGACGTTATTTCTCGCCCCCAGCATGCAAAGGCAAAACCATCCTGCTGGGCTGAGGAAAGGGGAGAGCAATTCTCTTTAGGCTTAATTCAAAGCTTTGACATGGTGCCTCCACATGAGAGAGAGGCCCTTGACATGCGACCCCTTGCAAAGGGTTCCATGCCAACTATTTGTAGATACGGGCACCTCGTTCTTAAAAACAGCTGAGCAGTGTCAAGGAGTCCCCATGGGCATTACAAGAGCAGCCTGACATCAGGCACTGCACCAAATAAATTAATGTTATAGATCTTACTTTTGTATGTGCAGAGGGCTGAATACCTCTTTACATGAGTTGGACTAGTATTGAACCCTTTTTAAAGTCTACCTCATCGTGACTGTAGCCTCCCCCTTTCCTAACCCCATGCACAAACTAACCTCCTCACAATGTTCTCTTCAACAGTGCTGAAGTTTCATGGGTATTTGAAAGCATTTCATGTGAAAGCAGTTGGCTTTCCAAAAATGTATCCTGTTCCAAAGCTAAACCCCATCATACCATCTTTTATCAGTACCGAACCATATATACAGGGGTGCCCATGTGGCCCTGCTCTTTGTCAGATGTCCTGCATAGCAGCAGCTGGTAGGATGCTCAATCGTACAGAGAGAGACAGGGATCCAAGGGGTGAGTGTCCTCCTTTTGATCAGGTGACCTGGATAACAACAGCTGCAAAGGTAGGAAAGTGAGCATAAACCCTCTCACTTAAACACCCCAAAGCTGCCTGAGAGGGTGTTTGCCCAAAACTGGTGGAGTAACTGAGGAAGATGACCATCAGCTGGATTAAACAGTAACTGGGAGTTATAAAGATGACTTTGGAAAAAGGAGGAGGCAGCTTGAAAAGGAGAGATAAAGCACCATGAAGCGTGTTCGGGGCCGGGCACCGGCGGAGGGCAGGGGGCTGCCTGCAGCCCTTGCAGCCGGGGTGGTGGTCTTGTGTGCCCACGGGTGCCCTGTCTTCAGGTTGGCACAGGAAGGCGTGAGGCATCTGCAAGTGCATATTAACATTTTCTAAGTGTCTAGCATTGTGATGAATCTCCACTATCGCTGGTATTGATCCTGAACAGATTGCCAGTTATTTATGTGCTGTTAATAAATCAATAAACCGTTTGATCTTGATTTGATTTAAACCACCTGAACTGAGGAAATTTTCCCTGTAACAATCGTATATTTCAGTGGGATATTCTGGGCCTCAGTAAATTCTGCTCCCATGTACAAGAGATTTCTTTTTCTTTCCTGTTGCTTTGCCCCCCTCCTCTGCCCCAAATTTGTCTATTTGTTAAAGATGTGAGAAAATTAGCTCCTAGCCTCTAGTGGAATCAGGAGGGGCTTTTTTCCATTTTCCCCATACCATCATTTCATGAGTGAATTAAATATAGAAAGAAGGAATGGCCAAACAGCCTTCTTACTAAGATCATTTATATGATGATATATAATTTATATTCAACAGATCCTGTAAAAAGAGAGGAAGACTTGACAACATGCTGAGTACCAGAATGTGGAAAATAAACAAACAGAAAAAAAATCCACCAATGAAAGCCCAGGAGTGAAGATTTCTACATGATCCTGTAGCCTTCTCTGAGTACATTTAAATTCAATTAGCACACTGGAGACATTCCCGAGCCTTTAGTTCAGCTGTGACTTCTAAGGTGAAAAAACAGAGCAAAACCCCTTTCTAGGGGAATTTATTTTTAAGCTTCAGGGTCTCTACTGCATTTTAGAGATCAGTGAGAGGGTGCAGAAAGTCACCGCAGTTTTGCTTGCCTGTGATCCCTCGCTGCAGCAGGGACAACAAATGCCTTTTTCCAAGCAGGCTGGTTTGTCTGTTTTCTAAGCCATTTCTTCAAACTGCCTTCCATGGAAAAGAAAAGACCATTTTGCTGTATCAGATTTACTGGAAGATTCATATTAAGCCACAAAATAGTTCTTCTCCACTCTCCCGTGATCAAACTGCATACAATCAGTGAAACTGGTCCCTGCATACAGCAGCAGAGCAAGGCTTATTGCATCGCTGAAGTCCCAATTATGCTTTCAGAAGAGTGCATTGGCATTATGAAGGCCAATTTGGCCACAGATGCATTGCACTCAGTATGATCCACTTGTCCTACTTGGTGAGCTTTACCTAAGGTTTTTAAGCTTCCCTTCTCCTGCCAGCCAAAATCTTCACAAACAAAATCTTCTTGAGATTTTTCTGGGATTTTATGTTTCTGAAGAAAAACCTGTGTAATGTGCCACAGGATGCTGAATAATCCAGATTATTCCTGTTTTGTAATCAAATTTGTGCTGCATTTCTGACACTTTCAAAATCCATATTTCTGGACAAACACAAACGTCATATGTTTAAGGGAGGGAGGATTTTCATGCCATTTATGCATGCTTTGATAGTAAGGGGTGTTGCTTTTGCAGGAAAAAAACCCTCTTCCTCTATACAAAGCAGAGATAAAAGTAGCTGCTGTCTTTAGAGGTGACAGATACCAATACTTTGAAACTGAAGAAAAAAGAAGAAATGAATTGTCAACCATGTTTAGAGCATTGTGCAAATCATCCCACTTTGAAACACTGACTGAGAGGTGCCAATCCACCCTATCTACTCCCAGTTGATGGTACCAGTGAAAACTGACCAGCTGAGCAGTCTTCAAGAGGTATAGCGGGAAACGTATTTGCACTCCTTTCAGTTGCTAAAGACAAGGTTGTAGTGATAAAGGGAAAATAATGAAAGCAAAGTAAAAGGTAAGAAGAGCTGATGCTACTCGTTTTTCTGACCTTTCTGCATGGCTACGTACTGTGAGATAAATCAGTTGCAGTGAATGAGCGCAACCTCCTGTGGTCGCAGCCTCAGGGTATGGAGTGCTCCTTGGCAGAGAAGCCTGGGGCATTCCTGCCCAAACCAGCCTAACATTGGTCCCCAAGCACAGCATCTGATGTCCTCAACTGGGCCACCGCAGTGGGTCTTGGGACCATTTTGTGAACCAGAATCAGAGGAATTATCTGTCTTAAGAAAAATATGATTTTGTGAATTTGGGTCTTTATCTGCACACACCTAGTTAAGGTGTACCATATAACTGAAAGGATCCCACTTATTTTAAAAGTGTTATAGTGATATACATACTCCTTCTCAAATGTCCTCTTGTATTAACCCTGAGGCATCATCCTGTATCTCCAATCCTGAACAACATTTTTGTTCGCAACAATGTATTTCATTGTTGGATTTATATAGTTGTATGATAGAGCAAGAGCTGATAGGGTCTTTATTTTCAATTAATTTTCTTAGTTTAAAAATCATGTTTGTCTATTCTTATATGCATACATCAAATCAATGGAAAGAAACACAAAATTATATCTGAGTCAGAATTGTCATTTGTTTGGACTTCCCTTTCACTAAAACAGGGCCCCAGCTTTTTTTGCACGTACCTTTCTGGTCATATATGATTAGTAAAAAGCAGGCATGTAGGGCACGAGATACCAGTACAAGCAATGTTGTACATGTGTTTGCATCCCATACCTCCCGTGATGAAACATGTACCATTTCTTCATTTCATTGCAAAACACAGTAAACTTTCTTTTCTTCTACTGTTGATTTTTCTTTCAGAACAGTTTGAGGAAAGGTATATTATGTTTTCTGACGGCAGTAAAATTGAGTCAAATACTTGATTCCAATATGGATTTCCTACTGTATATTAAGAATTAAGAAGAGAGGTGATTGTAGCAGATTTATTTGTCAGAGCAAGATCTTTAAAGACATACCTCACAGTGTGATTCATTTCTATTAAATTAGTTATTTGTCCTCCACAGTGTAATCTTTTCAGGGGTATATCTAACATAGTTTGAATGCAAATTCAACCCTAGGGAAATAAAACATATAGGAGAACCAATGTAGTCACATTCCATTTCCATTAGTTCTTTCATCTGTTAACCTCAAATTTGTTTCAGTCTGTATCAGATAAAAATGCTGTCATTCTTACACTTTATTATGTCATTCAATATGTATTTTTCCTGGAACTGAATTATGTTTGTTGCTGGAAAACAGCATAACTTCAGAGAAGGTTTGGAAAAAATCTTTCATAGTAACTATCTGTATTTGTATTTTGTGCCCACGGCATGCCAGGCCCAGCTCATGTTGTTCATGTGTTCTTGAGAAGAACACAGGTATTAAGAACATGATGGCTGATTTATAGGTTAAGCCTAAATTATTTCCAGGCAATGTCCTAAAGTTATGAGAGCTGCTGTTCATGCTACATGACAAAACAAAAGGGACATAAGGAAAAAGACTGAAGAAAGATAGTGCTGCTTTAGGTGTTATTGTGTTTGTTTTTTTAAGTCCCAAATTAGGAAAACACTGAAGACACTGCTTTTTACCAGTCCTGCCATGTAAGTACAAACCAAAAAGCTCAGGTGAATCCAAGCCACAAAATGTCCTTCCTGGAGCTGTTCCACTACTCTCACGGATACGATAGCTCTTAGGAGTAAAAAAGTGACTAGAGTAATGACACTGCATTGTAAGAAGCGCAGTTGATTTAGCCAGCCTGGTGCAAAGTTACGCTCTCCCAGCCAGGCAGATTTGGGCCATGGATATCAGACTCTTCTTCCTCACTGATTTCAGCCATGTTTGACTGGAAAGCTATACCTCTCTAAAAAGCCATTCTTATGCAAGTATGTATGTACAATGTACATATCTTAGGGAAAAGGTATCCTGAGGGGCTAAATTAAAATTTATGACCTTGAGACCATATAGCACAGGAAGCAGCTTACCAGAGGAGCTTTGCTCCTCGAGGAAGTTTGTTCTTTTATTGCCATAGGCATTGCAGACTGGACTATCTGCATTGAACAACAACAAGAGTGCTGAAAAATTACTAGATATAAAAGAGAATGTTATGTTGTCAGTTTGTAGAAAATCTGGCTTGTAACCTGCAGAATGCAATGAGAATCTAGGAGTGCACAATGCTGTGAAAGTGAGTTAAAATGTAATCCTGCTCCTATTACCAGCAAAGGGTTTCTACCTCATGACTTAATAGTGATTTGGAGAAGACATGTGATTAAAACTTGGAGTCCTCCAGTTCAAATTGACCTTGGCATCTTGATAACTGCAAATCAGATATTCTTTGACCAGCCCCTTCTTTTTATTTTCGTTTCTGAAAAGAGCTGTAGCTTAAGTGACCACAAAATACGTGTATCATTTTCAAAGCAGTGTTGGCCTTTGCAAAGTTTGCATCCACATGCTTCAAGAAAAGGG
This sequence comes from Himantopus leucocephalus, assembly GCA_003993805.1. Classification (NCBI taxonomy): domain Eukaryota; kingdom Metazoa; phylum Chordata; class Aves; order Charadriiformes; family Recurvirostridae; genus Himantopus; species Himantopus leucocephalus. Next base: position 111,048,875 of record RSEF01000001.1, on the reverse strand, counting down.
GGAAAATGTGTATAATATGTGGTCTGGCTGCTGGAGTCCCACGTAACAGGCCTGAAAAATGTGTTCTATGTAGCAGAGAAATGAACAAATGAAAAATTGAAATGTCAAAAAGCCTTAAGAGATAGAAACTGCATCCTTTTTACTCTCTTCAAAGCACTTGTAGACACCATATTATAAAAGCAAGCAAGAGGGAGTGAACTGCTATAAAAGAGACTCCCTTTGCAAATTTTGGTTCTGGAATGCTCTGAACAACCAGGTCTTGTTGCGGACAATGCTGGCCTGTGAAAGAGCCATAGCTGAGTACCCACACCCTTGTGACCTGCAGCCATTAATGCAAGATATAGCTGGAAGAATTGTTCTCATGTTACTAGTAAATTGTTCTCAGATTACTCGGACTAAATGTCCAGCTGTGAGTTTATAATGTGCAATTATACTGTGTTCAGTGAGGTGATTATTTCCAGGAAACAGTAGCATCAATGGAGTGTCTATGCTCTGGCAGCATGAACTTTCGTAAACATGGCAACCCTGGAATCAGAACTCTGACAACGAAAATTGCTGGGGGGACAAGGGAGTGGAGTGTGAAAAACCAATGCATTGCAGGTATGATAAGTGATATCGTCAGGATGCAAAGGGCCTGCTTATTGCCAGGATGGAAGTATCTGCCTCAGCCTGAGCAAGAGATGTGTCCCTGCACCCAGACTCTGGCTCACCCTGGGCTTCCAGGAAATGCAACAGATCCTACAAAAAGGTCGTTGCCAGCGATGACCCCTACTCTTGATTCTTTCCACCCTCCTGCTTAAGCACATGCAAGAAGATGAGCTCTGCTGTGGTACTTAATCCTCAATTGCAGGCATACAAAGTTTGGACTATCCACCGAAAAATGGAAGTACCTATTTTATGTTGAATCCAACAAATTGTCATGGCATGCAGCTGAGGAGCTCCACTGTGATTCTTCCAGGGTCCTTATGTTCATTACAGACTTATGCTTGCACAGTTTGGCCCCATCAGCAGAATAGTTTGCAGTGAGCGTGTTTCCAGGAGCAAGACCTTTTTTTTTCAGGTCAGAACTGAGGGTTGGACCAGGTTTTTTTGACAGATTTGCCAGTTTTTTAGTGATAATCAGTGCTTCCATGCAACTTCTATGCTTCCTGCTATGAATTCATTCTGGGTCTGTTGGAATAGCCTCCTTGCAGTCTTGGCTTGGGAAGTGTGGTGTAATCCACAGTCTCATCCATGTGTGCAAACTTAGCAGGTAAATTGCAGCCCACAAATTAGGAGTTAATTCAGTGTTCCTCTGTCTCCTTTAACCATATTAATCTACAATGTGAGGACAACTCAAACAACCGTCAGTTCAGTATGACTAACCATCACAGGCACTAAGAAAAGGATATATTATTTGACTTCCTCTGCTATTAATTTCAACTTTTTATTTTGGTACTTATGCACTTACTAACAAATAATAGCCAATTCTGTTATATTTCATTATATCATCCTATTTTGTATAGTGACGAACAGGCAGCTGAATGAAACCCTGTCAGTGAAGGCCTGTATTATGCAGACTATTTCCATGTCAAAAGCTTCTTTTCCTTGACCACTGTTTAATGTTGCACTCTAGTAGCAGTAATAACCACTTGCTGTGGCAGTTTTCCATGCATTTATACAAAGTCAGTGACATGAAAATTGAGCAGTATTAATGCCATTTTATTCCACATGTTATTGTTGCAGGCAGGCATCCTTCCCTTCTGTCTCCTAAATTTTAATATGTGTTGTACCATGTGTAATTAAATATATGCAGAAGACAACTCTCTTTGAGACTTTTGAGACTTGTTTACTTAATTTTAAAATGTTTTATGGCGGAATAAAAATTTACAATACTCCAGCCTACAAAAATGTAGTCTGTTGTAAAATATCTAATTGAATTTGCAGATCCTGATGACTTTCAAGATATTACATGCCACTATCAGAATGGCACTGGTCATAATATGCATCCAGGGTAAACACATGTCCTGGTTCCGGCAGGGATGGGGTTAGTTTCCCCAAGGATGCAGCGGCAGACACAGGTATTCCATACCGTGGGAGCCATGCCCAGGCTCTAGGGGTAGCTGGCCAGGGCAGGGGGCTGGAAGTAGTGGCTCGGAGCAGGCTGGGGCAGTCCGGGTCCTGTGGGTGAGCGGTGAGACGGTAATTGCCTTTGTACATTACTCTGTGGGTGGTGGTGGTGTTGTGTCTTCTCTTCCCTTTTCTGTTGTGTTAAACTACCTTCATCTCAGCCTGCGAGTTTTGCCTTTTTCTTCCAATTCTCCCCCACGGCAGTGGGGGCTGAGTGAGCGGCTGCGTGGTTCTTTGTTGCCGGCTGAGGCCAAACCCTGACAAAGGCCAAATAAAAGACTCATGTTAGGAAACAAAACCAATCTTGCTTACATTATCCTAAGTGACAATAAACCAGAAATAGTTGGTGTTGGATGACAGCAGGATTATGAACATTATTCTCAGTATATTTTTCTGAAGAAAAACTCCTACATTTTTTAGACTGAAATTCTAGGACTATAAAAACTCAGATCAGAACAGTAAAGGCCTAAAGTGAAAAGATTCCCGGCACCGGCGATGGGGTGGACACAGCTGGAGACCTGAAACTGTGGTGTGCACCACTGAGGTCGTCTTCCTCCTCCTCCTCCTTGTCCTCCTTCTCATGGCTGGATCCGTCCTGCTCCCTGTAGCAGTCGGAGGCGAGCTTCATCTGCCTGGCCAGCCAGCAGACAGCAGCGAGCAGGACCAGGGCTGCTGCGAGGGTCCAAAATGGCCACTGCTGCCACACAGAGAGGTGCAAATCTTCATCCACGCGCTCTCTTTGCTCAATCTCCTGCAGCAGCCGAGTCATCTCCTGGCGCAGATACTCCTCCCGCTGCTGCATCCGCTCGGCCGTGGCCACCTCTGTCTGGTGGTGGCTTTCTGGTGCACGCTGGAGGGCCAGCAGAGCCAGGACAAGGACAATTGCCGCAGCCATGTCCTGGAGGGGGTGGGAGCAAAGGGGTGTGAGCAGGGCTGGGTGGGAGGGAACCCGGGGCTGGGGGAGCGGGGCAGGAGCTGCCTGGAGCTGGGGGCCGGCAGGAGAGGGGCTGAGGGAGACGGGAGGGAGCAGGGACAGGGTTTGTGAGCACTGCACAGGTGGGAGCCAGGGGCTGCCCCAGGAAAGCCTTTGGGCAGTGGTGTCGACGGGCTCGAAGGGGCGGCAGGCCCTGGCTGGAGACAGCGTGGGGCCCATGCTGCCCAAGGCACCCTGATGGCCAGCCCCCGGCTGGGCTGTGCCCCATGAAAGGGCAAGGGACACCTGAGGAGAGTCTCCCAAGGCCCCATCCCTGCCACCCGACAGCGTCCTGTGGAGCCACGGGGAGCCGGCACACCCCCAAAGCCTCTCTGGGCACCCGCCAGCCCCAGCAGCCCCCAGCACCTCTGCCCCCAGCCCCGAGGGCAGCACAGTGCCTTGCCCTGAGGGGCTCGGCTCTCACTCTGGCTTAGAAACCCCCCGGCCATCTGCTCCGTGCCCCATCCAGCCCAGCCTTCCCCCTGCATGCTGCACTCACCGATCGCCCCAGGCAAAGTGCAGCGGAGCTGCCTGGGGCCGTCCCTGGGGACGGCTCCCATTGTGACCTGTCCTCTGCGCTGTCATAGCTGCCAGAGCGGCATCAGCCAGCCAGCAAGCGCCAGCCTTCGCCCCCACCACCCGGCTCAGCGAGTCCAGGGCATCCCACCAAGTACAATCCTGCCCGGCAGGAGCCAGCTCCCAGGGGCTCTCTTGACAAAGCGGGCAGCCCCCCCCAAAAATCGTGACTGACATGAAAGCACGACATCACTGAAACCATGACAATGTGACAGACATATCAACCTTTATGCTACTCCTTGTAGTGGCCACTCACCTAATGTATATTTGGGACACGTTTTACTACTGGCATATCCCATTCAGCCATATTTGTTCTGGATATGGGCAGTAAGTACTGTAGATGGGGTTTTTTTCCTCCTTGTAACTTCTTCTGAGACACCCCTGGGCGTGTGAATTTGCATTCAAGCCTGACATGATGCAAAAATAAGGTGAAAATAAAACCTCTCTCCTACTCATCGTGTTAGTCATCTTTGATTTAAAGAGAGCTCAAAGGAGGTAGGAGCTTACTTGATGCTTGACAAATGCTTGAGCACTCAGAGCGTACAGAAGGGACACCCTACGTAGCTAAAATAATCATTTGCCTCAAAATGTTGGGACAAACAGACTCATGAGGAGTTGTGTCCATATTGAAAGAGACAAGGCTATGGGACGTGGGTAACTGAGAGTGTTTAATGCTTGCTGATTGTTTTTCCATTGACCTGAAGTAGACTGATTCCTTTCCTGGTCCTTGCTGTTTGGTGCTGAGTAAAGGAGAATAAGAAAATCAGGGTTTTTTTGTATTTGAAACCTCAGAAATTCAGCATAGGACTGACTTGTGCTACTTTGACATTGTCCTGCTTTCAGGACTGTGTACAACTGCATCATCCCAGACGCACCACCAGGAAGAAGTGCCTCTGCAATGGGGAATGCCAACTTTACAGAGAAACCACACACTGTCCTTTAATGGTGCAACAGCAAACTAAACCTTGCTCAGTCAACCAGCCCTGTAGGGCTGTGCACCACATCTCTTTAAAATCAGCTACAGTCCTCTAATTAGTTTAGCAGCTTAGGTCCGGACCTTCTCAATCCAATCAAAGGCACAGCAGAGACGGGACTCTGTCATGTCTTGATCCCCCTTCTACCTCTTTGAGGACTTGAGTGCAGGTTGAAGACCTGGGGAATCAGGCAGGGCTTCAATACTTACTGTCCTCATTCCAGCCAGCAGATGATGGCAGGTCTTTACTTTTTTCCTCTGTACTTCAGAAAATTTGGTACTAAAAGGCTCCACCTCGCCTGGCCTGGTTCGGCAATTCCTCCTCAGAAGAAAACCCTTAAGCATGTTCTCAATGCTATACTGAAGTACAGTGAAATAAATCACAAATCATGCATTGTTAGGTAATTCTCCAGCAAGAGACTAAGTTCAATACATTCTTTTAATAATTTTGTTCTTGATTTTATCTCTGTTATACTTTTTTTGGCATTAGACACATCAATCAACTTATCTACATCTCCATTCTACCCATTAAATGTCTTTTCAGCTCGTGGGTGAACTTGAGTATTTTCCACACACAGCTACTGCTGCAAACTGTTGCAGACTGGGAGAGAGAGTGACCGACAGAAGTATCATTGCACAGCTGCCACAGCCTTAAACAGCTTTGCTGTGCTGGCTGCTGGGCACTGTCACAACCAAGATGCTGGTTTAGATGGACCGTTGGGCAGACCTGCAGTATGGCCATTCTCAGGACTTTGCGCTACTAGCAAAGATTTCATAAAGGCGTTGGCACCTTTCCATTTCCTTAGTTTGCTTTCTTAGGGGATGAGAGGTCTGTAGGGATTTTTCAAAGTATTTCTGTAGGCTTTCTAGACTCGTGTTTCAGGATGCTTTTAGGGACATGACTTGGAAAGGATGGCTGTTAGTGAGTGAGACAGGTCTTAAAGAATGCTTTGAAACCTTCAAGGTTTTTATTAGCAGGTTTATACCACTAAACAAGAGGGGTTTAGATGAACTTTTTTAATGTTAAAGTCCAAAAATAGAGTTCTAATTAGATCATCAAAAAAAGTGGCTTGAGGTAAACAGCAAAAGCACTTGCAGACTCCCAACTCCAGTGAGAAGCATGGTTGGTTGGGACTTCTTGAACTTCTGCAAAATCAGACCATTCATTTTGGTTTCCTATCACTAAAAGATGCTATTAAAAAGGAGATGAAAAAGTGTTTTCTTTAATCAAAGGAGACAGAACAAAAGTAAATGGTGACAAGGGAGATTCAGGCATTCAGAAGGAGGAAAAAAATGCTTTCCAAGAATAGGGAAAAAGCAGAGTAGGTTACCTAGGGAGGTTGTGGAGTCTCCATCCTTAGAGATATTTAAGAATAAAACAGCATCAGGTCTCTCAAGGATGACCTAAATTTGGTTGATCTTGCCATTCAGAAGGGAAGGTCTGGGAAGATGTCCACAACCGCTTGGAATATTATGCATCTGATTTAGGTGCTAAAAGTAGCTCTGTGCTTATGTATACTAAAGCAAAATATAAGCTAAAAACTTTTACACAAATTACTAAATTCTGTAGTTATCCCAATGTTGGTCTGACCAACTTAGACTATTGAGCTTGCAATAGTGGTAAGGTAGTGATTTTCTTCCTAAATTATTCTATAGGGTTTTGTTTGTTTGAGAGTTTATTTTGGTTTTGTTTATTTAAAGGAAACAGTGAAATGAGTTTCTTTAAACCTACTCCAAATTAGGTCACTGGAATGCTGTTTCTATATGTGTATAATGCACCTTCAAGTATGAGTGCTGCAATGAAAAAGTTTCAGATCTAATGTGTAAAATAAAGGTCTCAATTTACAAGTTATTACTTTTTGCATCATTTGATTGTTTGGGATAAATGCAAAAAAAAATTATGAAACTCTGTAATGAAGGGATTTTTTTCACATGCTAAATGGCAAATTCCTGGGTCAAACGACTGCCAATTTAATAGGAGAATTAAACCAGTGGCCTGATAGCTCTGTAAATTATTTGCAGTTCAGGGAAGCATGAAATTTAGTCATGCACTGTGCTTGGTCACCAACATATTGCTGTACTGACATTTGAACATGACTGCATTTCTTTCCTCTCTCCGTTGCTTATTAGAAGTTTGGAAATAAAGACATAGAATTACTCCAAGGCAGGTCTGGCAGTAGAGCAGTTTCACTGCTCTTATTGACGCTGCCTCTGTCTCCAGTAGCCTGTTGCAGTGCTGCCCGTCAGTGCCCCTGGGACCAAAACCCCGTCCTTCTGAATTATCCAGCCTTTGGAAAAGCTTTGGACTGCTCAAAAGATGCCCTAGTTGTTATGGTAGGATTGAGACTTTGGGAGCACCCTGCCTTCAGGATGTTCTTTAGACTGTCTCCAGAAACCATAGGGAAGATCCACAATACAGAGTGCTCCCACAGGTTATCAACTTACATCATTTCATGTGGCCCGTAAGCTTGTTGGGGCAGATAGTCCCATTCCGTAGGTCCGCCTTATGGAAATTTAACATGGCTCAGGTGAATGCTAATGGGGCTTTGCCAGGAGGCCTTGCCAAACTCCATGAGGTAAGACACACCACCTTATGTGCAGAGTGGATGCAATCCAGCATTTTTGGCATCCCAGCATGGAGGCAGTCAAGGAGGTCCTTAATGGGATGGCCTTCAGATGTAATCTAACAGAGCGGCAACAGTGTGACAACAGAAAAGCTGTCCTACAGTCTCTCTCTATATTCCCAAACAAGAATAAATACTTCGAATTGTATACGGTAAACAGCAAACCACCTTTTATGTCACTATGAATGTGGATCAACACTTCAAGCACCTTCCCCAGAGCCAATGCCAATTGCAGCAGTACAAATACAGTTTGTAACAGCACGAGAACTGAACAATACTGACAGATGTATTGCCCCCCCCATTATGGATCCATACAGTCATTGTGCCTAGGTGGGGGCATGGCATGACCAGAGCACCTGATGGAAGACAATGTGGTAAGTGTATAAAATACCTTTACCCTGTTCTGATAAGTCTACTGGTACCTCTATGATGTCACCTCTGAGTTTTACAACACTCCTCACCCATTGCTGTGAACAGAATAATCCCTGTAAGAATTTAAAGTTTTCTTCCTTGCTTAAATTTTTGATAGCAACACCAGGAGGTGAGGCGGGCCAGAGCACACAAATACAGCAAAGATCACCTTAGAAGGCGTAAACCTGGTAGCTGGGAAATGAATACGGAGCCAAAATTGCTATTTTGTATGCACATTTAGGTGCTCAACTCATATGGCTTGATTTTCCTTTTCGGAAAAAACCTTGTTTGAGGGCAAGAATAGATGGTGATGGCAATGGGAGTCATGTCTTTCAGAGAAGCACCTCCAAAGAGCTCCTTGAGGGAGGGGCAGGACAATTACTTATAATGTCCCTTAAACATGGCATATCAACTGCCAGTGGTCCTGGCCCATTAACTTTGCTTTTTCCTTTTCTACTCTTTCCTGCTTCTAGTGGGTGAGGTCATTATGCAACAAGCACTCTGAAAGCAGAATGCTTTTGCTATTAAACTGAAAAAAAACCCCACCATCTACCTTAAAAGCTTAGATGTTTTAACTGAATGCATAGAATGTGGTCATCTAAAAAAACCCAAATCCATGGAATATTTCTGGCATGTGATAATTACCATACCAGAGTACCAAGAAGATGGAGAATAGCACACAGAAAGATAAACTTTTTATAACTATATATTTAAAAGACATTCAAAATATAAACTAATTTAAATTGCAGAAAGGCTATTAAAATGGTTAATTTTACATACAATACTGATATCCTCTGTAGTAAAAACATGGAAATGCACAGTGAATGATATCTCTTGCTACTGGTGCTGTGCAATTTTACCATTACTATAATCTTTATTAATCTACAGAATGTGGCAAAAGCTTTGTCAAGATAAAAATTAGACTTTTTTTTCTTCTCCCTGCCTAATGTAAGGCAAATTTTAGATTAAAATGAAATGACAGTATTGAAACCTAAAGTAAAAGTTTCTACTTATAGAGCCGTTTCTTCTTTCTGTGAGCGCATTTTCATCTTTGATATACTGGGAAATAAGTGAACCTCTTTATTAAAAAATCCCAAACCAATATAAAAAATAAAATACCTTCTCCTATCTCTCTTTCTTCCCATATCAGCTTTTCATGGCTCATAGGATACAATGATCTTGTTTGAGATGGGTTTTGGAGAACTCAGATATAGCGCTATTATTGCAATACAGAAAAAGCTGAATTATTTGCCAGAGTGGGTGGAAATCATCAGTTTTAAAAGCTGATCATAGAACTGCACATATCCTTGGGGAACATCTTGAAGTGTCACATTTTGAATTTTAGAAATAAAATTTTAATACATCAAGTTCCTAATGTACGAACAAGTTTTCTTTTAGTAGGACTTGTTGAAATATCTTTATGTGTCTTCCTATGCATTCACCACTTACTTTCTCTTGAATCACATTCTTATTGTTGATTTTTTTTTAAGATTTGTTTGGATTTCACGCTAAATGGAATGCTTTTAGAGATAAGTAGTCTAACTTATTCTGTAAAGTACCAGAAGAGTTTCTTTCAAGAGACTTTCTGCTGCAAATAAAATACTCTCCAACATGATTTGAAGAGTGACTTAAAAACAGAGATGTCATTAGATGCTGCAGTCAATTCAAAACTTCATCACAGGCTTCAGAGATAACCACAGGAGTATGTCTGGGAGTAGCATAACAGAAAACTTACATTCCTCACAGTTCAAGCATTGCTTTGTGTCTAGGATCTGTTACAATGAGCACGTCTTATGTGCTACAAAAGATCCTGAGCAGGACTGAAAGTGATATTTCATATGTTTGATGTTGGCCCTTCCCCCGGATGCAAGTATCACCCTGAAAGAACAGAAATTCAAATCACAGCTCAAATGTTTAAAACCTGTCACAGCTTGCTTGTAATTATGCAGTGTAAAGCTTGCTAATACTAGAAATGCACATATTTAAGGTGGGCTTTCTGTTTATGAGTGAGATGTTACTGATAGGGGCACTGAAGAGGAATGGAATAGTCCCATATATCATTGTCAAGCTTCTAATAGGAAAATAAAGTTGTTCAAACTCTGAAAACCCTAAGCAGTCAGAGCCCTATGACAATTGCAGCAAAAATACTTGGGGAAAAAAAAAACCCTCAAAGAATACCGTCAAACATAATTGAAGTAGCTACAATAACTTCAGCAACCTGGTTTGACAAATAACTGTGAAGATCTGTGTAAGCTTGTACTTGTCAGTTAGTCGGGTGTTCTGCATTTTCATCTTGTTTGCTAATGATGCAGTGCGCAGTCTAAGAGACTGCATTTGAAAGACATTTCAGAAATGACTAAGGTGGATGTCTTATGACAGTTTCCACCAAAGCTTGAATAATTTAACTTTTATGCATATGCCAAGCCAGTGCTGTTACTTTTTGTTCTTAATGTGGAAATGAGTCATTTCACTTTGCTTCGGCAAAGTAGAAAGGATATCTTGAAAATGAGAACGCAGAGACAGCGTCCTCAAGTTCTGAAGTATCAAAATAGTATGAACGAAGTTAAATAAATTGACCTAAATTAAATTATTGTTTGGCATTCTGTGTACGAATGTCTTTGCTGGCACTCAGAATTAACTTTGTCGTGTATTTCTACTAAGTGGTTCAACAGCAGCCATGAAGAAAGAGCTTCAAAAATATGATGGTGGACCCCAAAGTCCTCTTCCAATTATGCCAATAGTTTGATTTTTTTAAAAAACCCCACCTCTTTCTACCAGCACTTTTTCTCTCGCAGCTCCCCGGCCATCATGACCCTGGAAACTTTGCGATTTTTTAAGAGTTTCGTTCCCATAAGGGTTTTTTTGGCATAAAAAACTTGGAAAAAATAAAATTTGGCCCAACTTAAATCAGCCTTCTGTAGGTAAGAAACATACATATCATATGTATACTAGTTATTGAAGACTATCTTAACAGTAGTATCACTATTATTTCAAATATAAATTATGAGAGAATTTCTAACCCCAGAAAAATCAAGAATAGTGAAAATTCATATATATTTACATGATTTGTATATGAATGACATTCGTGTGTATTTACATGTATTTATATGTATGTGAATACATAATATTTACAAAGAGAGTGTATATGCTTTCAGTGCTAATCCTGCAAATATTTTATGCACGTACTTAAATATGCATCTAAGCAAATGCTGAGATCATGTATGCATCATTAAGCACATCTAAGGGCCTAACCTTATCAAACAACCTTTTTGGATTAAAATACTTACCATGAGACAATATGAACATGATGCGATGTTAATGACATTGGAAGTTATTTGTGTTTACATAAGTATTTATGGCATAGCTCAAGGACCCTGTAAAGGGAACTCCATAAATTAGATGCTGCCCGTGTCATCCTTGTAACCTTGCCCATAATTTGCTACCAGTGAGAAAAACATGAGGGTCCAAATCATGTCCATTAACAAAGTGGGGTGAAAGTATCAAAGTGACTTTAATACAAATGAGAACTAGATATTTGAAGTATCACCTGTGACACTCTCTGAAAGGGGGAAGACAGAAATTGGTGGGAGGGCACACTAATAAAATCCCAAATATAAAAGAAAAAAGAAAAACTGTAGTCCAGAGGTAGGACATATCCTTGGGTTGTACAAATTACTCTTTTTGGGGTGTTTCCCAAGCAAAATACAGTAATTATGGGAAAATAGTAATGCTTAGTCAACCTAACAGTGCCACATCTAATTCCCTATTCATTTCCCCTGACAAAAAGAAAAAAAATCCCAAAGACCTAAGAATAACTCTTTAACACTCTATTTTCAGTGTTTCAGCTACTGATGCCTATGTCCTCTAATATCTCCCTTTTGCCCTTGCGGATCCTATACTTATTATGTGCGAGTCTACTAAAAATTAGTGAAGCAGAGAAAGTCTTCTTGTTCTTCTGCTGTGAGAAGCCCTTGCACACTGTCCCAAGACCTCCATATACCTTTTGTGTTGTCCTTTACATATGGCCCACAAGGAAAACTAAAGCCCGTTCTGTGGTTTCATCTTGAATAAGCAATACGAAGTAAAGAGGAATAGAACAGCCGACTGTGCTCTGAGCTGGCAAGAAGCCTGTGTTCACAGTGGTCCAAATTGTCAGCTGTCTGAAATATTTTAGTATCAATCAGGCGATCTCTTTGTAGGAAAGCTTTAAAAAGAAAGAAAGTGAAAGATTCCAAGAGGTAGCAGGAGGAAGGCAGGAAAAATGCCTATGGAACAAGTCACAAAACAAGAATTGGCATATTCACTGTGTGTAGTGCAATGAAAATAAGACTCAGTAGCATCTCCAGCTCTGCTTTTGTATTATATGGGAGAGAATTATGAAGCAATTTTATCTAGGTTTATAAAGGGGAGATGTTTTGCAAACATGAAACCCAAGGGAGTTTACTAATTAAGAATGAAAAACATGGCCAGTGAAATGCGCATCAGCCCACGCTGGCAGCAGTACCACACAGCAGTGACGCAGGCCAAAATTTTTTAAAGTATTCCTAGCAAGCTCCAGGAGCAGTGACATTTCACACACATCTTCTTGAAGATGATGCAGATCTTGGTCTAGTAGGGTGTCACAGCTTTGCTCAGTCTCAAAACTACCCTGCAGGTCTGTAGCCCAAAATCCCCACCTGGCATAGCTCCATCCAGTGATGTCCAAGTCATAATTTTACCCTGTTCTCCTTTCACCCAGTGTTTGGGTTGTTGTTTTGTGTTTGTTTTTTTTTTTAATTTATGAGTGTATGCTTTTATTTGGCTGGTTTTCTCCCAGTGTGGAGTCTCTACTGACTATGTGAGCTGGCTGCTACAAACCTGGAGTGCAGATGGGAGGAGGACTGGGCATGTAATTCCCTGGACTTTTTACTCTTTCCCACTGCAGAACATCTCAGATGAAACAGAAAAGAAACTGGAAACCTCAAATGCCATGGTGTGGTTCAGATTATGTTATTTATTCAGCATGAAAATCCCACTTCTGCATGGGGTCGTAATCAGAAAGGAGCTAATGATCCTACATGTATTATTAATATGACCATGGCTTTAAGTACTATTTTTAGTGTGAGAGCCCATAGTAATAGGGGTGACTTTCACGTCAGTAGTGTAGAAAGCACAGCTTCTTAGACATATAAGCAAATCAGAAAATACCACTGCACATCTTTCATAATTAAAACCATTAATATTAGTCTCTGCCATTATGCAACAGACTTTTAGTAGTAGACTCAATAGCATAAATAAGGTGAAACTAAAGCCTATTGTATACAAAATGTAGCTGTGAGTGCAGCTAGCCTAGGCGAGACTCCTACTTACATTGCTTTGAAAGTAACAGTCTGGAATGAAAGCTCTTGAAAAAAAAACCACCCTGAAATCAATGCTTTTCAACTCACTGGGAGATGCTTTAAATGCCTGTTTTAGTTCTGGTCTAAAAGATTTAGGGAGTTGCTTCTGATGGGGAAAAATAGCCTCCAGAGAGAACGAAATGCCTTAATTCTTCAATTTAGACAATTGCTAAGGTTCAGGCATGAGAGTAAGTTTTATCATTTTGATCTTCACTTCAATTAGGACAGAAATACCATTCAGCTTGCATCTAAATTGCTAAATTTTGGTTTGATTTCCAAGTCATCCCTAAATCCAGTCCAAATTGCCCTGTAGATTTTATAACTCTCACTGGACAAATAATTTAGAAGACTACTATTGATGGGCTTCCAGCACTCTTGCAATCAAGGCATCTGACTTGAACGTGCCCCAAGACAGGAATGGCAAAGGACCTGACCTTGAGAGGTTTCAAAGGCGTGCATTTCTTTTTTGTGAATGAGAGATTATTGTGGCCAGCATTTCTGAGGTTGCTTTCAGAAGCAATCTATGTTTATAGTCCAGATATGAAAGCTTTTAGTTCCACTGTTTTCAAAATAGTCACTGTTGCCCTATAAACTCATTAGCTGTATTACATATTTTACACATAACAGGTAGTACATTTTTTATTACGCCACCAACTTCTTGCTTCTGTAAGGAAAAAGCTTTTGTGCATTCAAAGATTTTGTTTTTAAAAGGGTCAGTAGCCTTGCTGATGTTTTAAGTTTCAGTAAATGAGACATTTAATAAAGTAACATTTTTATGCTTTGTTTCTGCATTTGTTGGTAGACGCATATCATAAGTTTTGAAAAATATATGCCCCCACCATCAGACAATAAACTGATTTCTCAAGGATTTAGTATTTCATTATGGAATGCTTGGAATCGGCCTCCTCTTCCTTTTAGAATTTTTATCAAATGAGCTTTTCTTGTTTTGTGTTCAGTTTATCATTTCTGACTGCTATCATTTCTGATACAGATCAACAAACATAGCAGGAAAAATATTTTTAGCCAATAATTTGTCTTCAATTTTATGATTCCAGTTTTATAAAGCGTATGATTTCATGTGCAGAATTATATCTGTACTCCGACTTACATGTTTGAGAACTTTCTAATTCTATGTAAAATACTTCTGAAGACCACAGCAGTCCTGTATTTTTTTGCTATAGCATGTTCGAGAATGAGGGTGAACATGTGAATTCTGTGATTACCTGAGGAAAAAAGAAACATATTCCTACAAGACTGTCAAGAGCTGAAATGAATAAAGATATATTAAAAAAGCATTGTACAAAACTATGTGTATGTGTGGGAGTGTATATGCCTGTGTGTGTATGTCTGTATAAATCCCTACATTTTTGCTCATACTGTTCTTTGCCCTATTGATAATTTTCATTCAGAAATATTACTGCAGTAGCATCTCAGCATTAATGAACGCTGTCAAATGTCCCCTTCTAGGTGCAAGAAAAGATGTTACTCTCTTGGTTCCTTATACCATCCATTAGTATTATCTCTGCAGAAATATCTTATTAGGTGACAATATTTCCTACCGTTGGCAATACTAAGAACCCTGCATCCTTTATTCCACCTTAACTCCTAATTATATTCTGCTTGCTGAACAAGTTCACATAGTGTTCTCATTCCCATTATTTATCTTTTTACCCACTGTTGAGTCCTTTGCTGTTTTGAAGACTGTTGTCTCCCTCTCTCAAATGATGGCTGCACCAGTGATTCATGAAGTGCTGCGCATGTGGATTGCTGATCCGACTGCAGGGTTTGGTTAGCTTGAATACTACGTACATATAATCCAACCAACAGTAGGACTGAGTATATTTGAAGGACAGATTTCATTATACATTCCTTCCATCCTATCAGCTTATCACTTTATCTGGTTTTTGAAGAACATAACAATTTTTAGAAAGAATTTAATGATAGGATGAACTATGTCAGACAGATGGCTTCAAATTACAGTTATTAGAAACCCAGCCTAACAATCTGCACTTTAATAATTAATCATTGAAGAGCCCTTATTTTAAGCTTCTTCTTAGAAAAGACATTTCTCTCATGTGCACGTAACTTGGGAGAGGACTGACAAATTTAGTGATTTTTAGCCAATGGTTTCCCCTCTCACCAAGGCACAGGGTTATCCGTCTATCCAATGTCTTGCAGCTGCAGATATTTTCTTTATGCAGCACTATCAACATGCCTGAAATAGCTGAATTAGAGTAATTCAGACAGTTCTCTAAGAACTGCGGATATTACCCACAACATGCACACGTGTGGACACATGCACCTCTTTTCTATGAGGCATTTCATAAAACTTTAATTTGTACGGCAGAAAAGCAGAATTTTTGCCTTCAACTTCTGTAAAATTCACTGGGAACAGCGTAAAGTCAATAGATACAATTTACACCTGCCAAGACCTGACTTCATCTCGCATATTTTCCTGGCTGATATTGAAAACTGCATCTTTTCTAGAAAGACTAAGGTCAATGGAAATGCTTCAAGCAGTGGGAAGCTACCAGAGACCACAGACACTCAGTTTGTCTCTCCGCTACCACACAGTTGTGTCACACGGGTGGCAGAGACCAGCCTTTGGTTGCACCCTGTGAATGCTGCTGTGGGATCGCTGCGATGGCAGTTGCTGCTCTCCTGCAGCTTCAGTGTTACACATTTGTTCTGCGGGCTGCTGATCGTCCTCCAGTCGTGTATAAGGATGTGTACGTATACCCGCGCTAATATGTAATAAGTATGTACATACATATATACACACGCCAGTAGTCCAGACCTAACTGTAGGGTCTCAAGTTTTTTGGGATATTCAAATTTCATGGTAAATAGGCATTTATTTGAATTCTGATAGTGTTTTAAATCCTTTTGCATCCACTCTAACTTTGAAATGTGACCTGAAAAAACACACGTTGTTTCAGCAGCTACGATAATGCCTTCATGTGAAAACTGTACACTTCTCCTTTGTCCCCCCACCTTGGACATATACTTTCCATGGGCACTCTCCTGTAGGAACATTTAGATACTTGTCTTCCAGCTTGGCCTCAGTGGGCAGAATGGCAGTGGAAATGCATGGAGTTCAGGTTAATTAACACTAAGTCACTAGTGATCGCACGGACTTTAAGGAGTGCTTGAAGACGAACTGATTCATGAGTACCACGTATTGAACTCTTTTTAGCCATTTGTCTTTCTCTTTCTTACTAAATCTTATGCTCTTCCTCTGTTGCTTTTTTTTTCCCCAAAAAACATTCTCACAGTGTAATTCTGTTTTTGAAAAGAACATATGCAATCCATCTTGGGGAAATGATCAAGATACCGAGAAAGCTGAAAATTACTGGGGGTGCCTGGGAGTGTGTGCTTGGCTGTGGCTCCTCTGCAGTTCTTGATACCTCAACAGTGAAAGAACAGCATAGGAACTCTCCTCTGACTACAGGAAATTGAAAGGAGGAGTCTTGTCCTGTGCTTTGAAGGTCAGGAACCCCAAAGAGGGGCCTGCAGCCCGGAATCTAGCACAGGGGAAGGCAGAAATGCAAGATGGCTTACTCGGCCTTTATTTTTCATGGCTTTTACAAATCTGCAAAACAAACATTAGTATGCTTAGGTACACACTTTCCATGGAGCTCTCTTTGCTCTTTTATGCATGTTTATTTTTAAGATGCATTTTCCTAGTTTTCCAAAATTAGTTTCTAAAAAAGGAAACAGAACCCCATTTGTTTATTGAAGGGGCTAGAACAAGCTCCCAGAGTAATTATTGAATAAATAAATACAAAAGCTAAATGCAATTAGGAAGGGAAAATGACTGAATATTTATCTTCTTACCTGAGAAACTGATGATTGTCAAACCTTTTATGCTTTCTCGCACAGCTCTGCAGCCATACGTTTGTACAGAACAATAGTATAGTTCCCTTACAGCTACTTTAATCTGTAATACCAATAATATATTCATGATGTTGCAGTGCCTTGGAAAGCCTGCAAGCAAGATAAATTTAAATGTAAGACTCCACTATTTTTATTTTCTTGAATTAGCAAAATGTGTTCACATCAGATGAATGAGGTTAATGACACGGAAAGTGAAAGTGTGCTGGAGATCTCAAGAAGTCAGTGAGACAAGTGTTCCCAGCACCCACAATGTTTACATGCTGGAGTCCTCTAGAGTAACCTGTGGTGTCTCCCCTTTCTCCTTAGGATGCTTTATGTACTAGATACATAGTTGCTTATACATTCAGTGCTATTTACACTCTCTTTTTTTACTGGAATTCACCTGACCAAATGTGCCAGGACACCTATCCATAGAGTAGTCCACTTGTGAACCCTTTATGCTAGTCCCCATTTGCAAAGAAATAGTCAGTGATAGAGAGACAATAGTCAACTGATCTCTTAGACATCTACCTCAAGATGAGATGAATCGTACTCCACAAATACCTATTTCTTTCCACTGACTTTAAAAATCAAGAAAACTAGCTCAAATTAAGGTATTTTACATGTCTAGAGCTACAATTGAAAGACATCAAAGTAAACAAGTTTGCGTCTGTTCAAATGAATTTGACCTTTCCAGCCTACTGGTGTCCTGTGGAATGGGAACGCAGGAACAAAGAGTAGCAGATGGCGGCATGCAGAGGACCTCATGTCTTTCAGACCTTGTTTGTCTGCACCTTACCTCTTCATCAGTTTAGTAGCAATCTGAATAAGAGAAAGACATGCACGACCATGGGTTAAAGTCTAACATGCTTTGTACTGAACCAGAGTACAGAAACTTTCGGCTAATCCAATCCATATTGTGTTCATATGATGGAGTGCCCAAGAAATTCGCAGATGGGTACTGACAACATCATGGGAGAAACCTATAGTTTTTGTCACATGGCAAACATACTTCTGTCCATGTGGTTAGGGAATGTCTACATCTGTGTGTGGAAGAACAAATAATCCAGGACAGCCTGTTTCTTGTTCATCACTAAGGAGCTTACTGGCCACGTAACAAGAGGCACGCCAGATTTATTTTGTGGGTTTAACTTAGTTTGTGGGCCATGGGTTCTCCATCCTTTTGACAGAAATCACATTTGGGGAACGTCTCACACAAAAAAAAAAAATCAGTCGTAGAATGAAGCTTTTTCTTTTACTACCCATTTACAAAAAAAAAAAAAAAAAANAAAGCAATTGCTAATTGTTATGTTTCAGTTTAAAAAAAATCCTGTAATTAGAAAAAAGTATTCAAAAAAATATTGGGAACTCTTAGAATCATAGAATCATAGACTATCTCAAGTTGGAAAGGATCCATAAAGATCATCAAGTCCTACTCCCTGCTCCTCGCAGGACTACCTAAAACTAAACCATATGACTAAGAGTGTCATCTAGATGCTCCTTGAATTCTGACAGGCTTGGTGCCATGACTACTTCCCTGAGAAGCCTATTACAGTGACCGACCACCCTCTCAGTGGAGAACCTTTTTTTAATGTCCAATTTGAACTTTCCCTGGTACAGCTTCATTCCATTTCCTCATGTCCTATCGCTGGTTACCGGAAAGAGATCAACGTTTCCCCCTCTGCTGCTCCCCTTGAGGACTGTGATAACCTCACCCCTCAGCCTTCTCTTCTCCAAGCTGAACAAGCCAGGTGACCTCAGCTGTTCCTTGTAAGTCTTGCCTTCGAGATCTTTCACCATCTTGGTTGCCCTCCTCTGGACACACTCTAATAGTTTGATTTCCTTCTTATATTGAGGCTACCAAAACTGCACACAGTACTTCAAGGTGGGGTCTCACAAGTGCAGTGTAAAGTGGGACAACCCAGGACACAGTTGGCCCTTTGGGGGGTCAAACTCTTCATGCTTCCTTTTTCTTGTTTTTATATTTTGTCCTTTTTGGTGATAAAAGGTAGGCAGAAAAGAGGAAACAAAAATCAAATCTTTTGAGCTATTCTTAAAAAGATTGCCTGCTGCTATTCTTTTTTTTTAAGGCTTCTAAATTACTGTTTACCTTTTTTTGCAATTTATTTCATAGTATCACAGAATCAAAGAAGAGCTGAGGTAGGAAGGGACCGCTGAAGACTGTCTAGTCTAACCTCCCTGCTCAAGCAGGGTCACCTAGGACCCATATTTGGTCAGATTTTGATATACAAGGATGGAAACGCTGCAAACTCTCTGGACAACCTGTTCTGCTGTTTTATCACCCTCACCATAACAAAAAATAAAATAATAATCCTTATGTTTAAATGGAATTTCTTGTATTTCAGTTTGCACCCATTGCCCATTGTCTGTTCACTACATACCATGGAAAAGACCCTGGCTCCATCTTGTTTACTGGCCCCATCAAGAACAGGTAAGATCCCCTTGAGCCTTCTCTTCTCGAGGCTGGGCAGTCCCAACTCTTGCAGCCTCTCCTCGTATGATGGATGCTCCAATCCCTTGATTGTGGCCCACCTTTTGCTGGGAGGTAAAGTACCAGCTTTGGCCATCAGTGGCTCTCCCCACACACCTGAAATACAAACTCTTGTCAGTGTTGGAACGTGGTGCCAGACAGCTTTGTACATGTCAGCACCCCTTTGGAGTCATCTAGGGAATAACCAAAGCCATAATGGCTGATTTTAGTGTTCAAGTACTAGCTGATTTCAGAAAGGTTACTTGCATAATAACGTCTTTAAATAAATGCTGCCACTTTACTCACTTTTGTTTGTCTCAGAAGCTGCTGTGAAGCTGAAATGAGGGCAAATACTCCTCCATTATACACTATTTTTCCTCCTTGATTGGAAGCACCGAGGCACCATGATAAAAAATAACCTTTTTTCCTCACAAACTCGAGCTAGTCTCTGCACTGGTTCACAGTAGTCTATCTCAGAGCAGGAGATAAAAGAAGCTGACCAAGAGTTCAGCATTGTGGTTCCTTTCTTTAATACAATCCCAAGCTTCCCTATAAATTAGTGTCATAAGGTGACTGAGCTGCTGCCCCACACCAGGATCTCTCTGTAGGGTTGATGTCAGAGTGAAGTCTGTGATTTGGGCTAGCACAGTGAGGAAGGAAAGCATGATCAAACCAGTGCACTGGCTAGACCCTAGCTGAAGAGCTGGGGCCACAGTCTTACTAGCCCACAAAGCTGAGGCTGTGCGTAGGCTGGCAGGATTTTGGGGAGAGCTCTCATGATCTTGTTGCACGCACAAAGCTATCAAGACTGCAGCAGAACTCTGTTCTCTGTCAGTGTAGGAAAGATTTCCTATTTTCAGTTGCACAAATTACAGTTAATGAGGTACTGTGGTGAAAATATCATAACTGACAATAATAGTAATTATTGCAGACCAAGTGCTTTTTCCTAGAGCAGTTGTGTTAAACTCAAGAGGTAGCAAGTGTTTGCAATATCAAGCATGTAATTTGCTGACAAAGAGCAATGCAGTTGCTCTTTCTAGTGCAGTGGTTTCTAGTGGCTTTCCTTTCCTCTGAATTCCAGCCCATAGTCCCCAAAAAGCTTAACTTGAAATACTTTCTAACCCTGCATTGATTTATTCAAGGAATTGGTTGTGTGGTCAATCAAGTAACCCTGAAATGATTAATTAGAAAGTGTTTAGTTCATTGATTTGTTATTATATGATATACCAGCTTCTGAAGCTAATGAAGGAAACTAGCCCCGTAATTCTTTTTGTCAGAAAAAAGGTATGGAAAGGAGACTGGCTTCAAATGGCTTTCTTTCTATTTGAGCTGCACAGAAAAAGTCCACATTTTTTGCAGTACTGCCAAACCTAAGCATTTACACATCAAGTTCTTAATCTTTAAACTTCTTGACATTTTAAAATAGTAATTATATTGAGTTATTTTTTTAATATCTAAGCCTTTAGGATACCCTTGGGTTTAAAAGAAAATAATACCCTTGGGTTAAAAGAAAAGTCAATTTTCAAATAAAAGCTGAGGTCGTCATATTAGCATGTCATTCTAGGTATTAGGAAGATTCCTATATCATTGAGGAAGATGTCTTCCCTTGGGGACATGACTTTGGTTTCTGGGAAGCCTCCACCTGTTTTATATTGTGGTTTGACAAGAAGGCTCAAGCATGTAATTCAGCTGGCATGGAATGACACTGAGACAAAAATAACTGAACACTGAGACAAGGTCAGCCAGTGGGAAAAGTCAGGTCTCCGCCCAGACGGAAGAGAGAAGGCAGAGACATAACACAAAGCTGTAGAACTGTAAGGAAAGGAAAGATGCTGAAACAAAGCCTGGTGAATCCTGAAGAGACAGTAACGGCTCTATCCTCTGCTGCACCCGACTTGCCATTGGCATAGGATTCTGCCTGAGAGAAAAAACCCACTTTGCTTCTGGGCTTCAGGCTCTAAGTCCAATAAAAGCGCTTTCAGAGTAGAACACATATTATTCCACATCAACATAATCAGATGTATAGCCATACGACACTGCTGCTGAACCGCTTTTCTGCGGTATGCTAGAACAGAAATAGGCAAAAAGATTCATGGATGATGGTACGCACAGATCTGAACGGAAGAAACTGCCCAGATGGAAATGCAGCTCCCACGGTGGAGGCTGGCATCCTGTCAATCTACTGCAGGTGTGCTTGGTCAGTCATAACATAAGAGTGAAATAGAGTTCACAGGATTTAGTCAGCAGTATCGGACATGCCAGAGGAAGGCACAAAGACTTTGGCTACAAGCAATTTAAGGAATAACATCAACAGGAAGTCTACCCTTAATAGGGGTAGGAATGGGTTCACATGCTAAACATTTTTCCTTGCTGTATTCTTTTCTTTTCACCCTGCCAATGTAAACATGGGTGCCTTTTAGCTGTGTAAACACCTATTTCATTTGTAATTTCAGTTGTCTGCAGTGTTGATGGTAACTAAAACTGGGGCATGCATTGTAGTGTTAACTTTAAAAATCTTTTTGTCAGTTGTAATGATACTTTTTAAATAAGGCCGATGGTTTTTCTGTCTTTTGGAACGCACCTGGGCTCTCCTACTCTGAAAATGATTTGCAACAAAATAAGGGAAGCTGCCTAAAATTTACTCACTAATTCTCATATTCTGTTCTTTAAATGCAAACATTAAATCTTTGTACAATTACTTTGTACAATGACTTTATACAAGTCATAGTCTTATAACTTTTTTTACCCTAGCACTTCAGGAGACTTGTGTGCCCACAAACTTGTTCACTGTCCTAATTCTATCAGTGGTTTTAAGTGGAGTTATTACTGCTCCTCCAAACTGCAAATTTTAGATGCAAATGTAAAGGTAAAGTCAGGCCACATCCTGAGGTATGAGACATCTCTCCAACAAAAAATCCTCAATGTGATGGTTGTATATTGACATAGAGAATTAAAGACAGTTTTGACAACACATCACTGAAGTGATTAGTGATCCTTGAATATTTTCAGCAATCTTTTCTGGACTTACTGGGACTAACATTTTGCTTGCTTTTCTCATCACAGTGCACATCAAAAGATGTTTTCATTGTGCTGTCCAAAGTGACCCAGAATTCTTTTTCCAGAGTGGCAGCAGCTAGAATACTGAAGCATAGGGAAGAACACAGTATAAACTGCTATTGTAAGCTGATAACATCAATAGAAAGGAATGAGTGGTCTGAGTTTTATTCAACAAAGAACCTGTTTCCACGCAAAGAACACAATGAATTTATACAACATCTCAAAGTATGCAATATAGCATGGGTAGGTTTAATTTGTAGATACTGTTAATTATTCCCATTCCATAAACTAACAAAGGGAACTTTTTTTGTAGGAAATTAGAAATCAATTTGAAAAGTAATTACTTCATAAAATTTAGTAATTGTGTGCTATAGCGATCTCAATCTTCTTTAAAATGAATGACAAGACACTTTTCTCATTCATTGTTCTATGTGAATTTAAGAAGTGTGACTCTCCTATTTAATCTTAAAGCAAGCAGGAAGATCTACAGTAGACATTCCTGAGCCAAGTGAGTACAGGATTTTGGAAGTTGGAAAGGTATGTCTGTACTGTAGGCACAGAAACCAGGACTGGGCTATATAATTGCTGACTTCAATGAAACATGGGCTGGAAGTCCTTTACCTTAAGGATATTCTCCAGGTAAGAAGGCATGGCTCCTTCCTAGGACTTCCACTTCCCACCTGTACACGTGAGAAAAGAAAAAGGGATAATTCCTTACAAATATTCTTCTGCTTTGAATTTTGAGGAGGCACAAGTTTCTAAATTCAGTGTCCGACTTGTTAACCTGATTTGCAAAGAGAATTTTTAAGACAAAAGAACAGGAAAATGGCAAGGAAAGAACTGATGTCTGCTGAAATACGTTGCAAAACTTAGGCTAACTTTTGTTTGTGCAAATACAAGTGTGTTTGCAGATAATCGCACAAGAATTTTTCAATGCAGTTTTTAATAGGATTTAGATGTGCGGCCCCACATGATGTGTCAGGCTTCTTAAGTGTCTTCTTGTGTGATCTTCATAACCAACTTGCAATGGTTGTGTGACAAAAAATGCATCTGCCATCAGATAACATGATTGGGACACTTCAGCTGAGAAGGCTTGGAGGGGCTTGTTTGAGCATGATAATTTTTCTGTCACCTGGGGTCCCACATGTCAGGTAAGGCCAGCTGAAGCACTGCAGGTTAGGCCAACTCCTGTAGCATCAGCAGAAACTTCTGAGCTCTTGTTGTCTGGGTCACTGTAGTGATGGGCAGGTATCACAGGCCCAAAGACGCCGTGAGAGTGGCAGGGGATTCTGGGTCCTGTGCGGAAGGAAAAGGGCCAGGGAAAGGTGCGAGAGATTGTATGTCATTTTTTAGGAGTGGAGGTGATATGGGAAGGCATATTCTATATCACTTCTTGGAGTGGTAGAAGACTCCCAGGATCGGGATCTAAAAAGGCACCAGTGTCAGGCTCAAGGAGAGATGCTCTAACAGCACTTTCCTTAGTCTGTACAAAACCCAAACAATTATACACTCAGAATTCTGGACTGAAAATATGCCTTAAAAAATATACAGTTGTTTTCACAAAATAAGGTTAGCTAAAGGCCTCACTGTAAATGTCTCCCTTTCAGTTAACCAGCCACAGTACTCCCACATTCCCTCATTCAGTTCAGATTGCTTCTGGCTGTTTTCACTCTGGCTTGCATGTTAGCAGCAAGGAGTCAAACATGCTTATTTGCATATTTTTCCTCCTTTTTCATTCTGCATTTCTGTGGGCTCTTAATGTATGCTGACTGACTTTTTTCCCACACTTTCTCTCATCTGTCTTACACCTTGAGTGATGAAAGGATGAGAGATAAAGGAAAGTTGTCAGAACATCAGTAAATTGGGATCTGTAATAGCGAGGTGGTTAAATATTCAACATAAGCAGTTGCTGCGGCACCTGAAAAGCCTGAGAAACAGCAGCAAAAGTCAGCTGTTTCATCATTCCTTGAGTTTGCTATCAGAAGTGTGCAAAATATCAAACCCCTCTGATTTAGTTAGAGAGCAGGGCAACACTAGTCACCTGTTAACACACGGAGCCGTATGTCCTTCTGTTTCCCTGGCATGGTATAGCCTTGATTAGGCTCTCGGCAGAGTCCTGAGCACATTTTCTGTGTGTATTTGTGTACCAAAGTTTTCCCTGTTGCTGCAGCAGAAGGCAACAAAGACATGTCTCGACAACATGGAGAGAGGACAGGGTGAGAAATGGGGCTTGTTGAGGTAAGTGAACAGGGCGAGGATGGGCACTCTTTTAGCTACTCCCCCTCATCCACCAGCGGATACTGAACCAAGCAGAGATTTGGCACAGTTGAGCTCTTCACCTCCAACAGCAGGGAGGAGCCCTGGGGAAGACTGATCCGCTGGGGCTGCTTCCTATTGCTGCACTCTCTTGACAAAGCCATGGTGAAGTCTTCCTCTTTCTTGCAGCAAGGTACACCCATGTTTCTTGTTGTATCCACCAAGGACATAAAATACCATCTTTTTAACAATTTTTCATACAGTTGAGGAGTATTAATGTCTATTTTCTACTATTTCCCTTTCCCTAGCCTTTTTTCCTTTAATCTGTATTTAGCCTTCATTTAGCCTTTCTATGTAGTTCTTGGTTTTCAAGCCTTTAATCTTTCTCACTCCTCTGTAGACTCTCCCCAATCAGTCCACACCTTTCTTGAAGTGTAATGTCAAAAAACTGGATGCAGTCTTCCACTTGGTATCTTGCCAGTGAACAGCAGAGGAGTTATTTTGCATGTCTTATTTATATTCCAACCAAGTATCACTGGCTGAAATAATTTCATCTAACTTTATGCTGTAGCTGTCTACACCTGACCTGAGTGTCCTTAAATTCCTTTAAAGTGAATGTCCTATTTTTAGGGTGTGACTCATCTGAGTATTTTACCCATATCCTTTTGGTGAGTTGAACTGGACCTCAGAAGTGCCTGTTTGTATTGGTTCATCATAAAGTGATCATAGGTTTATCAGCTAAAATGTGTAGGCACTCACCTACAGTGTGCATGACTGCTTTTGGCCAGATAAATACCATGCTGCTTCTACCAGCTATTTCGTACTTCTGGATGCCAGAGAACATAGGATTGGAAACAATTACTTGGATCATTGAGTCCTGTCCCCTGCAGCCATGGACAACCAGGCTACATATATCTAGTTCAGAAGCAACTTCACACACTGTGGTACGCTGCAAGTCACAGAACACTTCCGAATACTCATTCAATGTGCAGTAAAAGACCAACGTCTCAACTGCCATGTGCCTCACGAAAAGAGGAAGGATGATGCGCCCTGTGTTCCTGGAGAGCACACTGATGAAACTACCTATGTTCCTAAGAAACAGCCCAGGCCATGCACTACACAGGAGGGACAATGTTTGCCACCAAATTAACAAGGACTTGAAATTCCCTGCCAACCTCAAATTTGGTAGTTGCTTTAATCTCGTACGCGTAAACACAGCACAAATACGTCAGGGTAAGGTAATCCTTGTACCCTAAGACTACACAGTGTACGTCAGCGGGTTAAAAAAATCCTTCCTGGTCTGTTACTGCATTTGTCTCCTCCTGAAAGCCTGCACCACACACACATGCACGCTCATAGCAAGCGCAGCCCTACTGTGTGGTTGTACTTCTTGTTAACTTCTGTTGTAATAAAAAAGAGGTGAGCATAAGGCCTGAAAACTGCAGATTATTTTGAGTAACTCAGTTAATAAGGAGGTTCAGTCCCGTGTTTATTCAGATATAGACATAGGTCTCAATTTTCTGGGCATTTTAAAGAGTGCAGTATACTTTTTTGCAGTAAAATAAATAAATACTTTTTTGCCTGCAATGAATTGCAGGTTAATACTAAATACAAAATACTAACAAAGAAGAAATGTATTTGCGTTTTTGGAAGAACATATGACATTTTATATATCCTTAAGGAAAAATATTGTTTGCTCCCTGGAGCTACCCTGACCAATTTAATTTCCCACATCAGTACACATCATGAAGTCAAACCTTCCCACTCTGTCTTTCAAGCTACACATAACAGAGTATCAGATTTGTTTTTCTTCTTGTATGTGTTTTCAGCATTTTCTTGCTTTAGACCTTCTTTTTAATGGATATTCACATAGTTGCGATTACTGGTCTCATTTAATTTGATTTCTACATTACATCAAAACAGAACCATGCACCCAGTCCTGCAGTGGCAGGAGAAGGTGAAAGCCAAAATGGTAGAGGCTGTACAAAAGTGGTGAAGAGGTAAATCAGCAACTATAGGAGAAGTTGAATGGATTCCCATTCTTTAGGACCCTAGAGCCAACAAAACCCTATAGCGGGTAAAGTTTCAGGTTGAGTTAAAAATTAAACATTTCAAACCATCACTAATCCAATGATAGCAAAGCCGTGCTGCTTGCAGCCAAAGAGGGAACCAAACTTAGAGGTGTGAAAACCAAACGCTGACTGCAGAAACATGTCTTTTCCACCTCTGAGTGAAAATCAGACCAGTTAATTTAGGATGACAGGTGCCAAGGTTTGAAACTTTGTGCATGTCACCCATAGGAATGAAGAAAAACTCTGCTGAACCTGCAAAGTTTTGGCTTTATACATCTGGAAGTGTCAGGATGGCTAGCCCGAGCCTGCCTCAACACTGTTTCTAAACCAGTATGGAGTGTGGTTTTCATCCACATTCATGAATTCACAGACATCATCTCTCTTTCCTCTAACATGTCTGTAATTGTGACGGCCAAAAAATACAAATTTATATCAGATTTACCTGATCTTTCTGTTGAACATAATTATTAGAAATTATAAACTGGCCAAAAACTTGTCTGTCAGAAATGCTAAGTGGATCATCATCATCAAGCATTTCTCAAATTGATACACAATTGAAGTTAATTTCATATTGTTGCCACAATGAATACCTGAGGAAAGCTGGAAATTATGTGCTTGGACTCCTGTATCATGTGCCAGGCTTTCAACCTAATTTGGCCTAAGCACATTTTTCACTAACACTTACATGTTTGCTCTTTTGAAGAGAAAAATTGGCTTGGCTTTCCATATTAACACATTCTTTTATTCCTAAGCCATGCCTTGTTAAATAATTTCTGTCATTGCAAGGCATTAAATTCTCCATTCTAGAAAGTAAATAGGAGACATTAAAAAAATGACATTTCCACTTCAGTTATAGAAAGAAAAGCAGAAAAAAACCCCTGTGTATGGTAGTGGGGGAGGGCATCAGAGCAAAAAAAAATCTTTGAGAGATGAGGCATATGAAACTGGCTAGCTGCCTAGCTTCCTGATGTTCTTTGTTAGGTTCTTGCTGAGACTTACTTGAATTTCAAATTGTTTTCTGAGCTGGTGAATAGCAGGTGCTTGCTAACCAGCTCATAATGAGTATGGAGGTCCAACTCCATGGAGTCATCTCTCCTTGCTTTTGGCTGTCTTTTGCACTTGTGGAGACAAAGCAGTGGACCTGGAAATTGAAAATTTTAATTGAAAGCACAGATACACAAGGCAATTTTGTAGCCCTTTAAACACAGAGGGCTATAAAAGAAAGCAGGATTTTATTAATTTTGTATGCTGAGGGACATATTGTGATATATTTTGGGATATGTATATTGGATCTGAAACCAGACTAGATGTAAAAAATGTTAAAAATCAAACCTTACCCACTACTTTTACTTACCTATACAGGTTCTTGATACATGCACTTCATTAGCACAGTAAATGGGAATGCTAAAGGCAGAAAGCTGGGAGACCACACTCCAGGCTCTTTCTTCTGTTCAACCTCTTTCTAAGGTTTAATCACAAGACATAAAACCTGTGAGCGTTCTCAGCTCCAGAGATGAAATCAGTGTCCTGACTCTGTAGAAGTCCTGTCTCTTCTCCTCCACCATGGTTTCCATGGGAAGGAAATCCAGCACGTATGCTGGAAGCAACCCACTGCTGAGTGGGTCCCCCATCTGGGACATCAGAGGACCACCCGATCGGTTTAGCAGAGCCGTGATTGTCTTATTCATTGCGAGCCAAATACGAGACAGAAACTGAATAATGCCAACCACTTAAGTAAAACCTTTGTTATTTTATGTTCTGCAAATAGAAAACAGACATAATATTTTGCCATTTTAAATAAACGTATCTTATATAAATAAACATTTCTTTAGAAAAAAACGATTTAAGTAAACTTATAATGGATGTAACGATAGCAGCAAAGCTCATCATAAGGCACCCTTAGTTACAAAAAGCTGCAGACTGACTCTCATCTGCTGCAATTCACCGTCATTGCATTGATTCAGGGAGGCTGTGTTGATTTACTGCAGTGAAGGATCTCATCCAACATTAACAAATTCCACTTTAAATGAATTGTCATAGAGATTGCAGTATCTCAAATGTATTTTTGCAGGGGGTGAACTGATTGCATAGCCTATCGAGCAGGGGATTTATGTATTCTCATTACTGAGGAGTTTTCTAGAATACTTTATCGATGCATTTGTGTTGCATGATCCATAATTATCAGCAGCTAAAAACAACTGAAAAACTACCATGAAAAAGTCAATGAAAATGTTGATGGAAAAGTAGTTCTGTATTTTTCCCAACTCTAAACATTATATAAAAGCCATTCCCTTCAGACAGGTGAGGAGATAACCTATTCTGATCGCTCTTATTGTGAGTTTAAGGCCACAGAAAAATTTGATATTGTATTGGAGGCACCAAGAGGACAGACAGAGTTAGAGGTGTTTCTTCTGCCAGGTGCAGAAATGTCATTAGCACAGGAAGGAATCATTTCTCATGGTTATGTGGCAAAATATGTTTTGTTACCAGTGGAGGAGCTTTAATTTGGAAATCCTGGCACTTTGCGTCCTGTTTGTGGTCCTTCTCAAAAGAGAGCACTGGTACTCAAGTGGAATAAACAGGCACCCCCTGCTTTGGGAATAGGGTGGTGAAAACATAAGTGTTTTGAGAGTGATTTTTGGTTTTACAGTCTAGTTTGTCTTTGATTGTCTTCTTTGGGGTGAAAAGTGAAACAGGTCCCCGAATCTTAAAAAGTTTCTTCACCACCAGATCTATTTACTTGAGCTTTTGAGCGAAGAGACCATGATGAAACACACGTCTTGGAAAAAAGCGTGATCTTATTTTGCTTTACTTACTAATATATCTGGCAGTCCCTCAAAGGATAGGTGTAGTATGCTGCAAAGACTAGTAGAGACTGAAATACACCCATTTTCCTTGCTACATATGCATCACCTATGTAGCCCACTCCATCTCTTTGTTGCTTGTTGGCCAGTTATTTGCACGTGTTGTGGGAGAACATGTTTTGAAGGGGGAACTGGATGAACAGGAGAAGACTGACCTTGTGAATGATTTCTAGAAGATCATCTCTTGCCTACAGGCCATTGGGGAAAAAATATGAAAGGACGGTTGTCTGTCAGCCAAAATGACTGTATCTTTTCTTAAGCTTCTGGAGACATCAGTTTTGTAAGTATGTCAGCTGTCTGTAACTGTATCATCTAGATGTCCACCACCGGCAGCTGTCTTTTCTCCTAGTTTCATTATCGGTTCAACCACGCTTCATCGGTCAACATTCTTTCATATTAAAACTCAGTAAGGGAAACATTGCTTACATTCCACTATCTGTTAAAACATAGTTAATTTAAACTCTTTTGTGTAAGGGAAATGATTGAGAAGATGTGTTTTGCATCTTGGTAGTGGGTTGGGTTTTTTTCCTTCTGGGCATGAGACAATGCAGATTCAGTAAATAAATCTAACTACATGTAATGAGAATGATTCCAGTGCTTTAGGTTCATTAGTCTCACAGTGTGAACTTTAATAAAAATGAATTTGACTAGATTAGATGAAATTACAGCAACTGGAGTTAAAAATTGTGTACACATACATATTTATAAAAAGGGGGATTATTTTAAAAGTATGTTTGGATAAATGACAGAGAAAATGTGCGTGGCTGGCATACATGTCAGTGACTGTAATTCTTAGTTTACAGAAAAAAAACTTTTAATCACTGGGCCCAGTGGTCACTTCAGTCTCTAATTAGACCAAATTATTGACAGTCCACCTTTATGAGCCATGATCCAAGCAAGGTTGATGCTTTATGTGTAGGCACAAAGGTAGCACAATCATCTCAGAGGTGAGTACTCAACCATTTTCAATGTATGCGCATGGTACACAAGCTGCTGAATCAGTGCCAAAAATTTTGTATAATTGAGTAAATCTGTCTTCTTTACATACTATGGCTAAGGGTGATGTAATGGTCTCAATGCAGTAGGTGTCTTGGCTTGGGCTGTGTGGCTGTGCCATGCTGCATATTTAATTGAAGGGCAAAAAGGATCTACACCCCACACCACAGGGGAACCAGACCAAATTACCCTGTTAAGTTTGCATAACAGAGAATCCATTTACCCACAGGTCTTTTCAGTCACACCTACTCCTTGCCTAAAATATTTCTTTCACTTTTTTATTCCTACTTTTTCCCCTTAGGATTTCTTTACTGTAATGGAAGGAATGCATCAGCCTTGAAACACCCTGCAGAGTGTAAGGTCCCACAGCCTGGCCCAGAGTCCTACATTCTTTGCTAGCTTTTATTTGCACTGAAGTGTAGCGCTGTGTATTGCCTCCAAAACTCCACGTGTGACATTGTGGCATCAAATCTGCTTATGAATCCTTATTACCAATAAAACATTGCAGATCTGCTGGCTAGTGTTGCTTAGGGAACTTCTCTGAACCTCCATGCCGTCTGTTCTCAGCTTCATTGCCATCTTGTTGTTCTCCATTCTCCTCTCTCCCACTTGGTTACATTAGTGTGTAATTATAAAAGGTATTTCACTGTTAAACTAAGATTTTTTGAGTAGATTTTGGTTATCTGCTTTCTGCATCTCCTTCTAGTCACTGATTTTGCAAGTACAATAGAAAAGTTTCAGAATACTGTGCTGTCAAATTTCCCATATACTCTACATATGAAGATCATTTTGGATGGCAAGATGGCCTTCTGCGGCTTCGTAGTCTCTCTGTCTGTCTCTGTCTCTCTCTGCTGCTTAAAGGCACTATCTTAAAAAGATACTAAACTTCTGCTAGCAACTAACTTCAACACAGAAAAAATGCCTGGTTGGTGCCTTCTGTGAGAACTTGATAGCACTGTTGATTGAGGCACTGACTGCAAGGAAAAGTGGAACGCTTCTCGTCTGGTAGTTCCTAAAAGGTAGGGAAAAGTAAACAACAACTATAAACAGTGAAAAGATAATCAACTCAGAGGAACCGATCAATTAAAAATGTCAATATTGGAGAGAGCTTTTGTTTGAAAAAATGTAATTTCTCTAACTGCAGAATGTCACCCAACACTGTTGATTGAGCAATCTCCACTGGAACAGAGAGGTGTGTGGGGTACCATATCCCTATCAGGCAGAATACTTGTGTATATTTGACACGAGTATTACACTGAGACAAACTGTGTTCAGTTCACATTTAACTTGCAAAAGAAGGTCATGTCTCGGAACTTGAAATTTTGAGAATGACAGGGTTTAGAAAATTTAAAAATGTCTAATTGCAATTATATACCATCATGACATTCCAGTTCGATGGTGGTATAAATGTCTAAGAACCCAAATATTGGTTTGCTTTTTAAGAAGCTCCCTTCCTGTGATAAAGCCACTTCTTTCACTAGGCAGAACAAACCAGACCAATAAAATTAAAGTATCACTTGCTTTAAGTTACACGTGTTTGAGACATAAAAGACAAAGCAGTATTAGATTTAGACTTTGTGAATGACCTGGAGTACAAGATAAAAGTAATTTAGATGATAAACAGTGCAGTTACTCAACACTTGATATCACCAGTAATCATTTTAAAAATCACTCCGCTTCTCTGCACAGTTTTCCAAGTAGCAGTATTTGCTTCTTCCCGTAATTCAAATTCCTCTGGGAGAGGTTGTCTTTACAGAAGCCAGTGATTAGCAACACTGTTAAAACAGGCCTGAAGTTCTGGAGGAGGGAGTAGCTAAGAAAAACGAGATTGTGTGAAATGGTGACCATGCACACAACCAACCAGGGGCTAAAACAAGTGTTTGTTAAATGTGGACAATTATAAAATATCTCTATTTTGAGTTCTGAGGCTTGTCAATATGTAAGCTGAAAAACCAGAATATTAACATGTAAACATCCATCACTCTTTGCAGAAAAATTTAGCATCCTCTGAATTTCAAAAGGTTAGCCTCTTAACCCTGTGTTTATAGACAGAAATAGGTGGAAGTCACCAAAATGTGACTGTTCTAAAGACAATGGAATTTTCCCCAATTTAGTTTACGGACTGAAAGTAAACTGTGATGATTTGCTTCAACTTGCTGTTCCAAAGTGGGTCTCCCAGCTCTGGCAGATCATATAGTCTGGTGCTGCCCTGCACATGGTACAGGCTGCCCAGTCCTGCTACACTGCAGATAAATTTGTCTGCTGGAAGCTCCCAATTAGCAGGTTTGGGAGCCTTGCTTGTTGGCCTGCTGCTCCTCTGTGCTTACAGAAACTCAGTTCAGAGCATTCAGCCAGCATAGGAGTGGGGGGAGTGCCTTGCACACAGCAGGGGAGAGTGAAGGTAGGAGCAGAATCAATCCTTACCTCAGGACAACAACTTTCCAAGTTTCTGCTTTTCTTTAGAAAAACTGCTCTCTGTTCTTTTTCCTTGTTCATCCTTTTGCCTAAAGCCTCTCTTCTCTCAAAACAGTGTTTTTCATTAGCTTCCAAAAACTTCTTGCCTCCCAATTCGCCAGTGTTAGACAACAAACAGGGAAGACCCAGGAAGACACAACCGGGAGGAGAACGAACTTGCTCAGTTGTAGGCACAGCAGGCAGCTTGTACAGCCATCCATGCAGGGCTATAAATGGCAAAGCTATGAGATAACTGAGTGTTATTGCAGATCATACCCTTAAATCATCTAATTCCTTTAGTTGTCTTTTCACCAGGCAAAGGAAAACCAGTTTCAGAAGCTTTGTTTGCATCACATTTATACAAGGCTTTACTGTAAGGTTATAATCTGTACTAGTAGATAGGTGATGGAGCTCTGAACTGCCAATAGGTGGTTGGAAGCCTTTGGCTTGGTACATAAAAGATTGTACATAAATGTGCTGAGCCCGTAGGCTGAGCAACACCCCATCCATATGACAATCCAGAGCCTTTGATTCCTAATATACTATTTGAAAGAGTATGCTTTATTTCTTCATTTTAACATACAGGTAACTGCTATCTCCATTAAACTTTACATTGGATTTTTTTTTGTTTTTTTTCCCTCCCACCTGCTTTCAGCTCCTGGCTGTTTTGCTAGCTCAGTGATTTTGCAATTTATTTTCTAGTGAGAAAGCATGGATTCATAAATATGGGCCAGAAATGAATTAGATAGAAATGATATGACAGCTATTGATATGCTTTTCACTGAGAGAAACCTTTGAGAGCAGAGATATGGACAGAAAGACAATAAGCAGAAAACACCCATGCCTCCCCTGGAAGGCCATACAGGAAAGCTGTTTTATCAAATAAGCCCATGAGACTCTGCAGCAAGACGAAAGGAGAAAAACAGCCCCAGTCAAACATGAGCGAAGCAATAACTTCGCAGTGTCCTCTGGCAACTACAAGTCCATTCTAAGATCACTTTAAAAAAAAAGTATTACCTGCTCAGTGCACAGAAAATGTTGATGGTAATATGCTCTGCTGTGCTTGTTGCTGGTTACTGTAATGGTGACTCCACTTCGAGGTAGCTTTTAAAAAGCTTACCAAGATAACCACATCCTCTCCTCTCAATTTGCTCACCTTCAGGTAATTCCTTTTTCCCAAATCTTCACTCACCTTATTTCAATCTTTCTCAGTTCAGGCATTTGGAAATCTGGAGCTCTTCCATACAGCTAACGTGAAGTCACTCAGATCCTTGGATGGATTTGGGTCAGCTGTTGGCACCTGGGGAATGTTACCCTTTTTCTGCTGTGGGAGAACAGTTACAAACATGCTTAAATTTTATTTTGCTAAGGCATTATTTAATAGTAGATGCTCTTTACTTAACAACCTGTGTTTGAGGAAGAAAGGGGTGCTCTGCGCGTGTACACATGCAAGACAACAAGGTACTAATTTGTCAAGCTAAAACACATAGAGATGAGTACTGAGATCCGTTGGATTTGCTGGAGCAGCAAGCTATGGAGCATCTTGGCAGTGTGTCTGGTTCAGCTGTGGTAGTCATCTACCATGCAGGACTAGATGCAATAAAATCCCTGTGCCTACTGTAGTTAGCATATAATGAACAGAAGATAATCAAAAGGGACCTCATATTAGCTTTTTGTGAAACCACTGCTGCTGTCAGTCCTTTGTGGCATCGACAGTTCCCTTTCTATTTGGTGATGAAATTTAATCTTTGCAATTTAACGCTTACCATCTACTCATGATTTCTTAGTTGCAGAAACAGTGTGATCTCATTATAGGACCCTTCTACATTTTTTTCAGGAATAGAGAGTCGCATCATTAATTCCAGGTGTCTCCATTCATTGGTGGGCTTGCACCAAGGACAAATTTCATGAGCAGCATTTTGGGAAAACTGGAAGTGTCTGTCTTGTTGCATGCAGAAGGCCCAGCTCTCCACAGAAAGAAGAAAAACAATTGAAAGCTATAGATTTTCCATCCTTTTCAGGCTTAAGTGGCAGAATATAGTGCCATTTCTTACCTTCATTTTGTTAGGATGTCTTGTCTGGTTTCTCCTAGGGACTGAATGAAGAGTGAATGTAGATCTTTTCTTTTGAATGACTGACAGAATGCGAGGTTAGACAAGTCTATCTAGAGACAGTCATAACCCCAGCATAAGGGATCTTGGAAAATGTACTGACTTTGTAGGGGTACGTACCTCCCTTTCCCCTGAGTACTGTCCTTTTCCAGCTGTTGCTGACAGAATAAAGAACTATCAAAGTAACAAGGTTCAAAATAAAACTCTGGAAATTCTTATGAAGCGTGAAAGTATAGTGCTTCAAAATTCTGAACAGAGGAGAGTATAGTATGTGCACAGTGAAATGTTTGGAGGAAAAAAATAAAAGAAAGCAAACCCTAGTATTAAAATAAAGAATGCTGTAAGAAACACTTACTGTGCATCAAATTAACTGTAATCTAATAACCACAGTGAACTCATTCGCAATGGCATCTATAAACCTAAATGCTAACCAGGAAGTATATGGGAGGAGGGAAATGGCAGTGCGTGAGGAGAACTACGAATCGCACCATCATTCACAGTGGTGAAGGTGACAGGCAGGGAACAGTTAAAACCTCAAAGAAGCAAGGAGAACAGTGAAACATGCTTAATACTTGCTATCTTGGTAGCTTCGCTATGGCAGGTTTTGGCAAGAAAGCAGAGAGAAAGAAAGTGGTGGGTAGAAGGACCTTACCCAAATCGATGAACTCATTCCAGGCCAACTTTTTGCTTGGAAGCAAAGGGAAGAGGAGAGAAACACTTAGAATGGATCCAGCTCAGTCAGAGACATGTAAAATGTAATGACACTTTTCCGGAATGAATATTTAATTAGTTTTAAGGAAATACGAACCTTGTGCTCATAATTTTCACTGACCTACGCACCACTTGCTACAAATAAAAACAAGCATCTCAGTGTGGAAGTAGTTCTTCCTCATCGATTTCACTCTGAGCCAAAGCATTTTGTACTGATGACTCTAAGTTTATCCAGACTGCTGAACCACCATTTCAGATGGTTTCTAGTCTGTCAGTTGAACTTAGCTGATACCCAATAGCAGAGCTTTGTTTCCCAAATTCCTTGTCAGGCTCTAGAGGATTGTGGATCAATGCACCATATCTGCAGTTTGTGTATATAGTAATATGTACATTCAGGAACTCCAAATAATTTTTTTTGGCTTGGTCCTTTAGCTTGATACTGTGTTGGTCTAATATGTTATTTTAATTGGAACATGATAATTCTATTCATTCCTCAAGCAGTATTCAATTACTGAGAGCTCTGCGTAATACATCCTTACGTTTCCTAATATATAATAAACTAAATTTAAGTTTTGTTAAATATTGACTCTTAATTGATATCCATAAGAACTTATATAGGGAGTTTCTTTTTTGGAGTAATTGATTTAGTTGGAGCGGAAAACCAGAATATGTATGACAATTTTGAGTATCTAGTAGTACTAGAGAATATATTAGTAAATACTTAACAAAATCCTATGAGTCAATGAAAATATTTGACACATAGCAGTGGTAATTGTATATGCTCTGAATTCTCTTTTTTATGCCTCAGAAGAAAACGGAGGAAAAGCAGTAGACGAAGGAACCCAAGTTGTACCCAATGTCCTACTGATACAGAAAATGTGTCAAGTCTGGAAAATGTCTGCTTTTTACTAAATTATAAAGGGAAATTATAAAGCCAAATTTAAGAAAAACAAGTTTAAATGAGCAATGTCTGTTGCAAGCCTGCATTCAGCTTCACATCCTACATTTGCCTGGTACTTCATCAGTATCAGTTCTGCCATCTATGTTCTTCAGTGTACTTATCACTGTTACGACTGTCTCATAGCAAACCATCACAATCTTTGGATGAAATCCACATGGTTTGATTCAAACAGAAGGGCAAAAATTGTGTTATTAATGGATTAAAAACCCAGCTGACAGAAATTTTACTCATTAGCTGCAGGAAATTTTTACTGAATATTGAGAACTTACATTCTCGGGACACGGCTTAAATCGCAATGCAGCTCTGTCAGTGAAAAAATACAACCAAATGCCCTTCCCCAGCTTGTCTTCCCTCACCAGGAAGATGGAGGAATATGCTAGAAAAGGATAAGTAAAGCTTCTGAAAATTATTTAAATGTATTTGAGATACTAAAAAAAACATAGCTTTTAAATACCAGGAGGAATGAGAAGGCAGAGAAGTACTTATCTATTCACGTCATAAT
This sequence comes from Himantopus leucocephalus, assembly GCA_003993805.1. Lineage (NCBI taxonomy): Eukaryota > Metazoa > Chordata > Aves > Charadriiformes > Recurvirostridae > Himantopus > Himantopus leucocephalus. The sequence continues at coordinate 111,011,481 of RSEF01000001.1, read as the reverse complement.
TTCCCCTATTAAATTCTTCACTTCTGTAAAAAACAAAGGAGATCCATTTCTATATAAAACCTAATTCATACTGCCAGGAGGTAGAGAAGAAAAACAGGGAAGGGACTAATAATTCTTAAATTCCATTTTTGTATTAGGATTACTAATGAATGACCTTTTTTCCAGTGTAGTGTATCTTCCAAGGAGCCTGAAAGTTTTATAGTTTTTGACCTATCTTGTATTCTGTGAAATAAAAAGAAATAACATAAAGTACTTCATATAACACAAAGTGTATAACAAAGTAGCAGTAGGTGATTGTATTTCTGAAGTTCAAGAATACCATTGTTGAAGAAAAGGCAGGAGCATGGTGTTGCGGGCTTGTACAGAAATGTCTGTAGAAATAAGTGCTGCTTCAGGCAGTGCTTGTTTTCTAATATAAATCAGATTATTTTGGCAATCAGTAGATACAACCACTGAGCCTGCTCAAAATAGAGACTGTATTCATTTAAATATATGAATGAAGGCACTCAGCATCAAATACAGGTCGTTTACTTCATGTGTTCACATGCCTAAAATACCCCATTGTCTGGTCTCCTGTGAAGTCATTTATGACTTTTTAAAATGGGAAATAAGACTTAAGTATTGAGTTCCATTTTTGTACCACTTCATTTTACACAGGTTCTCAGACTTTCGTAAAGCAAATACTGAAGGATGTAGTCCATAGGTTCTCAGTCTGTGCACTTATTAAATAGAATGCACTCAGCAGTAAGTAATTAAGTATCAGCTAGCAAATGAATTTCTGTCTCCATTTTCAACTGTGCTATCAAGATCTATCCTACTGTATTACCCCGGATGAAAATCTGAACTCAGTTATATCCCTGATTGCAGAACAGCTTCAACAGATGCATATGCACATTCACACAGAGCCCGTCCTATATCCTATCTTAGAATATCATAACCGCATGCGGCACAATGAGTCTGACTGCTGACATAGGTTAGTTTTCCGAAATAGTAAGCAGCAAGAGTGGTTGTGGTGCTGGGAATACAGGCATATGTTAGTTTTACAGAACTGTGTTAATAATGGAAATCACTGAGCATACTCTATTCATAGACTTTTATGTGATCATTATCTTAATTGTATCAAAATAGCAAGCAGCTTTTCCATAAACTTGTGACAGGGGAGAAGATCTTATTTAGCAATCAGGACCTGTCACATCAGTCAATGTATCAGAACGCTACATAAGATAATATATTTAAAATCATTCTGGTGGATCAACTTTTAACTTAATTCCACTCAGCAGCTGTCCTTCCTAAACTACTTTCAAATGACTGCATTGTTTAAGTTCCATTGTAATAGCTACTGCCTCGCTAAATAGCACTTTTTCAGTGACATGAATGAATGAAGCCCCACGTTACTATCATCTGGAATGGCTTCCCATGGATTCACTTGTTGCGTGGTCTTAAAAGGTTTCCATGAAAAGAGACTGCTTGATTTCTGTGTGGGAATGTGACATCTACAGTATGAGGTGAATGAGCTGTAAAGAGAATGGGCCAAATAACATCAATGCTACTTATGTAACCCTCTTGTTTATTAGAAGTATGATTATGTATGCAGTGATGCTAATGCATAATTTCTGCTTATCCACCAGCCCATCAATTTGGACACAACTTTGGTTTGGGAGTGTTAGTCTTCAAATGTGTAGAAACATTCAGAGAAGTTGGCCAGTTAGTACATTACCTTTCTGCTACATGTTTATTAAAAGCATTGAATGAAACCAATCCCTGTCAACTTCACCTCATCACTTCTGTAAAAAAAGGTACCTTAGAAGATTATGCAATGAAGAGACCAGATTTAGGCACTCTAACTCTAAAATAGCTTGGTCTTGTTCACACTTTTTATTCCAGTAGGTAACTTGTATCATTTGATTATAATATGGGCTGCTTGACAGGCTATGGATATGCCTGTGTTTATAGAACTCCGATGGGTATCAGTCATTATTGACACCATCTGTTTACTTCAGAGCTAACATTTCCAATCTGTTCCGGTTAAAGGTAAATGCTGAAGAGGTATTCAAGCAGCTCTGCTGGATGAAAGGATTTTTGCCTGGATACAAAGATATTTTTTTCTCTTTGTTTCCTTTCTTGTACTTTGTGCAGAAATGCAAGGTTCCTATGCACTTGAAGGTAAAATAACTTCTTGATGAAATGAAACAGAAGGGTCTATTAATTTTTGGCACAGAGACTGTATGTTTGACTTCCTATAATCAAAGGTGTCATGCTTGCTGAAATAAAAATATGTATTGCAATGTCCCACTATGTGGCAGTTATATTTTCTTCATGAGAAATCAGAAATGAAATTTCATGGGAAATGAAACTCGAATACAAAATATGATCCATATTTCTATAGTGTGTTATGTGTTGGCTGATAGCGTTTATGAGGAAATACATGTGTGAGTAGCTTATTTAAAGGAGGAAAGGGAAGAGTACAAGGAATTAGCCAATTATGATATGTGATAATACTCAAACTAATGTTGTGTGTTACTGACTATTCTACGATACATGAGCAATAATTACATGAACATCTTTGAATCATTTACCAGCTCTCTATAATTTATAACTCAAGCTTTATGAAACTTCCAAAGTTAGAAAAAAACAGACTGAAATTGTAAGCACAGTAGACTTTTTCAATGTTTCCTTTGTTACACTATAATAATGAAAAAATGCATATGAGGACGTAGTAATGTTTGCCAAAATGAGATGGAGTTCTTCATTTCCTCTGCATTCCTGAATTTTATTTTGTTTTTCACATAACTCTAAATGACAGAAATTTCATTTGTAAGCTGATGATTGGTTAATGAGTGCACATATATTATTTCCTTTTTTCTTTATAATAGTGTCATTGAAATGTCTCAGAAAAAGGACTGGAGCTTGCAGAGTTCAGGGTGATAAACATAACCTGTTTGAATGAGTCAGAAGGATGATCTATCTTTTAAATTGCAGCGCAGAATAAAGATGTGCAAGACCGGGTAGGCATTGAAAGCACTTTGGACATAGTATCACACGGCTTTATTCAAGATAATTCTGTTCGTAACAAAGTATGTGTGATTTAGGATGCCAGAGTTCAGCTCCCAGCTTGATCAATTGCTTGATCAGTCTGTTTTGCATACTAAAATGACTCGCTGGTGCTCTGACCAGCAGGTTTCAAAGAGTCACTGAGTATTCAGTGCTCACTAAGCATTCTAAAAAACAGTTTTCATAGGTCATATTTCACAGAAGTAATATTTTTATTGCTACTTCCAATATAATTAGTGTAGCATGCTATTTTTTTTTCACCTAGCTTTAGATAATAGTTCTAAATTTTACTTTGACACACTTTCACTTGTTTTTATTAACATTATTTGCTATGCTATTCCTATTTTCTGGCTTTGTAGTCATCTTTCTGCAAACAAAACTCTTCCTCATTTACTCAAAGCCAAAAGGCAGAGCTTCTGTTCTTCAGCACATTTGGTAGCCCAATGTATAGCAAAATCAACGTCTTAATTTTTTTTTTAACTGTTGAAGTTATTTAGGAGAATTAGACTGAAATGCATTCAATTACGCTCTGTCTAGAACATTCTGAATGCAGGAGAACCCAAGTATCTTTGCAAATACAATCTGTGAAGTGTCAAGACAATAGTGTTTATAAAGGTAATGCTGTTATTTTCATTCTCTATTTTTGATGATTCAGATATTTTTTGGAATGCTGTTGTTCAAAATCATGTTCTGAAAGAAAATTAATTAACCTACTCAGCATGGACCAGAAAAAAACACACAAAAATAGACACTGAAATTTGGGTCTCACGTACACAGTCCATTTAATCTTCATTTCAGTTTACTTTCTCAAAAAGTTATAAGGATAAATAGAAAAGACAGTTTTTGGAAATTGTTTCCTGTCATCAAAATCAGTGCCCATTATTAAATATTAAAATATATAATACTTACTGAAAGTACAATAGAAAATAAGTATCTATAGTACTTCATAAATGTTTTCTCATACTTTCAAAAATGAAGTAATGTTAAGGAACTAGCAGAGACCAAAATTGTAATATTAAATCAAAATAAAAATGAATGGGTTCCAGGTTCATTTCATAAATTGTATTGGCATTTGGTAATTATGGAAAATATGGTCAGATATATATAAAACAGAAGGTAATATAAATGGAGCAAAGCTGGAAATATTGCAAGTGGAGGTAAGCCAATTGTTTCAGCTACAAGAATAAAATAAAGTTAGTAGTTCAAGATTTGTTTCTTGAAAGGAGAAATCATAATTTACAGGAGTCTAAGGAAATTTGGATTCACCAAAAAGAACACTACAAACAAAGAGGTAACCTGTCCCTGAGATAGAGTATGGTTTTAGTCAAGTCATTTATGTTTCCTTGGGCTAGTCACTGATTTTATTTGATGCAAATGGAAATGACATTTGTTTACTCCATAGAAGTTCACTAGTGAAGGGATATGTACTCTCAGGGAAATTAAAAAATGCTCTGACAAAAAATGGTTAAGATATTGAGCTGTGATTCTGGGCATTTCATTTTTAGATCTATCTTTGTCTGTATCTCTTATGCCACTTTGGTTATTTCACCTCTTTTGGCGCTATTTTCTCCTATCATTTGGCTCCAAAATTGGTTTTTGCCATCCTCAAAAGCTTTGCAGCCATTACTATAAGAACCAGTACAGAAGGGAAGAGTACAGGAAAACCTAGTGATGACTGCTGCATGCAGGCAGTACTTTAATCTTGTCACGTAGAACACACAGGAATATTGCCATTTACAATGGGGCTGTGGGAGCGCCCCTTGTTGGGGATCTATACAACCTATTGTGGAGGTACAGTTCTGGAAAAAGGGGGGATTTCCTTCCTCCCTGTCTTCCCCTTCCCCTCTAGGCTGATGAATGAAAATTAGCCAATACTGGCACAAGTTTCTCATCCAACAGTTTAAACTAAGGCAGCTCATATTCATTAAAATGCCCTAGAGAGTGCTCACGTGACCTGTTAGATCTGCTGTGGTGGTAACCACAAGCAGAGAAACGGGGCTAAGCTCCTCACTGAAAGAGGGCTGATGGCTGCTTTGTCAGCAAACACGTCTGTGGCTGGGGGAGGATGCACGTCCATGACCTCAGCTAAATGGAATTGGGCAAAAAAGCCTGCACTGATTCTTAAAATTGTTCAGCAGCTCAATCTAGGGCACCTTCATTTGTAGGACAGCCTGTTAGAAGCAGATTTAAGACTCTAAAGCTGTGGTTCAATTTATATTTCTCTACTGTCTCTTATTAAAGGCATCTGGCTGCTGCTTGACATACTGATGAAATTAAATATATGTATTGAGAACAGGATATGCCACTTACCTAATTAAGGTTAGGAAAAGATTGCCTTAAAAAAAGCATCTACCAGAGGCTAAGAGTTGTCAAACACAGCACCTGCAGTAAATAGAAAAAGATGTCATTTTTTTCTGTTGATATAGGTCTCAGTTTATCTCTTTCTCTTACAGTTTTATTACTGTTCTTTCTTCATGCTAAGGTATTTTATGTCACTGACACAAAATTTGGCATCTTTCTTCAAACAACTGCTCAAATTGGATGCCATTCTAACCTTCCAAGCATTGTAAAAGATATTAGATGGTTTGTAATATCCAAATCTCTTTGGCATGAAGCCCAAAGATATGCAAGCAGGTCATCTACATACATACTCATCCATCTTGGAAAGCTGTTTAAGTTATTTGTGGGACAGCACATTTTTGCAGAACAGATACACACCTTATTTAATTGAGCAGAGCTGTAAGTACATTCAGCCAGGCTGGCTTTCCCTGCAGATGCCTGTACTGTGTACAATATTGCACCCTGTGGACATGCAAATTTTTTTCCACAGCTGCTCAAACACTGACTTGAAGCATCAAAATGATCTGGGCAATTAAGTTATAAGAAAAAATAACTTACATTCACTGAAGATCCGTATCCTTTAATATTTTGAATTCTCATGGCATGTTAAATGTGATAAGAATGCAGGGCTGAAAATTCAGATTTCTAAATAAAGACTTTTTAAAAGTTGAAAGCACATTACAATCATTATCCTGGCTTACAAATGGGCAAATGAAATAAATATTTTTCTAAGAGAAAGAGCAGCAAACCTGGTAATCTGAGGAAAGCTTAGTTTCTTGTTTTTCACGTTACTTTCTGCATTAAGTCACTTTCTTTTAACACAAAGATCAACAAAAAATTTCTATAGTGCAATAAGAATCTGTGACTTACAATTCAGATGAGCTACACCCAGACAATGCTATTAGGTCTAAGTGATGTGACTAAGCCTGATCTTGATCACTCTAACACTATAGTCTGAAGTTTCTCAGTGCAAGCGTTCTAGGTGTTTCTCAAGCAATGAGTCCTGGAAGCTTACCACCCCACAACAGCCATTCAACTCCCTTTACCAGCAGACCAAGCACAGGCTGACCAAGAGTTCCATAAAATATGTGCTGCAAACAATACTAGGAACCAGCTTTAAGCCCAAACTAGAAATACACTCTGATTTCTCTGGCTTTTCCTTCCTGTGGAAGTAGCAAAATGCTAGCAAAATGCTGTTCTGTCAGTTCTCATAAAGAACAGAACTATTACATATGCAATGAAATAAGTAGTCCGGAATAATAGAGAGATGTCTAAATGTATAGGAGCAAACCCTGCATTTCTCAAGGAAAACATTAGTATATTTTTCCTGTAAATAAAGTGTTCTCTTATTTGACAGTAAACCTGTAAATACTTACTATCCTACGTTGTTTTAACTTTTTGTTGAAACGACTTATGACCAGTTTGCTGGGGTATTCAGAACATTAAAACTGTCCCACCCTCTATTAGTTATCCCAACTGAGAAGTCACGTACTGAGCAGACATGGAGACTGTTGCCACCAGTTGTCATCTTTCCTGGTGCAAAACCCTATTGACTGAGCAGCCTCAGAGTTAAAAAGGCTTGTGCTCCCATCGCTTGAGATTGTTTTGGTATTTGCACACAAATGAAAAAAAAAGAAGGGGGGGCAGGGAAAGGAGCTTCCACTGATGGCAGTCTTCCAGTCGCAATCTGAAAGACACAGCTTGTGCCTGTCTTCATTGTGCAGGTGAAAAACAGTGCTGTCTTCACTGGCACGAGCTGAAGCTTGCTGAATAGGAGAGCTGGAACTGAACAGAAACTCGGGATTTCAGAAAGATTTCAATACAATGACATATGATCGTTAAGTTCCCCTTAAGTTCTCCACTGGAAATTAAAATAGGGACTGAACAGAGGCATTGCATATCAGATTACTGTACTACAATTGCCATACTAATAAACTTGTTCAACCACTATACATTAATTTGTATATATTAGAAACACTACATAGTAGTTTAGTTTGTATTAAAATCACAGTTGTTTATACGCTTGCCTCATTTTCCTCCCTAGAAACTGGTGGTCAGCAATTGGTGTCCTATTTATGATATCCACTATTGTAACTGTAATTTCTCTCCAAGGAGTGATACGAGAACTTAGTAATGCTTGATAGCATAACTGCAAGGTTTTATGCTCTCCAGTATAAACTTGTTGTGCAGGAGATATTTTGCTACTTTTAAAATTTTAGCCGTTTTCCCTTTTCTAAATTCTTTTTTGTTTTTAACGTAACAATTTTACATTGCTAGTGAGTTCCTCCCCCATCTTATATTGCATGCAGTGTAGCCTACGGTACGGTACAGACACACGTCTATTGATTTTACTTTGCACAATAACTACCACATCATAACAGTTCAGCTGAAACTAATGGAACTAATTAAGCAACAGGGACCTCCAAGTCAGAGAATCATAGATTTGCAGTTGTAAAATATCTATCAGTCCATCTGTTTTATCTTCCTGTCAGAGCAAGACTTCTCCATGCAATAAATCTTCTTTTGTTCACTGTGCTTCAAATTGTGCTAAAAGATTGGGGCTTTCACATCTTGCCCCAGGAGACTGATCCACAGCATAATAAATCTCATTGTCATGGATCTTTTCCTGCATTCAGCAATATTATACTTCTTTAAATGCATGCTATTTTTCTATTTATAACCTCTTCTTCTGTCTGAAGAAAGCCCTCCTCTTCACCACTAAGCTTTAAATACTAGCAGCCAGCCTTGTCTTGCCACAGGTCCCCTACTGAGTCAAGCAGCAGTTTTATTTTGGTAGGCCTCTACAGAAGGCTTTTCAGTCTGAAATTAGACAGATTCGTAAGTAAGATGTAGTTAACCCAGCTACTACAGACACTTTTTAAGGGAAACTGAATGGACTTCCACAGTGTTTCCACTGGGAGGCTGCATGGCTGCCTCTTTTCCTCATATTTCCAACCTCTTAGGAAGCATTGCACGGAGCATTGCATTTGGTGCTTTTTAGCACATATCAACCAGTATCTCACCATTACAAAATCTAAAAATTAAAGAACCACAATCCTATACCTTTCCTAACATTTGGTCGAAAATTAAGGCTGGGAAGAGAGATGAGCTTGTGGAAAGCAAAAACATTAGAATGGGAATCACTAGCAATAGAGACATCCCCGAAATGAGAAAGCAACAGCTTGGTTCTTCAAAAGAGACCTGCAGCGAGGAAGGGGCAGGAATCTTCACGCCATAAAATTTCTTTAGAGATTAAAGGAGGTGATGGAGTGCTCAGCTACAGCTCTGTTAAGTTCTGCCCGGCAGATTGTAAATTTTCTTGAGTTTTGAATTTGTAACAGAATCTGAACAGAGGTGATTGCCCTGATTTCCAACTTAGGCATAAAAGCTGTGTGTATTTCTGATTATACTGCAGAATGAGTGCAGCTATGATAAGTGATATGAAATAAGGCAAGTGACAACACCTAACTAGAAAAGGAGAAGTTACTGTATTTTAGGCTTTAGTAATAGCCAAAGAAAGGACACTGCAGATTTAAGTTAGTCCCTTAAAGTGAATTTATTACCTTTATAAACTGCAATATATTTATGAGAAGGAAAGCCTGATTTTTGAGGAAAAACAGTTTAAGAGACATTTGCAATATTCCTGTTTCTATGGCTTGTTTCTGATCTCAAGATTTTTATAATTTGGTTAATGTAACCCTGACATTAATTTCTGAGAAAGACATCTTGAATGATTGAGTATATCAGCAAATGTTGACTGCTTCCTTGTGAGATATGGCTAAAATGTTTTATAGTTTCAACACCTGCTTATGAAAACTGAATAGCTCTGGTTATCGGGGTTGAAAGAGGCCATTCTCTGAGTGGGACTTTATGACGCTGTTGGTGCATTCTATTATAATTCATAACTTCAGCACTAACGAAGTTGAAGTATCTGTCCTGATGATTTATAGGAGACTCCAAACCACATCTTTTGAGTCTCAACACCATACTACCTTCTTCTGTGTGTTTTACTAGGTGATTTACTATGCTCTAGCTCTAAGAAACATGGGCTCTGTCTGAGTATACTGCCCAACCTGCTTTGGCTTTGGAAATGAATTGTTCCATTTAGATTGCTTTAAATAAAAATTTGGGTCATTTTAAAACTCACAGTTTCTTTAAAAAAAAAAAAAAAAAAAAANAAAAAAAAAAAGTTGTTCCTTTTCTGATATACTTGAAATCAGTACTAACAAAATAAACCAAGTCAGAGCCTGATAAAAGTGTATGCAATATTCATTATAGGAGGAGTAATGTTTTGACAGATAATGAGATTGTTCTTTTCCCTGGTTCATCCTAAATACTTCTCCTGGTTTGGGGGATTTTTTTATGAGGATATAATTCTCTACCTACTGCCTGTTGGCTAGTGGGGCTAGGGAAACCTAACAGATGAGGGAGAAACAGGAATTTGCGCTAAACACCTTCAGTACTGCTACTTAACCTTGTTGTGAATCTTTTAATAACCACCAGCTGCTCTGTTGTTATCATACCCTTCCGAGCTCAGCTGGCTAATCTTCCTCCTGCTTTAAAACTTCTTGGTAAAAGTAGCTCCTTTCTTGCAAGTCCTTCCTAAGGCTGAAATGTAACTCGCCAAGGGACTAGCCAAGGACTCGCCCCGACATCCTGCTATCTCAAAGCATGGCTGCTCCTGCTTTAATTTCACCTCACAAACACACATATGCAGCATAAATGGGAAAAGGCAAACATAATTCAGCATAAGAATCATTTGACCTGATGTTTAGAACGTAAAAGGAAAAATAAAAGCAAGGCAAAACCTTTAGTGTTTCATGATATTGTAGGGGATGCGTAGAAGTCACTCCAGGAATGATGTGGCAAAGTCTCATAGTTAGATTATTCCGTGTCTTCTGAAATTTACTGCATCTCACATGCTTGCAAGGATTTCTGTTGGCATTATTTAATAAAAAAATGTTTCCAGATCAATGAACTGAGAACATTTTGCAACCACATTGCTGTGAAAGCAAATAAGGGATCCACACATTCAACTAGAAAAAAAAATCACTACATTAAAAAAAAAATTAATCTGCAGTATGCAAGGAGCATAGGGGGAGGGAGACCAGTCATGATCTTTGAATATTTAAGGTTGAGGGTATTGAATTATTCCATTTATTTTGAGCTTAATCATGGTCCTGTGTCCTGCAGGTCCCAGGGATGATGAGGTTAAAATGCCGAAATGGATGTCACTAGATAAAAGCTGCAGAATTTATGCAAGTGAGTTTTCTTAGCACATCTGTGACCTCTTTTGACTTCACCTTAGTTACAAAAGGAGTTGCAACATTAAGCTTGCAGAAGAGCTCAAAAAGGTCCTGCACTGTTCTTGCAAACAACAAAAGTTATGTGGTCAGTGGTGGCAAAGAAAGTTGGTTCTTTTTTTTTCGTAAACTTTGCTTCTCCGATTGTCATTTTCATTTTAAATATGTTTCTCCTTCAAGGAGGTCCTCCAGGATTTTTTCTTCTTTCCTGTCTCACTGCAGTGACACAAGTGAGCAAAGAATATAGCCTGCAGTTTAGCTGGTATGTTTTTATCAGGAGGCTTTTCTAGAAAGAAAAAAAGATATAAAGTGAAATTGCTTAGTTTAGCATAGATTAGGGCCTTCTGGTACTTCATCTGTATATAGATGAATTATTAACCTTGGGGGAAAGGTAAGAGTGTGTTCATACTAACTACTTTTCAGAGTGTTTGAGTTTTTTCCTAGTGCACATTGCCCATTGGGGAGCCATTACAATGATAATAATGAAGAGCTCACTAATTCCTATGACTTCTTGCTTTATTTTCATAACCTCTCCAGTGTACATACGGTGCATACCATTCTGAGTAACCATAGCAATCATTCACTATAGAGGCTATGATACTGCTGCACTGCAAAACGCTACTACTTCGTTATACAATGCTAATCCCTTATTATTATTACTACTGCTGTGCTAATGTTCATCTGAATTTCGAATAAAAGCTTCAGTACCTCTCAGATGGTGTTTGTGTACCTTGATCTCCATGTAGACTAAATTTAAACAGAGTAGTAGGCTTCTGGTTGTTTGTTTTTTCTTTTTAAAGTAAACTAATTTCTTCTCATGGGGAAGATGTTTTTCCAAATTCTTCAACAGTGGGTCTCTGGGCTGAAAATAATGAAGTTTCTGGGAGACAGTGCACACGTAAAGGTATGCTATTGATATGCAATCTGCAATTGGGGATCTATTTCTGAAGAAAGCTTTGTCAAGGAAACATTCAGTTTTAATATAAAAAGATAATTATTTAATAATTCAATTCATTTTCATTTAAATAAAATGATCTCTTTCACTTCAGATAAATGTATCTGTATCATTTTAAAAATAATAAATCCTTTGCTACCTTACCTATTACTCATTATATTTTGTAAAATTTAAATAAAATAATTCAGGTGGTATCTGTTGACATTTAAAGATTTTTGAACCAGTAAAGTACTAGAAACTGTGGTTTCTAATACAGGTAGGTGGTTTAAACAGTTAAACCAGCTTTATACAGCCCCAGCCTCTTTGCAGCCAGACTTGCTTTAAAGGTAAATTTTTTTTACATGTCAGTTCATTAAAGTATTCCAGTTCAGAGAGTAATTTCAAGTAGATAATTGTCTGAGGAATTGAAAAATTGGGAAAACTGTTATCTTCATATGGTATGGCTGTAAATGAGGAGTGAGAACTAGTAGTCCCATAATCCAGGATAATTTGGAGCCCAGAATGATAACTCATTAATTAAAAATAGCACTTCCCTTTTTTAGAATAAGCATTTTTTTCTTTTTTCTTTCCCCCCCCCCCCCAGCAATATAATGACTACAAAATGGTCAGACTATTATTAAATTGTAAGCTTCAATTGCAAATTTAAAACTCTATTTTTAGGCTTTCCTGATTAAAGTCAAAGTTTCAGATAAAGTTTGATACAACTCACAAGTAGAAAGGAATAATCTATTAAATAAATGTATGTTAGCATTTACTAAGATATAATTACTCTGAAAGAATAGATACATACTTTATTATGTATAGCTATAGGACAGTCAACTTTTAAGAAAAAACAAACTACTTTTTTTCTGTTTGTTTACTGATCCTCTTCTGTACTGTTTCATCTTGTTTCAAGTCAGTTTAAGGTTAAGATTTGCATCCAAAGTGTTTCCATTTTTGACAGCAATGTAAGCGAAACCAAATTGTAGCTTGCTAGTCATTCAGGGGAAAAAAAAAATCTATAATAGGCTTATATACACTAGACAGTATTTTCAAGGGAGAAAAATAAAGGTAGCACAGATCCTCCAAGGTGACTCTACCTCTGAATAGGTGGCAAGCTGTTATTTCCTCCGTGTCACGGCTGGAATGCCCGCTGAGGGACGGCACACCTTGTGATGAAGAGGCGCTTTCTGACAAGAGCCTGATGCACCATTCAGTTGAAAAAGGTGCTGGGAAAAAGATTATCAAAGCATAATGCCTTTATGAAGTGTGGCATTTTAGGCACAGCTCTGAAAATCCTTCCCGCATGTCCTTTTAAGAGGAAAACATATCTCAAGGGAAAAAGAGGGAATGTCACAATATCTTGCCTGGCAGGTAATGGTGCACAGATGAAGAATCTTTCACAAGGTGTATTCAGGAGGATAAAGAGAGAGATTTTACTGGATTCTAAACACAGAGCTGTCAATCCCTCCATTAGCCAGAATGTCAGGATGTGTTTATACCCACACTGGGGAAAACTTCAGCCAGTGATTGAATCTGAAAATCCTCGAACAATTTAAGCTACAGAGTGTGGCTTGATTATACTCTACCTTGACCCAGGTGTTCTCCAAGCACAGAAAGTTGTCTGTGTGCAGATGGTCATCCATCCCCTGAAACGTCACATGCCTTGGCAGCACGAGATCGTTTACAGGGTCTTTTTCTACCCTGGACCGTGGCATGTGTCACTGCAAATGTTTAGTTCATACCACAAAGAGCACACAGACTCTCTTGTTCCACATCAGTAGCCTTATTTGCCCCTTCAGCTAGCAAGTGGCAGAGAGTGTCTGTTTTTTGAAACAGAACTGGACTATAATGATTTACAGAGATCTAAACTTAGCAGTAAATCAGGAAGGAAAAAAGCCCAGTTAGTGGATTTCCTTTAAAAGACTGAGAGAAAATTGCATTTTTTTCTTTTCCTCTTTTGGCATTGTGTCTGAAATAAACTTTCATTAAAGCTTACTTTGTCTACAGACCAGCTACAGTGGTTTAGAAAAATGCCTCAAGAATAGTACAGCAATACTCTGCAAGGAAGTGGTGGGAGATCACAGTGGCAGAATAAAACAAAATTTAAAATGATTAAGCCCTTTCAAAGCCCTCAGGTTATCAGCTATAAAAAAAATAAATTTATGCCAGATGTACTGCTGACATTTTTCAGTCAAAACCAGGGTACTTGACATTAGCATGAGCCAATTCCTGGTGCTGCCATGCATCGTCAGAGTTATAGTTTAAGTGCCTCATGTACAAGCTCTCCCCAGGGAGCTGGAATCTCCAGCCAGTTTTCCTCTCCCACGAGCTACCAGATTGTGTCAAGGCATTATGCCTGTTTGGGCAGATTCATGAGGATATGACTTGTAACTCACTTTCCATTGTGAAAAAGATTTTGAAAAATAACAATTAATTCCTAAAAACTACATTCAGGGTTAGAACCTTTGTTTTTTTAATTTTCTATAAAAATAATGATTTAAGTTTCCTGACCCTCACTAAAGAAGGTGCTGTTAATCACTTAGAATATAGTTACCCTAAATCTCCAATGTAACATGAAAATTCCCAAATAGGAAGAGAACTTCGAGAAATTAATACACAACAGTAGGCAACTTGGTTAATTTGCCTTTGCAAGTTTTACCCTGACTATAAGAAGTTTCTTCTATGCTGCTATATGTGAAAAGCACAGTTTATAGAGCAGTGAAGTGATCTGAGGCTTTCCTTTACCAGAGCAGTCAAAAGCAAGGAGCCCCAAAATCTGCAAAAACATGAGTGAAGAATTCATTATGTAGTCCTTACCTGGGCCATAGTTCCAGGCATGCAAAGCTTTAATATTTCCAGTCTTCCATTCTTCCAACTTTGAATCCTGATTTTATTCCCTGAAAGTTTTGGACATTGTTTAAAAGATCAGTGTTTAATGAGAACAATCCATCATCTGCTTGTCAACTTCAGCTGTAATGCTGTTGAGATCTACCTAGTAATAATGGATTTTTGAGACAATCAATAGCTTGGATATATACATTTCAGGTTGCAAGAGTAAGGTATCTCAGAAAGGGGAAAGGATACCTGAACAAAATGGTCTGACATGTGAATGATTCAGCTGACAAGGAAGAATTTGAAAATGTTACGAGGTAATAATCCAATTACAGTTTTAACAGCACACAAGTTAACGTTTCCCAAATATAAGTAAGTATCACTCAGTCTCAATGTAAAATGAACACTTTCCTTTTTAACAGATTAAAGGGCAGATGTTGCGGTATGCAATTGCAATTCAATGCTTCATCCTGGAGAATAAAGACTTCAATTTACAAGAGAAATAGCTGGCTTCTCCACAAAAGAACTGTTTTAAATGCCTGCAATACACTGATCTTCAGGTGTTTTCCATGAGATTTGCAAGGAAATCACCAGCTGGTTCAAAGCATATGCTGACCAAAGAAATGCATAGGAGAACTTGGGAAGCCAGAAAACTAAATCCAGAAGTGTCTAGCCTCTAATTGGCCTATTCAAAGCAAGCCCTGCTTTGGCAGCCTTTTCTGTACTTCTAAGGAAAATGGTGCCAAGGACAATCTCCAACGCTGCAGCAGCCGGTCATCCATACTGCTGAACTGCTGCTGTGATCCTCTGCACAGATCTGGCTATGCCAGTCAGCTCAGACAACACACTGGTCTGGTTTGAGGAGCAGCACACACCAGGGGCAATTCCCACTGTAGGCATAAGACTGCACCAGGTTTAGCTCCCTTTGCCACGTGTTGTTCTTCAACAGTATCCCAACGCACTTTGTACCTCCATAAGCTTCCGTCAGCGGTTCAGGGTCTGTGTTCCAAGGACTGCTGCCGTGCAAGGGAGCTGCGCAATCTTGGCTCTCTTTTACTGAGAAAACTATTATTCAGGTGTATGAAAGTACATATGGTAAGGCTATGCAAGATAAAACATGTAAAACCACAAAGAAGTCATCTAATTTTTAAGACAAGAGCAATGAAGAGTTCAAGAATTCAAGTGGAAAAATACTTACATGAAAATGTATAAAACTATAAGAAAAAACAGAACAGACTCAGAAGATGTTAGTTCAGCAACACAAAAGGATCATCCCATTCTAAGAAGCAAAGGAGACTGACCCATCACGATTTGATTGACAACCACTTGGCTGTAAAGCCCCATCAGGCATTTCATCAGATGGTGATCAGCATGTTAACGTTTAGCCTAGTAGCTCATTATTCACAGTTACCTACTACGTGCATTAGTAAATTTTGAAAAGCTGTGCACTCATCATTTGTGCATACACCGCCCACAGAAACCGGTTTATGGTATAAGTTGCCAAAATTCTTGAGGCACAGCGAGGGAAGTTAGTTCCCTACACACACGTGCACACACATACAGAGTGTCTCAGGGGCACACTATGCCCACCCTCAGTTTCATGATATGAAAACATCATGCTGAACTGAAAAGAAATGAGCACACACACACACACACGTATATATACAAGTACTGTCTCAGGGACGTAGCACACTGCATGGGGGCCGGAGGGGTCAGGTGACCTGCAGTTATTTTGACAGGATCAATCTAGCCACAAGAAAACAGTCCTTGGACCGGTTTTATTTAGCAGTATAGAGCAGTTATACTGACCATCTGCTGCTTGCCTGGCAGTATATATGAAACTAGCTAATAATTTCACTTCCATTTTTAAAGTAAGGTAGAATGAGCACTGAGAATGAATTTTCTCAGGTCTACTGAATGTTCACTTTGGTTGAGTTTGTGACCTCAGGAAAGGGTAAAAGAAAATCTGCTGAGTTGTGCAGATAGCATATTTTCAAATATATAATTTACTGTTTAATGAATAAGGAGAGGTTACAGGATGGTTTTTGGGCTAAACAACTTTATGGGCAATAAAAGAGAAACTAAACCTCAAGCCCCTCTACAATCCCTCTCTTGGTCAATTATACATCCTCCTTTACCCCAGCAACACCCCATTTTTACCTTGTTTACTTGAGGATACAGGTTATGTAAGAACTTTTTTTTGTGGGTTTTTTCAGAAGCCATTACCTTTGGAAGTGTAGACATCATCTGAAATCAGTTACTAATTTACAATAAATTACTATACACATGACTTACACAACTAAACACTTATGCATTCTTAAACATACTAAATGAAAAATGAGAACTCTACACCAGCTAAGTCAGTGGCCCAAATTAATTTTAATTTATAATCCCAAATAAATGTACACGTATCTTGGGTGGGTCTATTTGTGGTGTGTGCAATCATGCACAAATATGTGTACGCAAGGAGCTTCAGACACTATAACTCTGACTCTCACCACAAAACAGTATAGAGAACATTTACATATGGGATTAATGTCAAATAATTATTGACTAGAAGTGTCTGCTGGCAGCAAATATTATGATAATACTTCAAGGCCTGTGGATATGATTACATTTGCAGTAGAGGTTTAGGAATAAGATCATATAAAGATAAGAGGAATTCTCATAAGTGCAACTAATTAATATCTGATTAATAATAATGTGCATATGCTGCTGTATTTCTGAATGCTAGTATCCTATCAACTCTTACAGTTCGCTAACCAGCTAGCTGCAAACACCTGTCTTCTAAAAGTGTGGTTGTGGGTATGGCCAAATGTCTGCACTGGCAATAAGCATTGTGCAATATGCCAAAAGTAGAAAGTAGAGTTTATTACAAGAGCACTAAAAGGAATACAAAGAGTTCAGTATTAAGCACTCAAAAGCTTGGCATGCCAAAGGGAAGATTATTTCTGTAGTCTTCAGCAGTGCTGTCAGGAAGACAGGTTGTAGTAACCTGAGTAAGTTTTCGGAAGTATGACACTTTTACACTCCCCACTCCTGAATACATTGCTTTTATAACTCACACAGAGTTTTCCTAGGTTTTTTTTAGATTTTTCTAATCTGTAAAAATCTAGGCAAAGCTGAAGTGTATATCAAGTTCAAGGCACTAAGGAGAAACTCCTTGCTGAGGAGAAACACCGTCTACATAATAAAACAAGATTATATTTAAAGCATGTGATCTCTCCAGTTCTAATAGTATAGGATGCGAATGTGCCCAAACATACCCGAGAGTACCAAGGTTACAGAACATGAGTGGAAAGGCTGTTGCCCAACATTAACAGCATCCTGCCGTGACAATTACAGATGAACTGTGAACTTAAATGCTGGCTGTCTTGGAGTCTGGTAAGTCCATTTTCTATCAGTCATAAATTTCAGGCCAGTGCTGATAT
This sequence comes from Himantopus leucocephalus, assembly GCA_003993805.1. NCBI lineage: Eukaryota > Metazoa > Chordata > Aves > Charadriiformes > Recurvirostridae > Himantopus > Himantopus leucocephalus. Next base: position 110,993,587 of record RSEF01000001.1, on the reverse strand, counting down.
ATCAGCTAACTCAACTGAATGGTCCTTCACTGTATCATTTAGCAACTGTTGACTGTATACATCAATTATTAAGGTAAGCAGCTTTTGCTGGAGTTGTAGTAAAAGATATTTTTCAGTTTTGAAAGAAAGTCAGTGGCAATGCTACCTAATACTGTAACAATCTTCCTATTTAATCTTTTATGCCAAAAACCTTGATCTAAGAGATGGGCACCCTTTAGGACACAGAAACAACACTTAGATTGCTTGTCATTACAAGCAGATTAAATCGCAACTGTTGAGTAGTTGAGAACTACTGATCTCAGGCCGGATGGTATAAACCAAGACTCATTTGTACTCTAGCTACTTGGAAAAACTCAGGATCTGACCTCTTCCTTTTGCAAGTATTTATTTAAATGAATAACAATGAACATATTTATTCAAGCATATTGCAATTTGCTGCAGTCAGTTTGTAAACACAGGTGAAAACAAACAACTTTAACCTTGCGTTTGTAATTATGGGAAGGTATACATATTAGAAAAGATAACGTAAGACTTTAAGTTCTGAAACAGAAGTTCAAGTGCCGTCATGTAACTGAATACTCTCATGGTTTCTATGCATTGTTTTTTACCTCTACAATTTTTTGAAAGGCTTGTTTAAAAAAATAGCCAACCTGGAAATTGCACAGAAGGAAAAGTGCAGCTTCCTCAACCTGCATGTGGATTGGCAGATAGAAAAGAAAATAAATGTATTTTTCATATGGGATCTGGAAATCATAGGACCTGATGGAATCGGAATAACTAACAGAGAATTAAAGGCAGATAATTTTTTTCATTCTTGCTTAACTGCTAATTTTACAGCAAGCAAGTTAGGCAAGCAGCAGATGAGAGACAGAGAGCTGAATCAAGATCAAAGAATATGCTGACTTTCAGAAGATGACTGGGCTGTGGAGGGAAGGTTAGCACATATACATGCTGTGGACCTGACGCTGCTTTCACTCTGTCATAATTACTCTGACATTAGATCCAGGCTGTTTATAGACATGAACAACATAGAACTTGGTTTACTTTTTTGATAGGTATTCTTTTTTCTCAGGTACCAAGACAACAAGTTTCCTTCTCATACAGAAAAAAAATAACATTGCCCACACTGTATGGTTCAGGGAAGCAGCATCAAAAAACACCAAACCCAACTGAAAAAACCCTCAAATTGCAGTTGACTGTTTCCCTGGTGAATCAAGGTGATTATACGTGCACCTCTCTTCATTTTGCTTTGTTGTATGATTCCAAATGGATATGAAGCAAAGTAAATCCAGAATGTTAGTTTCAGATTCAAAACCCAATATAACGCCGTGATAGATGCATAATCATTTTTTTTCCAAAAGCCAGTATATATTTTGATAAGGGCAGCCTGTCAGCCTTTGAGATGGCACTCTCTGAGCCTCCATGAAAGACATTTAGATCAACCAGTTTGGCTACAGCTAATCACATTTAAGCACTTGTGCTTTCATTCTGGAATAAGATTGTTTTTACTTTTCCAGTTTAAGCTGGAAAAAAACCCTTGGTAAAATCTTAAATTTGCAGTATGTTTAAAAAGAAAAAGAAAAACGAAAAAAACTTAATCCCAGATCAGCTGTTTGCAAACCCAGTGAAACTAGTTAAGGAACTTATGTTTTGACACAATACTTCTGACTTCAAATACCTAAAAATATTGTTGGTGTTCTATACTTACGAAAAAGTCTATAATTCTTTTCTGCTGTGTCTTGATGAGATCAAGAGCATATTTGCAACCCTGTGTATGTGAGAAGAGCATCTAGTATCCACTACTAGCTCAAATGTTGCTTTTCTAGTTTCACACTGATGTGAATTTGTAAAGCTACGGAAACAAAAGCTGCAGTGGTGTTTAAATGAGCCTTTGTTTAACTGATTGTGCTCTTGAAGTTATCTCATTCTCCAAGAAAATTCATCAGCTCTGGAAAGTATTATCATTTAACATCATCTCTTCTGGAACATGCATCTAAAATCTGGAGCATACATCTAAAAATAACAGTTTTTCCACACACTTCCATCATATGCCCACTGACTGACGATTTGCTTACAATCTGCTCTTGCCATCTGAATCTTGTTAAGTTCGAACATTTTTGGTCAGTGAAAGATGGTTTTACTTTCCCAGTCCAACACAGGACAAATAATCTGTCAAGCAGCTATTCTTAAAAACCACAAGAGTCACTATGAAGGTTAAACAGAACACTCCACGTAATTGGTGGCTTTTCTTTTTGCATCACATTCAGTTCCCTAAATATAATACAAGTTGGATCAAATTCTTTATTTCAATTAACATGCTCCACTTCCTATGAGATGCTACTCTATCAAACCAAAATTGTCCTTGTCAATTTTTCTGTTTTATTAAACAGATCCTGGTATAAAATCTGTCTCCTAGGTTCCATATCTCACATGTAGACACTGCAGACCACACCACTGTGTGCAGCCTTGTCAAGTGCCTGACAGGTGAATCAGGTATCAAAGAGCAAAATAAAGACTGTCTACTTCTTAACTGAAAATCTCAGAGCAGACATGTTGGGCTTTGTTCTCCACATTTACAAAACTGATTCTGACGGTTACTAATCATTTATATAGTTCAAAGGAAAGAACAAAGTCCTACAGTGCTCACCCAGTGCAAGCAACGGTGTGTGACAAAAGAATGTTTTTGCATCCCATAGGATGAAGTATATTATTATATACCAATTGTACAAACCTCCCATGCTATAGGTAAAAGTCTTGGTTTTCCTCCTGAAGAACTCTATCAGAAACATAGTGGGTTTGAAGACTGATGAAGCAAGTTTCTTAATATACTTCTCGTTGGTCTCTTTAATGATCCCATTTTCTCCAAGTTTTTAGAAAAGTTGACTGTGGAAAAAACTAATTCAATAGTAACTTTGTCATAAATTAGATCTCTGAATGGAGCTGGGGTTAAATGGCAAACTGATTTTCAGCTAACTGCTTTTTGTGTAGTTCACAGTTCTGAGTACATGGCTGCAAATATGCTTGCTCATACTGCTGTTTCCTAGGCTGGAGTGACTATTAAATTTTGTAATTAGTGGAATGTAATTATTTCCCGTAATGGGCTGTAAATTCACATTATGCCATAAATCATTCTTATGTACACTTAAGGATTCATTACTCTTCTTAGCAACTGACTAGCATATTTACTAAGCACAGAAATGTTCAACTGGAGTACCCTCTAGTTTACTGGGAAAGAATTAGTCATTCCCAAATGAAATCTCTTTGGTGGGGGGAAGTGGTTAGCAGAAGGAAAAGTGTGGTTCTGCCACTGTGGTTAGAAATAAGACTTAAGAACCTGATTCAGCAATGTATTTAAAAAAAAAAAAAAAAGATTTGCATATCAGTCCCATTGGGATCATTTATTGTCCTCATTAAGGCTCTTAAATGCTTTCTTAAATCATCTTCTGAAATAAGAGTCAATGAGAGAGAACTGCTGTTATGACTAAAGAAGATTTGTCAGCAAGGATAGCAGCTTTCTCCACAGTGAGAGAACACCAAAATCCACGAACCTGCTAAACCCAAACCAGAACAACTACAAGCACAGGCAGGCCTTCCCAGTCCTGCACACCAAGCATAAATATCCTTCTACATCCCCCTTCCCACTGCTTTTGCAGTGCAACCTCATGGCCTCCCTCCTGCTGCCTAATCACGCCTGCTAGAGGCAGGCTTGCCTGACTGCCATGCAGTCATGCAATGGCAGAGATGCCCAGGCTGGTATTCAGGCAAACCTCCTTATGGCTCCTGTGCTATACAGACAGATCACGTCATGAGACCTCCACAGACAAACCTTGCACGTGCCTAACGTCCTACAATTTTGTACTTTTGGAGGGTAAAAAAACCTGAAAAGGCTGGTGGTATTCTGAGTAGAGACAGGGAGTAAAATTTATTATACTATTACACCAACCTGAAGACTCTACACTAATCATAGAATGGTTTCGGTTGGAAAGGACCTTAAAGATCATCTAGTTCCAACCCCCCAACATGTGCAGGGACACCTTCCACTAGACCACGTTTCTCAAAGCCCCATCCAACCTGGCCTTGAACACCTCCAGGGATGGGGCATCCACAATTTCTTCCGGAAACCGGTTCCAGTGTCTCACCACTCTCACAGTAAAGAATTCCTTCCTAAAGTCTAGTCTAAATTTACCCTCTTTCAGTTTAAAACCATTACCATTCATCCTATCGCTACACTCCCTGATAAAGAGTCCCTCCTCATCTTTCCTGTAGGCCCCCTTTAGGTACCGGAAGGCCACTATATGGTCTCCCCAGAGCCTTCTCTTCTCCAGGCTGAACAACCCCAACTCTCTCAGCCTGTCTGAATAGGAGAGGTGCTCCAGCCCTCTGATCATATTCGTGGCCCTCCTCTGGACTCGCTCCAACAGGTCCACCTTCTTCTTATGTTGAGGGCTCCAGAGCTGGATGCAATATTCCAGGTGGGGTCTCACCAGAGCGGAGTAGAAGGGAAGAATCACTTCTCGCAACCTGCTGGCCACGCTTCTTTTGATGCAGCCCAGATTGCAGTTGGTTTTCTGGGCTGCGAGCGTACATTGCTGGCTCATGTTGAGCTTCTCATTATCCAACACCCCCAAGTCAGGGCTGCTCTCAATCCATACTCTGCCCAGCCTGTATTTGTGCTTGGGATTGCCCTGACCCACATGCAGGACCTTGCACTTGTCCTTGTTGAACTTCATGAAGTTGGCACGGGCCCACCTCTCAGGCCTGTCCAGGTCCCTCTGCATGACATCCCTTCCCTCCAGTGTGTCGACTGCACCACACAGCTTGGTGTTGTTGGCAAACTTGCTGAGGGTGCACTCAATAGCAACATCCATGTTGCTGACAAAGATGTTAAACTGCACCGGTCCCAGTACTGAGCCCTGAGGAACACCACTTGTCACTGATCTCCACTCACCTCTTGGTTAGTTAAAGACCACATTGGTCTTTAAATCAGGTCTTCCTTGGAGATACCCGATTTGTCACCTCTTAGTGAGGTAAAGGAAGCAGAATCTCAACATGTCTTACAACTCTGCCATAAAGAAAGGTGAGTGCAGGAAAAGGGAATTGGTCCAAAAGAAAAAAAATCTTAAGGATAGAGCACACAGTTTGTATTCTGTGTACTTAATATTCTTGCAGCACGCATGTACGCATACATGTGCCTTCACCATCCTAATATGTGTTCATGAAGGTTAAACCAGACCTGAGATACTTGACTCCTCAGCAGAATAGATTATGTATAGACACTAAACAGGCAAACATCACCCTTCACAAGATGGAGGATTTCAGTAAAAAGTCTTTCTTGCATTTTGTTGCAAGCCTTTCCTCTCTCCCAAAGTAGATGTTATCCTATCTCTCCTCTTCTTATTAATAATCAATGATAAAAGTAAAAGCTTAGGCAATGGCGAAACAGGATCATCTCCTGTTGTCTTTTCTCAGACAACTGCAATCTGCTCTGGGCAGACTGGCTGACCCTGGCAGACCCAGGGAGAGACCAGCTAAAACTCAAAGAAGGGTCAGAATCTCTTTTCCTTGTTGCTGGTTGACAGGTTAGATATTCCTTGCCATTAAACCCTACGTTACTGTGGTACTGGCATACACAGGAAGCCTTCCTATAATATTTACAAGACACACGTAAGATATGTGAACCTAATTAAAAAAGGATAAATTTAAAACAGGAAAGAGAAATTCCCATCTGCACCTAGACCATTTGCAGTTAGTATTGTCCAGATGTCTAAAATGTGCAGGCTGCAAAAATATCTTAATGCCCTTCAAACCCAACACAGAGTGTTAATGATTGCTTTAATTGGAAAAAAAAATAATGGATAATCCGACAGATAGTAGCAATGAACTAAATGCCAATAAAGGGAACCTGAGAATAAGCTTAACAGATTTGCTGGAGAAGCAACTGCAGCACAGACCTTGAAGGCATTACTTTGTGGCCAACAAAGATCAGTTATCTGCTTGTCTAACTCTGATCCTTTGCATGTGATTAACAAAGGTGAAGGGAAGCATCTCCGGGGACCTGTCGCAGTGAAAGATAGATAGACGATTTAAGACAAGAGTCTTTGTTTATGCTGTGACTAAACTTCCAATTCTACTTCTGTCTGTGAATATATCCCGTCCCCGCTGGGCACTGTCAGATCCCATCAGCCTTGTTCCCTTACCTTGCGGAAAATTCTGTCCAAACACACACAAGCCTTTTTGCTCCCCTGAGGCTTCGCTGGTGCAACTGAAAAACCTAATATGGATATTTCAGCTAAAAACATGGTAAGCATGTCTGTGTTAGACCTAGACAGAACCAAACCCAATTAAACAGTCCCCATTCATAATGCTTTTCTAATGTGTGGTACCTGGGACCAAAAAAGCACACTTTGCTGTGCTTCAGAGAAGGCTGCCACGATGTGCTGAACTCTTTAGTACCAGTCAGTCATTGAAAGACCATTTGCTGTTTTTTCAAAATGTTTGTTCTTCAGCAGCGGTTGGACAACAGTGCATGGTTATTGAATACAGAAACAGAGATTTTCCTGCTTTTCAGCTACAGAGTTTTGCATCAACATGTTTGTGAGGGGTGCAGTTTGAAAGACATACACAACATTGTTCTGGCAAGACTGTTCAAGAATGACCTCAGCATGGTTTTAAAGACAAGCTGCTGTGAGGACTTTTCCAACTCTACTTTGGGTCCGTTTTTGCACTCTTCTACTTCTTCCAGCCATGGCTGGAACTGTATTAACAGGCTTCCCTTCGGTCCTGTTAGGACACAACAAGAATTCACCAAGAAGCCTGTGACCTTCACAATACATTTTTTGACCAGTAGCAGGAAAGTCTGCTTATTTTCTGCGTGCAGTGAAGGAGGAATCTGCAATAGAGCTGGAAAGCTGTAAATAAATACCTTTTTATTTTTTTATATTTGCTGGCTTTCAAAAGGGGCAAAGATGATCTTAAATATAACAAAAATGAAAACTGTTTTTCAGAAACTGTGTAGTATTTCCAAATAAATATGAAAAGCGGTTTTATGTCTCTCTTCCTCTGCCCACTTCATAACTCTGTAAAATACCATTATAATATACAGTACTTCTGAGACTCTCATGTTCAATAAAAGGGTCAATAAGAAGTTGTTATGATAACAAACTGTTTTCACTTAATTGCATATCTGCTTACCACACAAAGATTTCTCAAGGACTTCTGTTTCTATAAAATGTTTCATAACAGAGAATAAAGTTATAAAATGTTGATAATTATATCTAATTTTTAGATGAATGAAACAATATTTCTTTTCTGTTCTTTATTTGTTTGTTTGCCTTGCTTTTTCAGATTATTGTATAGCTTTAATAACCTTGAAAAACTGTTAGCCAATTCCTCTAATTCTTTATCAGGTGCAGAAGCCTTTGAAATATTGAAAGCTGGGACAGGGAGGGAGCATGAACAATCAACTGCTTGCTTGTACTCTGCTTTCAGACCCTGTTGTGGTCTGCTACTTGCTACTAAAGAGGTTTTTTACCTGAAGTAGAACTTTGGGAAAGTGTTCAGAGTCCATCCAGAAAGACTTGTTTCCAGGGTTTATGGAATTGCTCGTAAATATCCTGATAAGAAAGCCCTTTCAATTTCAATACTTTTCAGTTACATTGACTTTTTTTCTCCCTCAAAATCTTGAAAAGATAGACAAGATAATTTCTTTTCTTTTAATCTTTTTCCTCTTGCGTTCTGTCCTGGAAAGTTTCTCACTTTCTACTTCCCTTCGTATTGTTCTCTTGCTGTTTTTTACTTTTCATTGCTCATCTTTTTCTTGGCAATCCTTTACTACCTCCACCCCCCAGCATATATCTGATGGTTACTTAAAGCCCACCAGCCAAACTGTAATACAACTTCCTAAGTCAACACCTGAGCAAACATCTTTCCTGGGACAAGGTAAGGGCACCTCAATGCGCTTTTTTTTTTTTCTTTTAAATTTCATTAATGCTAAAACCTACATTGCTCCAAAACCATTCCTCCAAAACCTTGCTGAATTAAAAGAATTGAAGCTAGTATGAACCTAGCTAGCTCCAGGCTAGTATATCTTACAGTCCATCTCTCATGTATGACTAAACTTAATATCTTATTATCTAAGTAACAAACCTCATAATAAGCGTATCCAAATAAGCAATCAAAAAATAAATCATGCAATAAATTTGCTTAGGACTGCTGAAGACAGATGTTAACTCAACGGAACATACTCTTGAAAGAATATGTGTTTAGAAAGGTAACTCTGCCAATCATAAGGATATAAACAGTATTTTTAATCACAGCTTAGAGATTTAGGTTTCTTTTTAATGGAACAAATCACCTACCGCCTTTTGACTACATTTACATTCTGATATAATAAGTAGGGCTATGCAAAACAGGTGATTATTTTATTTATTATTTTTTTAGTAACTGATTTTCCCAGTTATGTAGAAAAAGGTTCCAGGGTGGCTAAATTTTTAACTCTTTTCAAACAGTCTGACTATACTTTGATATTAAAGATATTAAAAGAAAAGCAATTATTCGCAGATTTTAGGGTAAATTTGTTCTCATGATCCTTCTGAGAAATGCCAAGTAAAATTGGCAATTTGTACCTTTAGCAAGCACGTGGCTTATTAAAAGTGTCTTTATATTTCTTCCCATTTAGGAATTACCTGTAAGTTTTAATCCAGTATGTCCATTATGATGAAGAGTTTTATTTGCATGCGCAGACATTAGATCTATTCGTTTGTGTCATTAGTTGTCATTAGTTGGTAGAGTCAGTCTTAGCCTGTAGGCTATGCATTGTACAATGAATGAAAGGAAAGCACAGAGATTTATGTAGCAAAAGATGACAAATTAGTACAGCTCTATCTCAAATTCACAGTTAGTACAAGATAAAATGGGGAGGTTCAAAGGCAAGTCATAAATCAAACTTATGAAATGAAAGAATTCATACACAAATGGAATCTTCTGACAGCAAAGCCAGTGTTGATCACTTCACAACACTAAAATAAATAAGAATAAATCAGAAACAAACAAAAATTACCAGTAGGAGCAAATACCTAAGCAGTGAGTGGGAACACAGTCTCTAACTTGATACCAAAGCAACCTTGTCTGCACTGAATACAGGGGGAATATTTAGCAAAAGTGTGACTTAGCACAGTGGAATATCTTTAGAAATCTTACAAAGCTCCTAATGCAGGCCAGTAATTTTAAATATTTATACTTGGCTAGATTGGGACTAATGCTCTGACAAGCTTTGGGGTACCCTTAATTAGCCAAGTACAGATTAAGGTAGCAACTCCTCTTTATAACAGATCTTTTATGTAATTTAAAACATTTTAATGACAACAGATCAGAGCAGAAGGAATGTACTCCTGACTTTCTTTTGGAACGGGAAAAAAACTGTTACAGATGTTGAGTATATTACTGTTTTAAGTCATTAAAAGTTCAAATAATTTTGATAAATCATATGCTATATTTCATCTTATTCAGAATTGTAATGAATCACACAGTGCTCTGGTCAGCCCTCTTTGGGCTTTTGAATAGACCAAAGAGTTGCTGGGAACGCAGATGCTGTCCTCACTGGGGTATCTGCAAGTTCATCTTGAAATCAGATGTGTGCCCTGGCTGATTTACTCCAAGTAAAGTCTAAGGAGAGACTTTCACTGATTTCATTCACGGAACAGGCAGCATCTTTAAATAAACCAAAAATAAATCACAGATATTTAACCTCAATTTTAATTCTGCAGCTGTTCATTGAACTGTTAAAAGAAAAGTAAATTTCCCTGCCTTTTAGAAAGAGCTGCAAAAGGTTTAGTAATTGAGTATAAATTGGGAAAAATATTTCTGGTCACTACAGGAAACACATTCATTTTTTTCTCCCTATTTCTAGTTGATTTAAATACTTCCAATTCCAATAAACTGAAAAAAGGTCCAAAGAAAAAGTGAAATATGAGCAGAAGGAGCATTTACAGAAAGGATTTCCACACTTACTTCAACAGGGGACTCTCCCTCCTTGGAGTCTTAGCACATTGTGATTCTTTTATGAAGAGTAAGGATTTTCAGTATTTAATTATTGTAGGCTAGAATAAAATTACAAGTTTCCTCCTGGGACATGTTTTCTTTAGGGCTGTAGGACAACCTTTCGGCTGCTATCATAAGATAGCAAGAATGAACTAGTGAAACAAAGATTGCTAGGGAGAAACACAGTAAATCAGAGAGAAAGCAGTGCCTGATATTACCAAGTTTAATACCTAAAGCATCTCCAAAAATCACTATCAGACTGATGTAGGCAAAGTATCTAAGAGCCCTTTGTTCAGATTCACATGAACTGACTATTTTAAAACAACTGTTCTAACTGTGGGAAGTTCTAGGTGAGATTAGAGAAAAAATGACTGTTCAGATAAACAAATCTTACAGCTGAGCTGTAAGGTCCCAGAGAAATGAAATACTATAGCTGGTAATGTGGATGTACCCAGACAAAAGACTATTATCTCTAGAATTACAAATCTGGCACCACACTTCCTTTAATAAGTAAACAAAAAAAAAACCCCAGAATACAATATTAATGAATGTTCAAATGACTTTCAGTATTAGTTTACCAGTGCTACATAAATAAATTACATGGAAAGCATTTCTGATGGGACATTTTAATATTTGCATATCCTTAATCTTCAATAGAAATTGGAGAATTCTGTAAGAGCGGAAAGAAAAGTGTAAATACTATGTGCTGTTTTCTAACAACCAAACCCATTTTAATAATAATTGAGCCTGCGCCTGGAGATCAAAACCAAATTTGATGGGTGCTGGGGTATGTTTCATTTGTTTCACTTTATTAAGTGCGGGCATCCTCAGGAAAGAGAAAGATCTGGACTAAATTTATAACACAAGCAATGTAAAATGCCTTTTTGATATGGTATGCTGTGGAAGTTTTTCAAGAACAGGAAGAAAAATAGACATAGATGCTAAAGGAATGAGCGCTCTCAAGCAGTCATTGACTTTCAGATCCAGACCACCATCATCTTGATATTCCCACCTCTGTGTTAGTTTGCGTATGAGTCCTTTATGGGTTTATTCATTGGTTCCCCCATGCTCTTTGATTTTTATTCTAGTGTGTGATATATGCTCCAGTTAAAAAAAGCCTCCATATAAAATATGTCCTAAGACTGGAACACATTTATAGATGGATGTGAAGGATCATTTTGAGAGGAGAGGAGTTTTTCCAGTACGGTTTTTCCAAAGAAAAGAAGAAAAACGCTTAAGTAATAAAACCAGATAAATTATATAGGCTTTCTGAAGTGATTTTGAACAAGAACAAATCAAACCTTTTTACTGAGATGGAGAAAAAGTAATGTATCACCGGAGAGCAACTGGTGATAAGTCATTGATTTCAATAGCATAACAATGATCAATTGAGAACGTGCCTGAAACTCTCCTGAAGTTTTGAAAATGAACTGAGTAAGTGAACCTTGCCAGAACTTGTCCATCCAAGTTAACACAAGGATCTTTTATTATTGAACTCGGTCAAGACATTCATTCTCATATCATTGGTCCCTTTATAACCAAGAGCAGGTACAGCAATTCACAAACACGGCTGTTTCTGTTTAAGTTGTTCTTTGTATTGTGGAAGAGCCACATTTCTTCCAGACGTGTCTATTTAATTTTTTTTTATCATCTCCTGGAGTTATCCTTGTTTAATTTATCTGTTAGTATTGATCTGGTTCTTGTTTAAGAGAAGATAATTGTTCAGATATATCTTCAGCAATCAATAGTAATCGTAATCGATCAAATGAGCTTTGATTTAGTACTTCTGCCCAGTTTTTATTTGGTGCTTTTCTCAAGCTATGCAGAGTCAGATGTATCAGTTCAATTAAGTTTACTGATGGGCTCAGCATCCCCAGAGAGGGAGAAATTTACAGGATAGTGTAATTCCCATTCAGACTATGAAATAAATGACTTGACACTTAAAATTGAGCTCATACTTGTGCTGAAAGATTTGCAAACTTGGCAACACTTGTGGATACGATAGGTTTGCATTCACAGCTACAGGAATATAATTTTTTCAGGTTTTTCAGAATGTGGGAATAGGAGTCTATTTAACTCTACATGGGCCAAATGAAGACATCTACATTTGACTATTTCATCCTTATTTTTGTTATATGGAGAATAGGTATACACCTTATATTTGACATATCTCATTTTAAAGTCATTGTATTACATATGCTATTTAAAGGGAATATTAGGGTCTAAACAATATTTTTTTCTCTAAGTTTCAGCGACAGCACTTAAAACGTGGGCTTAGAGTTGATTTGGTTTTATCCTGTGAAGAAAACAAAAAGCAACCCAGAATGGTAGTCACCCTGTACCTCCAGTGTCAAGAAATAGTTCATGACATTTTATGATGGTATTTTCTGAAAATTTTTTCCTTATTTTTTGTTCCGAGAATGTGGAACTTTGTTAAAACGATCCTAATTGTAGCCATACAAGTTCACACACAGCAGTTACAAAACTTCAAGCCAAAGAGTTAAAATTAAGAATGAGCACTATCAAACTAATAACGAGTAATGAGTTGTAGGAAGTAGCACAGGTGATTCAGTAAGTAGCATTTTCTGGTTTGAATGTAAACTTCAGAAAACTCCCATTTTCATGAAAGAATGATTTTGGAATTGCCTTCCTTCACAGGCAAATAAGGTCAACATGTACTTTTGGTTGTTTGAGCAGCCAGTATACTTGGAAGTCATCCATGGAACATCCTGATGACAAGTTTATTTCTCGCGTTCAGCCTGTCTAAAGACTCCTTAAAGCTTCAGCTGAATACATTCTTCTGAATAGAGGAAAGCAATGCTGCTCTGTGCTGGTAAAATGAACAGCACGTGCATTTTCATGTCTGGTGGTACTACAGGCTTCCCACAATTTCTGGGTGACTAAAAGATACAGTCTGAATTTGGTGAAGCCTGTGCATCCTAAGACAGAGGTAGAAAAGTTATCCAGCAGGAGGAAATAAATAGGGACCAGGATTTTGGGAAAAAATCAATTTATCTAGTGGTCCTGCAGGATAAGATGTAACAAAGAGACAGCTTCACTGCACGAAGGAGGAGACAGTTGCAGTCTGTGATAAGCTGCAAAGAAAAGAGATGTACACGGACCTCAGCTGAGACACAAGCAGGGAGAGTAGGAGACTAAATCTGATTTTATTGAAAACCTACTCAGTACGGGCAAAAGTTTGAGGGGCTAGTACTGGACTCACAGCTTCTCACTGCTTTACCATATTCTAATGCCTGGGATTGATAAAAAGCCCTTTGGGTAGAGAAACATTTATGTCGGAGGTATATTGATATTTTTTTGCTCAGTTTGTGTCTGCCAGTGGCAGAAATATTTGTTTTGCACAAACAATAAAGTACTGCATCATTAGACACGTTTCATGTATTTACAGGTGAATATGGTACAATAAAATGCTAGTGACTGAGGCAAAGTGATGCTTTTCAGAAGTGTCCTTGGGCTCCGTGCTGGCATCGCTCTTAAATACACCTTCCTCCGTGTTTTCTTCACTGTTTGCTCTTTGTGTGCTCCTGCGAACAAACTGAATGCCGTAAGGTGTTTTAGGCACGTAAGCGATTATCAGCTCTTACAATGCCTGATTTGTAAACCATAAAAATAGAACTGTCTTTTTACTGACAGCTAGCTGAGATGAATGAGCTAAAGCCTTTCTTTGGTGTTTTTAAATGCCTATAATGTGCTTCTTACTGGCAAAGCATGTGCCTCATCCGCCTTTCCCCACGCAGCCAGCTCTGAAAGGTGATAGGTACCTGGAGACAACACTCAGTATAGCAGTATACTCATGGGGAAAAACTGAGATTGATTTTTTTCATCTGTACTAGGGTTTTAGCATTTACACTGTTTTGCTAGTATTGCAACCTTATATTTGCACAGGATGTTTATGGTTATTATATTGGACATTTCTCATCTATATTTGCAGAACATGCTGATGGCTTTTTTTTTCTTGAGAGTCAGCTGTTATTTTTCCTCTCCTAGGGAATGACAATGATGCTATTTTAAGTAAGAGCTGATACTCATAGTCAAAAGACTCATTTCACTGAGACCCATAATACATTTCTGCTTACAGCACACTGACTTGTTAACTCAAGACTTTTAGAAAGACATAACATTTCTTGCAAAGAATTCAGGACAAGGTTGATGTGAAAACTCTGCCAGCAAGATAAAACCTTATCCTATCATCCTCTCTCTCCTTCTGCAATACATCTCCCCAAAATTGAAAGCCTGTTAAGCCCAGAATTTTAGGGTAGCGTTGCTCCCAATTTTTTTAGGTCTGACTCCTCAGAAAACTCCAAATATTTTCCAAATATTTGTGTTTACTCTTCCAGATGATAACTTTAAAGACACAAGTGTGCTTTGTGGCTGCATAAATAAAATGCTGCAACTAAAGTCTGGGGCAGCCATATATACTTTGTAAGCTTTCTAGAACAGGAAGCCATATTTTATTTTTCCAGCTGAATATACCAGCAGGTACCACAGGGGTGAAGACATCAATTTCAGTCCTCCTTATTGAATCTTTAAAGAAAACTTGTACTCTATCCATCAACCTGGAGGCCAGTCTGCTAGTAAGCACTGAAGGTGCTGATCTCAGCTAGATACTCTTTTCAATCCATTGCTTGCTGTGAATAGGATTCTGCTAAAAGTAAAGCAAAACTATGAAGCATAGAACTACTACACTGCTGTGCTTTTGTATGACTTCATTTTCAAAGAGAAACCCAATTGATCATACTACACAGTGCAGTGTAACTCTCAATCTCTCCCACTGAACTGTCTGTCAGATTCACAAGTTCTACAAGAAAGCTTCCCATCATGTGGATGGAGGCATGCAAGTGTACTGTGGGCACACACGCACTTGACCACAAATACAAATCTCAATGTACCAGAATCTATTTGGGTAGGAGAAGAAGGTCTATGTCTTTAAGGGAAAATAGTGTCTGAAATCAGAAGCCACACTTCTTGTTGCCACTGGTAGAGACATATCCACATAAGAGAGTAAATCTGTAATATGTTTAACAAGTTGTATGTTTTCCCGCAGCTCCTCAGCACAGTCGACAATTCTATCAAAGCAATCACTCTGTTGAACAGCCTTCTACCTCCCAAGTCCTGTTTGAATCAATTGTTTTTCGAGGAAAAATAGCAGGATGATGTATGGCTGAAGATAATAATATCTGAGGAAAAGATATAAAATAGCAACCTGTTTCATCTTCTGTCACTGGAGGGGTGGCCTTGATTGAAAGCTTCTTTTTTTTTTTTCCAGTCTAACTTATAATAATTTGAACAACATAGCTTCAACTATGGCCTTCTATAGTGTGGTAGGTTGACCCTGGCTGGACATCAGATGCATACCAAAGCTGCTCTATCAATCCCTCTCCTCAGCTGGACAGGGGAGAGAAAATATAATGAAAGGCTCGTGGGTCAAGATAAGGACAGGGAGAAATCACTCACCAATTAATGTCACAGGCAAAACAGACTTGACTTGGGGAAATTAATTTAATTTATTATCAATCATATCAGAGTAGGATAATGAGAAGTAAAACTGAATCTTAAAATACCTTCCCCCTACCCCTCCCTTCTTCCCAGGCTCAACTTCACTCCCAATTTTCTCTACCTCCTCCCCTCAAATGGCACAGGGAGACAGGGAATGGGGGTTGTGGTCAGTTCATCGCACCTTGTCTCTGCTGCTCCTTCCACCTCATACTCTTCCCCTGCTCTAGCATGGGGTCCCTCCCACGGGAGACAGTTCTCCATGAACTTTTCCAACATGAGTCATTCCACAGGCTGCAGTTCTTCATGAAGTGCTCCAGTGGGTGTCCTTTCTATGGGGTACAGTTCTTCAGGAACTGACTGCTCCAGCTTGGGTCCCACACAGGGTCACAAGTCCTGCCACAAACCTGCTTTAATATGCAATCCTCTCTCCATGGGTCCACAGGTCCCGCCAGGAGCCTGCTCCAGCACAGGATTCCCACGGGGTCACAGTCTCCTTTGGGTGTCCACCTGCTCTGGCATTGGATCCTCCCCAGGCTGCAGGTGGGCAGCCTGCCTCACCATGGTCTTCACCACAGGGGAATCTCTGCTCTGGCACCTAGAGCACCAACTCCCCCCTCCTTCTTCACTGACCTTGGTGTCTGCAGAGTTGCTGCTCTCACATATTCTCACTCCTCTCCTCTGTCTGCTGCCATGCAGGTTTCTCCCCCCCTTCTTAAATATCTTATCACAGAGATGCCACTACTGTCACTAATGGGCTTGGCTTTGGCCAGCAGTGGGTCCATCTTGGACCCAGCTAGCATTGGCTCTGTCAGACAGGGGGGAAGCTTCTAGTAGCTTCTCACAGAAGCCACCCCTGACAGCCCCCCACGCTACCAAAAACCTTGCCATGCAAACCAAATACACAGAAGGGCTGCTGTGGAACTGAATCCATATCACCACTAAGAAGTTTTTCCTGATATCTGAAATTTTACCCATTTCTCCCAGTTATTATTATATCTTTGACATGCCAAGGAGCTCCCCTGTTAGAGCTTATGCCCCTGGGAAGACACTCGGCTATTCCTTACACCTTCAGTAGTTTCTTAGCCAGTTTAGTTCTTGTTCTTTCTTCCTAAAGCAGCCTACAACAGCTCCTTCAATTCAGCTCACTAGTTGCCTTCCTTTTTCTCCATTAATGGCTGAGTGATGCACATGCACACATGACAACTCAGGGAGTGCAAATGCACAATTGTTTTTCTTTTCTGAGGTTTGGTAAACATGTTAGCTCTTTAGATACAGCTGAATTTTGAATTGTCGGGGGTTTAGGAGATTATTTCCTTCTCCTATGAAATTCTAAACTCCCCCTTTTTCATAGTAAATTAAAATCCAGATTTCTTTGGTGATATTTTGTCAGACCTGTTCAGCTACATCTTCCCTGTAATGCTGTATCCATGGAGCTACAGAGACAGTTTGTGTTGTACCAGTCAAACTATTCTACCCCCAGTGAAAAATTAAATGTTCATTAGTGCTAATGAGATGACCTAGAAAGCTAGGGAACTCAAGATGTGTTGGGAAAATGCCTGGTTTGGAGCAAAATAAGGCAGGAATTTGAACATGAAACTTCTATATCCTTTCACCTCTGAGGGTGTTAGAGGTGGACTGAAAAGCTCTCAGCTTCTAAGGTCTGTTGGCATTGTTCCACATTTTTGTAGAAATGACCTAATATCGACAATCACTGCACCAAAAACACATGGACCTCCTTAAAAAATCTGTGATAGAGTTACAGCATAAACATATGTGTTTCAGTATTTTTTTAATAGGTTGTTTTATTTTCACTTTCCCTTTGCAGTATGGATAGCAAAAAAAAATGGTAAAAGTCACATGAGAACATTGGTAGATTCTCTCATGTTTAACAATGACATCAAATTCATAGCTCACCATCCTCTCCCTTCTTCCTTGCCATCCTTGTTTGATAATATTTCCTTTAAGAACATGATAGAGACTTTGAGATCCCTAATCCTTTGTCAAATTTGGCTTTAAATCGCTTGAAAAGTCAAAAGTTTACTGCAGCAGGAGACAGACAGACAATGTGATCACATAAATCTTATCTTCAAAGGACAGCAGGAAAAAAATATGCCATTTAAAATTAAAAACCCAATACTTATCTGTTCTTAAGTGGACTTTAATCCATCTTGCAGGAAAAAAACCCTGCCTTGATCTATTCATTATGTATTTTTTTTCCTTACTGATGATGGTTCTGCTAACCTTTTTCAAAGCATTTTTAAAATATTTGAATTATTATAAGTAGAAATTAGAAAATTTGCTTAACTAGTATTTAGTCCATTCTGCTTTGAAATTCTGTTTTGAAACATCTTTTTCTTGTCTTTGAGTAATGTGAAACTGCAGTTTTTCCATTATTTTCTAGATAATTGTCAAATCAGCATTTACTACTAGTTCACTGCTATTTCTTTTAAATATCTGAAAATCTGTGTTACCCAGAGTAATCCTTTGCTTAATGTCCTCAGTAGTGAGAGGTATGTGAGCACACGAAGGATACAAGGAAGGAAGGATACTTGGAAGGAAGGAAGGAAGGAAGGATGGATTGATACTTGGAAGCAAGGATACTTGGAAGCAAGGATAATTGGATGGATGGAAGGAAGGAAGGAAAGCTTTAGTCCTTCCTGTCCCTGGTGGGGAACTTTCCCAAACAAACAGACAAGACGTGCATAATGTGACCTGACTGCAGTCAGTCACACACTATTGCATTCAGAGTTTCTTATACACTACCATATGTCAATTTTTCCTCTTTTTTTCCTGTTTTTTCCTTTTTTTAATTGGAAATATTTTCAGCTGTCCTTCACTTTCTAACTGGCTGGGATGAATTCAGCAATACATATTCACTGTCAGTATTCTAAACCAACTAACTCTTGTTATCTGACACTATTTTTGGATTTCTTTATATAGATTATTTCCCTCTTTTTTATTTATTTCTGGCTGGCATATACCAGCATTCATCTGAACATGTTGATCAATGTAATCTGCTCTCTGCAATTAGACTTTTTTAATTAGAACAGATCAAGATGAGTTATTTACATGATATCAGCTTTGCTACTGAAAAACCTTTATTGGTATTTACATGATTGCCTTCTGCACATTTACTTTTATAATTATACATGTTAGCTCTTAATGGAATGAAAAGAGCACTAGGACCCAATGTTTTTAATCTGCTATCATTTACATCCCAAAGTTGCCAAATAGGTGCTTGGCTGAAGACAGTTTTTCAGTGGAATAGTAACATGGGTTTTGTTCATCTAAATCTTGAAGATACACTTGTACTTCTATTTATTTTCAATTGTACTAAATGAAAAAAGAACTAAAGCAACTTAGTACTAACTAAACCTCCTTTGCAAAGACAATACTTCCAAACAAAGAGAAAAAAACCACCTGCAGTTCAGCACAGATCCTTTTGAAGTTAGTGAAGGTCTCTGACAAAACAATAGACTGCCACAGAATAAAAGTGTTTTTAGAGGAGGCAATTATATTCATAGGCCAGCTTGAGCCCTCTTTTTTTTTTCTCTAGCAAAAGCACTCTACAAGAGGTCTGCACTGCCAAACTAGAATCTCTGAAAAAGAATGATTGCTGGGTTTAGATGTTGAAGAAATATAGGAAAGTAATTCGGGGAAAAAAATGTCAACTTTGTTATACTTCAGATGAAAGGAGAATGTGATGTTGACATCCAACTGCTGTATTAGTTATACACACTCTGCCATCCTAAATACCTGTCCTTAGTTACCCTGAGGTGAATGAATTGAGCATTGCTTCCCTCTGTATTGAAACACATTAATATGTGTATGAAGAGTCACTTGAACAGGACAACACTCTTAATTTACATGGGAGGCACATAACCACAATGCCTGTAGACACTCTCACTAAAGCTTAAAAAAATAGACTGACCTCAGGAAACTGTATTCAAAATTAAATAGTTCTAACATAGGACTGGTTAAAAAAAAAAAAAAAACCCTCCCACCCCCAGACAGCCCTCATCTACACCCAAAACATCAGAAAGGGCTGACAGTTTGGCAAGGTAATTCCATCACACTTACTGCGTTTCAGTGTGTCTGGTGACACAGCCTCATGAAGTCCACTTGGGAATTTAAGACACTTTCAAAGTAACCAGGGATCCTGGTGGACTTTAGATGGACTTCGTTCTGAGTTTTCAGCAAGGACAAATATGTCTTTCTTTGGAAACTAAAAAGAGAAGACAGAGAGAGAGGGATCAAGGAGCTGTCCATGTCTTTTGCTCATCAGCAGATGAAAACACCCTATTTGCTCCCTCCTCCATCTATACTTGCCAAAATTGATCCTTATATAGAAAAAGGTTGTAATTTTTTTACCTTGCTTTTTAAAAGAAAAAATAAATGGAATTTTCAAGTATTTCCAGCAAGCTCTCATTCTAAGCAGCCATAAAGTTGTTTATATGACCAGCCCCAATGATCAGATTTGCAGATACAGAGCCCGTGAATTGTCTACAAAAATAAACGAACTTTTATCCTTTGATTTAAAAATAGTCCAGGTCACTGCAAAAGTTAACCTGCATCTGACCCTTTGTGGAATATCAATATGCTTAGTGCTTTTGGGGACTGAACTTGTACCATCCTCTAGGGTATGGACAAAGGCTTTAGAGTTCTTCTGGAGTTCCCTTAGACAGGTCATGTCTATAGCAGTCAGTCAAAATTTGTTAGCTATGTAGCCTTCTAAAGAAAACCAGAGAGAATTATAATCATATGACGAAATGCAGTAAAGGGGCCCAAAAACCTGCTCTGTTTGATGCACCTCTTAGGAGACCCACCTTTGAAAGCTGAGGCTGCTCATATGTTCACTGGCAACTTAGGGGTTGTTGAGAAGCAGCCACAGACTTGATTTATTTTTAGGAATTACTTTTGAGACATAAAGCATGCTGCAAAGATACCAAGTATCACAAAGAAGCCATCCATTCTTGCCAAGTCTCAAATCTTCTAACCCTCCCTGCTCAACTTTTCAAGGCCATCAATCAATAACATCATAAAACTCATGATTACATTTCATATATGCATAAAATATGGGTTGTTTACAACATCCTGCTTGTCAAGCAATTAAGAATCTGCAGACATTCATAAAACTTAAGGTAGAAGAAACAGTGCAGATCTCAAACCTTCCATAAACATCCATCTGTCTATCATGTAATAGAGATGAGGAGAACGTCTGCAAACAAATCTCGGTAAGGAAGGACGAGGAAGAATTGATGGCCTGGGTTACTTAGGGCTCAGAATTGTCCCTGCAACAGCACTGTGGGTCAGAGAAGATGTCACGTGTACATGGATAGAATCCCACTGGCACCGATCTCTACATCTTACAGATCCATTTGCATAGTATCATGAAAACGATCACTCCTGGACCTCTTTCAGAAGGAGAAGGAAATGCTCACAGGAAATAGCAGTAAATGGTAGCTATGGTAGTAAAGCAGAAGAAATATTAAATCTGTAAGAAGGCCTAGTAGAGAACAAATGAACAGTTTTACCGTGGACCCACTGGGTCTCTGCAAGAGGCATGTGCTATTTTACAGACTGCATAAAGATCTCTTGGTTTTACGCTGGCCTGGGAATTAACTTACCATGTTTATGAAAAGGCTTGTTTGCTAATTAATCAACAGAATAAATATACTTGATTGCCAGGTTTTCTTTAAAAAAATTTTAACAGCAACCTCCCTTCCCTCCCCCCACCAAATCTTGAATCAAAAAACTCTTTTCAGAGATTTCAATTGCTGATTATAATTTAAGTGCTTTATTATTATTTTATACAGTATAAGATTTTGTGAGACTTCTGATTTGTATGAACATGACACAGCAGAGAATAAATGTAGGGAATAATGGAGGAAAACTCAGAATGGCAGCTTTTTGTATAAAGCTCAGTTTCCAAAATATTAGTCTGTCTTTCTTTTTTAATGATATTACAAAATATACTGGTTTAGATGCTGACTGCACAGAAAACCAGAGTAATCTACTATGGTACTGCCTCTTTATCTTTTGCATATTAAACTTTTGAAAGAGAAAGCAATGCTGGCAAGAACAAAAGAAAAACCCAACTGAAAGAACAGAAATTGATTTGGTTAATGATATAAAACCCACCCACTATGTACAGGTTGCAGACAAGTGTTCAATGCACAGTTTATGAGATTTAAATCATGACATCTTGTGACTTTCCATGTCTCAGAACAAGACACGTTTGATTACACAATGCTGAGGCACAACTTATATTGTTACTAATACTCCAGAGGGCTTTGAGGATGAGCTTACTTTGTTCACATTAAGGAAAAAAGCTCTTAAAAGATTGCCAGCTCCTTCAATAGGAGGACTCTTCCACGGATGAGGAGGAGACATCTCTGAGAGTCATTCTTTTTTTTTTTGAATACTTCAAAATTAAATATGATGTGACCAGTCCAACTGAAGTGCTATGTTTGCACTTCAGTACTTGCTCCTTAATAATATACTGGCTTCACAGTTATGGTGTCAGAGAAGCTTGAAAATTCACAAACTTGGATGCTGTGAAATTTCAAAGACCTCCTCCTCCAGCTAGAAATGTCATGTCATCAATTTTGGCTTAAATGTAATTATACACCACAGCGCTACACTGCCAAAAGATTTGTCAGCCACTGAAAGAACTGCAGCTTCTAGTCAGGGACACCTGAGACTTTTGATGAAATATGAGGATAAACTATTTAATGAATAAACAATTAACACATAATTAAAGCATTATTAAAATAGACTTGCATTAGCTATGTGCATAATACTGCTCTCTTCGGGCTTTTCTGAGACCTAATAGGCCTGACTTGATAACTTTTTGCATCTTGTGTGCAGATCTTAGCCATCAAAAAGCTAAAAATGAGCTGCTACCAGTTGAAGAGAGTATTGTCTTTTGAAGTATTGTAAATTAACACACATATAAACTGTAATCAATACCCAAACCCATTCTTTTTCAATTATCATAAAATATTACCACAGTTAACTAAATTTCTTCCTGTTTGCAAAATCTCCTTTCCTGCAGAGCTCACCCATCTATGAATTAGGAAAGATTTAACCCGTCTATAAATTGCAAAGATCTAACTAAAGCTGGTGCAACAGATTAGGTTCCACAAGACCTAAATTGCAATTTCTGCACATGCACAAGTAATTAAAAATGGTTTATAGAGGCCATGAAACTGGGAACCTCCCATAACTACTCTGGACATCAGAAATGGGGAGAGGCAGATTTGGTGAAGCGTGAGAGATTTGATGCTCTTCTTTCACCATGAAATTATGCATAGAAGCTCCTGAAAGGTCACAGTATCTCTGACTCCAAAGAAAAGGGTTACTACGCTTTTGTTCCTCACTGTGAACAGGATGTGTGCATACACGTATTACATTTCTCACATCGTGTGGCAATGTGGAAACACAGAAGAAAGTGAAGAGGTATCTAAAACCTCCTCCACTCAGAATCAGCGCACACAAGATTTCTCCTCATCCTGTCACCCAGGATCTGTAAGGATTGAGGCTGTATTTAGCCATAGACAGAAACGGAAAAAGAGAAAGACCTTTTGTGGTCCCTTGCAGAGTCAAATCAGCCAACATTTCCCTGAAGACTTCTGTACCAGGACTTTTTTTCCCTGTTCACTGTCATCATCCTGATTTTCTAATAAAGCCAGTTGGTTGCTACATTTATTCCTGAGACTTCATTACTTGATAAGTAAACCCCGGAGTTTGACAGGCGCTGATAGTGGGAGAACTCATACATTTAAAGTGCAGAGAAAAGTTTTCCAAATTAGTGAAAACTGTTTGGTCTACAAAATACAGCTCTGTGACTTAACGTCACTGTAAAAATATTATCCTTTGAAGAGCTGAAACCTGTATAGCAAAACTCATAAATTAACTTGCCTACCAACTACAAGAGTTATAAAAAGGAACTGTCTGAGCAGCCCTCCATAAGATACACTTTCCAGTTCAAGCCTATTACACATTAGTACTCAAGAAAAACTTACACGATTCTCTTTGCTTGCCAAAAGAGGAATACGATAGGCTCAATACTGTCATATTGCTTGTGGTATTGTATTTGTCTTGTAATCAGATGAAATACTGATTTCAAGGCAGTAAGAATTCTTTGTGGACCCCCAGAAAGCCCCAGAATAAGTTACAATTTATCCTTAACCTACAGACTCTTTGTTTGGTTGGTTAGTTTTCGTGTTTCTTCCAGTAGCAGAATCAATACATTTGCCAATATGGAGAGAATGGTCCTCAACAGAGTACCTGGAGAGAGGGAAATAGTAGGCAACTTGTGATGGATGTTGTATACAGTCTTGGTAGCAGAAAATTTGAGGCACTGTAAAATCTACTTACGTTAGTAAAACATTTTGGAATAGCTTGCAGAAGGCCTGTGACCCAATCGTCTTTATTTTCTTCAGAAGTGCAAGCCCCCTCCCCCCCCATTTTTCCAATGAAAGGAGATGAATCATCCATGTGGAGTACTATTTTTAAGATATGGTCCCACAGTTTTCCATGTAGAATGGGAGCTTGTGCAGTGCTGACTTAGAAGCCACATACAATCTCTTGCTTTCTTGACCACGCATCTTTTGTGAACTGAAGATAAAAATCTATACCTTCCTAGCAGTTTCAATAAAGTTTCATGAAAGCTAGTTATCTGAACACTTTTGTAACTTTTCTGAATGTAACTTTTGAACATAAAGGAGGTAAAGTTAGTCATTCTGAAAAGTAGAAGGAATCTGTAAAAAAAAAAAATACAGTAGCTGTAGGAAATAATGGCTTATGAGACCTCCCCCCTCTCTTATCTTTGTATTTCAGAGAATAGATACCACAAACATCTTGGAAAAACATTATAACTATTTCACAAGATTGATGGTAATGTATTTGCTAGAGTTGGTTGCAAATCCCTGGCAAAAACAAAGATCTGACAGAAAATGCTAGATCACTGAGTCTGAAACCCTTGATTTGAATCAATTGCAGGAGGTATTCCTGAGGGATTTGCTCCAGAGCACCTAATCCTGAAAACTGCCAAGTCCATGACTCAGGGACAGACGTACCCTTGCATATAACCCTGCAGGTACAAAACTCTGCATTCAGTCATTGCAGCTGACAGCCTTAGTTTCACAGCTGCTAGCAGCAATGATTTTCACAAGCACAACAATTTCATTGAGCAGCCGCAGTATCCAGGGCTCTTTTGGGTCACCAGAAAAAACAAACAAACCAACCCACCAAACTTTATTGTTTCATCCCAATGTGGACGCACAACATAGTAAGAGAAAAGAAGTGGGGAGTGGTGGTAGTGGTATTTTTCTGGGCACCCAGAGGAACCTGGTTTCCAGCCAGCTCCAAAACCCATCTCTCAGCAGAGGAGTCCTGCATACTAAGCATCTGACCCTCAAATACAGCATTAGGCAATGTTACTAAATGACAAGACACAAAATTCTGGATGTGCCATATCTGCACACATTTGTATCTACATCTAGAATATATCCGATTTATTTAACATGCCTTTGTCCTCTTCAGAAACATGCCAATGTAATATCAAATGAAATGCAGTGAGCAAAAATCAGCCCTCTACTTCTTTCTTCTGGACTTTCCAAAACACTTCTGTTCCCTTAGTCAACACCAATTTGTATCTATGTCCCCTTCTTTTGCCATCTCAAGATCCCTGTTTAACCCACTCCCTTAAGAGAGAACCAGAAATATGCTGTGTTATACTTGGTTTCTACCAGATAGGGGAAAAAAGCATATGAGGTCTAGTAGGTGCTGCTGCTAATTTCTGAAATTAAAAGTACAGCATAAGGAAATAAGAAAGTGCAACTGAACCTTTTAACATCTTCATTCTTTTTAACACTTATTGGGGATCATGACTACTCTTGCTACAGGCCATGCTGTAGAAAATGATAATTAAATTCAGGAAAAAAAATAGAATAACATACGTGACTCCTTGGTAAAGAAAGGGAAAAAATTGAGGAAGGCACACAGCAGAGGAAGAAACAAGCAGGCAAACAATAGTTACTTCAGCTACTCAGAAACACAGCTTTCCAAAACAAGTTTGTGAAAGTGCAGAGCAACTCTTAAGACAAGTTGAGTGTTCTGTTTTAATCCTGGTTGATACAAAGAATTCACAAATGGTCAAAGATGAGTAATCTTAACAAGAGAAGCTATTTTAGTTGCTTAAAAGATGCCATGAAAGGAATCGTCTTGTGAGGGAAATCAATGCATATTAAGAATCTTACATTCAATTTTAATTTGCTGTACTTCTCCATTTGCAAGTTTATAATTCGGTTTTGGCTTTAGGAATCTATTCCTGAAATTGTCTTGGATTTTAGCAGGAGATACACATAAAATTTAAGTAGTAGCATCACCGGAAAGATGTAGGGTACATTTTTGATAGTGCTGTGATAAACATCCTTTCACCACTAGGCAGCCATGTCCTAGTGATGGCAGTAGCTGCAGAAGCAGAGCCATGCTGGCGGAATAGTTTTTGGTGCTGTATGAGGGCTTTTAGGTTTTTTATCTTCTTGCCACTTTGGCTGTCTGAAGGAAGCTACCAGAGGAGATGAGATCAAAGCCCCGAGAGAGGAATGCCTCTCAAATTGAAGGATGGGAACAGAAAATCCTGGTTCCTTCATTCACAACGATTTATATCCTTCTCCTATCAGAGCCTCACTGGCAGTGCAAGATGGCTTTATCCTTCCCCATACGTCTGTGCTTACCTACAGGTTTCATTAGCAGATTGAGGAACAGAGTGGTATAAATGCTAATTTTACTATAATATCCTCTACCATTTATCTGGTGTGACATTAGAAATATTTGAATATTCATGATTTCTTTGCTTTATGATATTTTTGACTTCTAATTGTGTGTAAAGATTCAAGAGTTTGCAGTCTTAAGAACTATTGGTTGAAAGCAGACACCCCTGGTAGCAGTTTTTCACAGAGCAATTAAAAAAAAAAAACTCCCCGTTCTCCTACAAAGAAAGACATCTTTAACATGTACTTCTAAAATTTTGAAAGATAAAGGAGTTGTAGTGCACCTGGCTTGTCAAACACCTCCTTTAAGGTCACTCTTCCTCCTGCTTTCCTCCCTGCTTCTCTCCCCACAAAGAAAACCCGAATTTTAAATTCAGATACAGAATTACAGGAACGTTTGTATTGCAACTGCTTCCTTTGTATAATACAAACATAATAGGTAAAAGCGTATTTGGATTTCAGCAAGCTGTTTCACAAAGTCCCTCATCAGAGGCTCTTACAGAAACCAATCTGCGTAGGGATAATAACGAAAACCTACTTATACATTAATAACTGCTTAAGAAATAGGAAATGAAGGCTATGTGT
Organism: Himantopus leucocephalus; assembly: GCA_003993805.1. Lineage (NCBI taxonomy): Eukaryota > Metazoa > Chordata > Aves > Charadriiformes > Recurvirostridae > Himantopus > Himantopus leucocephalus. The sequence continues at coordinate 110,966,666 of RSEF01000001.1, read as the reverse complement.
GATGCAATCCCTCAAGTGTAGCTTTGTCATTATTTTGTTACTACAGCCTATGCTGGAAGAGGAGTAGGTAAATGAAAACAGCTCCTTATTGGAGAAAGCTAGAGAAGATCTGAGATCCCTTTGATCATAATTGACTACAGGGTTTCCTTTTCAGTGTTTGAAAAAGAGCACAAAGAAATGTTTTTTTAAGGTAAGAGAATGTGTGTGGTTTTTTTGGTTTTTGAGGGTGGTTTTTTTACATCATTTTGTGTACTGTCTGATTTGCTATTTTTTTGTACGGAATTTCTGAGGTAACAAATAAAACCTCCTCAGGTTGATATTAAAACCCCATATTACCAAATATGTATGGTTTTGAAACAGGATGCCTTTTACCTTGGAACCTAGGAAAGTGTCAAAAACTGAAACTCAATGCCTGTATTGATTTGTCCAGGGTGACAAAGCTCACAGCTTTGACTGAGTTTCCAGACACCGTGCTCATCAATGCAGTCTTAACCCAATTCTTATAATTATTCACTGACAGTTGATTTTCTTTGATTATATTCGGTTCCCTTGCCCAATACACCTAGAAGACAGTGGCAGGATTATTTTGTGCAATTTGTAATGAGCACAAGATAGTCTCCATCTAAATAACATGTAACTGATAACATCTAAATGACCTCTGTTCCTTCATGCCCCAAGCTTTATGACATTTTGGAAGAATGACTCAATCAAATCTTTCCTCATAAGAAAATTTCAGTAGTATGAGTATGCAAGAAGCTATGATATATAGATGTGCTACTGTGATTCAGTGGCCACAGCAGGTCACATTGAGCCACTGCCTTACTCTAACATAACACGTCTGTCAAAGGTTGATTTGCAAGAGTACTCCAGTCTTCAGACGCATAAGCAATTGATGTTCTCCATCTCCTTAGCATGGGTTGAACTAAACTGTAAATTCAATTAACACCATGGACAATTCAATGATTTCTTCTCTGACTGCTCACTGGAGAGTAGCTGCGATCAGTTGCCATCCTGGGGAATGTGAGAGCCAAAATACGTACTCCAGATACTGGTTAAAAAAATAAACACAGAATTCTCTGATGTATAGTTTCTTAAGGTGTAAGAATCTCAGCATTTTTTCCCCAAAATAATTTTTAATATAGATCGCTGCTGTCCTGTCATAGAGAGACCTAGTTTTATCCTCTCAACTATATTTCTGCCTCTGCCCCATGCATTACATTGAATAAATCTACATCTTGCTAGGAAATGTAGTGCAGAGTGATTGATCATATTTCAAATAAAGCTTTGGGAAGACATATCTAATTTTGTCTTAATCTACTGTAGTTGGTCAGCATGAAGATTTTTAATAGGGTTTTTTTTTTTTTGTAAGATCTGAAGGTGAGTTACCTAGCTATTGAAAGCATTTTTATATCCTAAAATCCTTCAGAGCCTTTAAACCCACACAGTTCCTGAGGCAAACTCTATCAAGTTCACAGACTTCTGGTGTCCAGCAACAACTCTACAAATCTGCAAGGCCCCAGTACCTCATAGTATCTCTTTAAAGCTCATATAGCCCTAAGGCAGTCCTGTCCATCACAGCAGGGCCAGAAGGCAAAAACACAAGTAGGAGCAGGTGGTACGATGGATGGAGGAAGACTTCACTGCACCAGCACAGGAAGACTCGGCACTGGAGATGGGAGCAGGCAGCAAAGAGTGGATGCACCTGCACCTATGGAGTCTGCAATTGCTCTAGGTATCCCTGTCCTGGCAAGCAGAGATATACTCTATGATACATACACAAAATAGTCTATCTGATTCTTACTTGGACATAAACTTGTGTGCTTCTCACTACCTGTCTGCAAGACAGGAAGAGTTTACTCACTCTTCTCACGATAACCAAGAAAATGACTGTAACAGAAAGGATGCAATCCAATTCAAAATGTCAAAACTATGACAAAAATGGATATGAATTTAAAATTTGAAGCTGTTGCAGTTAGTCTGACACACAGAACTCATGGGGCAAAACACACAGAAGAGGAGAAAAACCCAAAATGCCGTGTATGATTATTAACACCATCACAGTACAGAGTGTGAAGGATTTCTCCTGCCTCTCCCCAATGGCAGTAAGCTCACTCACATAACACCTGAGTTTTCAAGAGCTTATGCTTTAAGGATGTTGCAAGAGATGATAGCTAAGTACAAGGAAACAAAAGATGCTAAAATAAAGTGATCATTGTTAGCTAACAAAATCAGCCTCCTTTCAGCTACTTGAGCATTGCTAGGAGCTCTGGGCACAGAGACAGAGGGGACCACAAGCAAGCACACAAGCGTCAAAGTCAGCCAAAAATCAGTATTTCTGATTACAGCTGAATTATTGCAAACCACTACTCACACTTTTTGTTATTCCCTGTCAAATTAAAACTGAAGCTGGAAAATTGATCATATGAGAAGAGAAAATCAGGTTTTCTGCTTATGGCTTCATCTTCAGGGTAGGATTAATGCTCTTTCTTGAAAACAATAGTAGATAAAAGTAGAACATTTAGAAAGGAGAAAGGAGAAAGACATGGAATTTATAGGAAGAAATGCTGGCTGGATTTTCTTCACAAGGTAGAGCAACCTTGATCAATAAAGTCACTGCACTGATGCCAAAGCAACATTAAGATTTACAGTATATTCACATTAACATATAGATAAAATCAGTGGATTTATTTTACAACATTAAGAGCTTCCAGTTACTACTGTAGTAGAAACTTCTTGAGTAACATATACAAATATACCATAAGATTTAAATTGCTTTCAATAATGACAGAAAGCAGGAAAGGAAAGTCCATTATCATGTTAGAGAAGTAATCCGCTTTCATTCTTGCATAGGTAGTTTATTTGCATTCAGCCTTATTACTAGACTTGGACTAGCCATCATTAAGTTTCATAAATAACTAACTTTCTATCTTTCTTGATATTTGTGAGAGAAGGTGTACCTATGCACAGTGTAAAATTCTCTGTCACAAGAGATGTTTTTCTCATCACTAGTAGGAGTAATGCCAGCTTAAGAAGGAAGTACCACCAATTCCACCAGGCTTCCAGACAGCAGCAATAAACAGGCAAATTTGTGTGAACACAAATATACACCTGTGCTCTGTAACTTGACCAATAAGCAAACTTGGGAAAACAAATAGAGCTATTAGTTTTTCTGCAAAAGTAGACTTAAAAGGTTACAGAGGAAGCAGGTGGTTCAGGAGGGAAATCCAGGACTCTACGAAGAGGAAAAGGTAGGTCAGACCTAACCTTTGGTATCTTTTCCGGATATGAAATAAAGCAGCGGTTCAATTCATGTCACTTCAGAGGAAGCAAATATCATAATATAACATCACAGACACATTGATGGGTTGACATAAAAAAAATAAATCCATCAACTGATAAGGTTTGTCTGACATTGGGTCTGGGGAGATGTGTCTGATGGGTCTGGCCTAACCAGCAAATGGAAATTTTATGAACTGGGACAGCAGAGGTTTCGACTTTGTGGGTGAAACTGTGCAACAGAAACTGTTTCATTCAATTCAATTCATTGGAGTATCGATTTTCAAGGTTGATGATTTATTAACGTAACACTCAGTACAGTTGGATCTCCCAGTAATGATGATGTTGTTACTGACACTGAAAATAAATCACTGTAAATCTTTAAGAGAACAGGAGCGCTTAGCTAACAAATTGGATGTCCTGGATTTGCAGAAGCTTGGGAAATCCTGCTAAGTGATATAGTGACATTTTTTTCTGTGCAAGTGTTCTCCCTTTTGACAACACTAGACAGAGCACAAGTTTGTTTAAACATACCAGGGTGTTTATAGCCTCATTTTTCTACCTAAATAGTCAATTGAACACACAAAGTATGCATTACACATCTAACTTAACTTCTTCACTACAAAAGCAACCCTACATGAAAATCAGGCAGAAATCTAGAAAAATTAATAACTAACCATTGGTGTAAATGCTTACCTGTCTTGTGTGGAATACTCGCAATTTTAATTACAAACAACGTAAGCAAGTCAGCAGGGATGGACAAGTGACTCTAAACTAACCACGTTTTGAAAATACTATATTCTGATCTGTGTGCTCCTTGGTGACATTGTTTGGCTAAAAATAGGTATATCTTCTATCGAATACCTCAGTACCGTGCTAGATAGACTCAGAACATTCTGGCGTTTCCTCTGCGTAGGTAAAAATCGTTTGGAGTACAAAAAACCAGAAGGAAACGTCAGCAAAACATATTCTCTTTGTATAGTTTAACCCCAGCCCCAACAAGAATGACAGAAACTTGCAAGAATCAAACCTGTCCTACATTAACTATGATTATAAGCTAAACAGCCAATAAACAACCATCTTTTCCCACACAAATGGAGCCCTTCAGATTTAACACAGTTCCCACTGAACAAAACACTCACATTTAGCACAGTGCTTTATGTACTGGCATAAAGTATAAAAAGGACTAAATTTAAGGACTTGACTAGACATGGAAATGAATTTGTCTTTTGGTCTAGTCACTTGCTGTACTGTACCTTCAAATCAGTTCAAATCAAAACAGAGCACTGCTGCAGTGACTGTATGAGATACCTCATCTTAGTGTGGTGTTGAGACTTGGGTTCTGCTGCATCTCTTATATAACCTTATTCTCTCTGTTGGACTTCATTTATTTCTATAGGCCAGTTTAGAAAAGCTCTGGGGACACAGAAGACAAGTATGGGTTCCTCTGCTCCCTAGTCATCTCTTTTCATGTCTACCTGGCAGACGCCTCACAGAGCACCTACCACTGAAGTACAGGCAACTTCATAGACCTGGAGGATTTTCCTTCACTAGCACTTTCTCACCGTTTTATCTGCTGACAATAATTTTCAACACATACTATTTTAATTAAGGCTGTAGTTGGAGGTAGGCAGGTCTTTCTTTTCTTCATAAAGGGAAATGAGTACACCCAAGATCATCAGGACTCTACATACCATGGAAGTAATAATACTGCTTATCAGCCTTCTGCTATATTGTTACTCCATAATCACTTTTAGACTGCCAGAGACAGTCCCAACCAAAATGTAGACCATCCTCTGCGGTAAAAAAAGATACACTAAATGCTTAGTTGCACTACACATTACAAAAATGCATTTCTACAAGCTTAATTACAGGAAGCTAATACCTTCACAAGGGGATCATGGCTTCTTTTTTTGCTAGGGCCAACCAGTTTATTTTGTTTCCTTACAAACTTTATTTTCAAACATATGTTTTTTTACTGTGAGAAAATAACCTCGGTAAGCAGAATATACTACAAGCAATTCTGCCTATTTAAATTGTAGCCCAGGCACTAGTAAATAAAAATCCCTCAAAAATTCTGTCTGCAATTAGGCAAAACTGTAAATGAGCTGCAAAACTGAGAACTAATTTGTCACATTTAGTCACAGCCTTGACAAGAGGCGTAAAGAAGAATCTTCCCTGAAGCACCCAAAATTCCCTGCTACATAGCTCTGTAGTTATACTCAAGAGGTGATCAATTAGCTAAAGCTCATTAAAAGATTCACCACATTCTTTCTACGCCAGGGTCAGACCACCTATTGCAATACAGAGGAAGAGATCAGCAGCCACGTAGTGCTCTTCCATACACTCTCTTCAATGAGCCAGGGACTGATGCAAGACGTTAAGCAAACCTCTAAAGAATATGGGTAAAATCTGACTTCCTGAAAAATATAGGCAACTTAGAATGAAACAGACATAAAAAATAGTGAGTGGCAAAAAATCTCAACTTTTTATTCAGGATGGGTTCTCTCTTGGACTGGCGCTCACACAAGCCAATCCCCCTTGCTTCCTCAGTAAACAAGAAGCAAAATGAAGACGACATATATACATCTGCAGAAAACCCATTGAGTCAGAAGTTACTGCTGTTTGGGAATTTGAAGGCTTTGCTGATTAAGCAGGACTAGGTCTCTAAACATGCTTCTTTTTAAATTTTGTATAATGTAGAGGTCTTGGGGCTAAAAATCTGTGCTTGACTGAATATAACGTATTAGGTCTCAGTAAACTTATAACAAAAATACCAAATGGGCTCCAAAAAAAAGAGAGAAGGAATTAGCAGAGATACAAGACATGTAAATGAAGCTTGTTTAAATGTGAAAAAACTTGCTGTGAATTATATTTATATTAAATCCTGGCAGCTCTGTCATGAGCTTTGTAGCAGAGTAGCATAGATCTTCACTGTTGAAGGCTGGGAGCAGCAGTAGCCTCCTCCTCCTCCTCCTGCTGGCAAGGGAAATATGGAGCAAGAACAGGAGAGGTGGATTTTGCAAGAGCTGCCTCAGCAGCAGTGGTTGAGTGAAGGAGAGCAAATTCAAGCGATTAGTAAGTCCAAGGCTGCTCTAGGACTGTAGTCCAGTTCCGAGAGTCTGATTTCCTTGCCTCTGCAAATGAGTGCACAGAACACGCATTACACTGAAACCCGTGTACTGGTGATGCCTAAAGATTGCTAACTACCTGTCGGTGGTGGGACCAGCAGAGTTCTCAACCAGAGAAGCCGATAGAGAGGAAGTAATCTCAGTTATTTTCACCATTTTTCATTACCTACTAAGGGACTTTTCTGCCACTGATTTCTGGTTATACTCTTATTAGATATCTTTAGCTGCTTGTAACTACTTTTGTAAGCCAAAATATCAGTATGTGAGCATTCATCCAGATTAAAAAAAATTGCCCTAATTGAAAACCTGACTTCATTTACTTTGACTGTTCAAGTTGGGTAGCACTTACTCAGATGTGTAGTCACAGTAAATTCAGGGCAGTGCAATTTAGTCCTGTTTTATTCCAGATATGGCAACTCTGTCATATGTAATTAATCTACTTCACATCCATCTACTATGATGGACTTGACTATCTGAGCTCCTTTGTCACCGGTACGTTAATGTCAGGGAGCCACTTTCTGCTGACAGTGACAAAGTTGTAAATCTAAGGTAAGTCTGTTCATCGGAGATGAGTTCAAAGGCATGTAGGATTTGTCCCTGTCAATCTGCTTCAAGCCCCACGCATATGGGAGGTTGTAGAAAGATTTTTCTGCAAAGGGTTTGGATCAGGCTCCATGTAAGTGAGTGCTCTCAGAGGCAGTAATGCAGGGCACAAAAATCATAGCTGGATTAGTATTTGTGTCACATACCTAGAAAGCTTAGTGGAGCTGCAGCTGCTTTCCCTAGGTTCTCTTCACAAGCAGAGTGCCTAACTTACGTGGTCTCAGCAATTCTCTGAATATCTCTCTTTCCATCTGTGAAACAGACAACCTTGGGAGATACATTAAACTACCCAGCTTATTTAGGTCCTTCAACTTGCATGGTGTAAATAGCTTGTCTACTTATCCCTACAGATTTACCACCGCCATATGCAATGCACCTCTTGATAGCAAGGTGAAGTCTCCACTGATGTTTCAAGTGGGGTCATTCACTTGAGGTTAGGAAAGTTCTCTTGTATCTGACTGTACGTAAGCCTTTATGACCCCAAATTTGACGCTTCTCTTACATAAGATGAATTTGTCTTGGCAGGTGCTTGATTGAAACTCCTGTTACCCTAAAGGGGGACCTATAATTATGAAGGAGTCCTCCTAAGAGCTGGGAGAGTTCAATTCTTCCCTTAACACAGGCATCATTGCAATCAGCAGGAATTACAGTGGGAGAACAGGAGCCAGGCAGAAAAGCATAAACAGATTAAAAGCAGAAGTGATTATTTTAGTAATTAAACATTTCTTAGCTGAAATTACATGAAATGCAAAAGCAGCATGAAAGGTCAGGAGAGATTTTTGAAAGAGTGCTCCAGAGGAAGGGAAGGGGGGAAAAAAAAACCAATTAAATGCAAAGATGGAAGGTTATGATGCATAGAAGATTATTCCAAACAAGTGGCTGCCAGCAACAAACTGCATTGTTTTGAATGTTTAATTAATAAAATAATCTTTTTCATTAACCGTTGCCATGGGGGAAGATGGATTAGAAAAAACACAGAGAAAATAAACCAGACACATTTCTTTCTTGTATTTACATAAATGTAGAAATCTGAAAAGCAAAACTAATTGTTTATCTCCAATATTAAGCGATCAGAATGAATATGTGGTTATTACTTACGCTGTATGTGCAGGTCCAATTTCCTAAATAACACCAGAATATGGGTTGTATGGAGGGACCTTCTGAGACAGGCCAGGAGGTTGCTTGATTGAATCTCTGCTTGAACTTCGAGAGCACACTATATAAGGACAGCCAGACGCTTTGACTCCACTACTTTGATTGCAAAGCAACTCCTGAATGCTACTTTTTTCTTGTTTCAAAGCATGACCTTCAGCCATTTTAGAGGTACTGTCAAGACACTCGAGTTCTCTAGCTCAAATTTTAAAGCTCACCCACATGACACCACAACTAAACAAGACATATACACTAATTGCTTGCTGAGAAAAGTCTCTAAGATGTACTGATTATTTGGTGTAATTGCAATTTTTTTTCCTCTCCTCAAAATTGCCAGTTCAACTTTGTCACATTAAAAGGAATATAGTTTCAATATTTGTCTGTTAGAGTCCTAGGACTTTCACTGATTTATCTATCAGAGCCCCAGCAAAGGAATCCCACTGAGTCAGATTCACAAAAATCGAAATTAGTTATTCTATTGAGAGCAACAGAACAGATTCAAGATTGCCATTGATAAATTCACTGACTACAATAGCACTACTAATTAAGGTTAATATTGCTAGCAAAAATAATAATAATAATAATAATTATACTACAACAACCCAGAGGTAACATTCACCAGAGGGTGAAAAGTGCAGTGCTCAATCAGAAAGGCGTCCCTGCCGGGGTGGAGGAAGAGAATGCAGCCCATCAACTGGTCCGTCAGCTATAGAGATTCTTCTCTCCCCATTTAACAGTCATTTTCTCCTTTTACCCCCGAAACTACAAGGTTCCCCCCCACCCAGGTGACGTGTAGTATGATTTGGGTGGAGAGACAAGTGCTATATGTTTAGCATGATCTCGATAGTCTTCATTGGCATATTAAGGGGTGTCAACTTTAATATGCATTTTGTGGATAATGAGGCAAAGGTCGTCATCAGGCATAGTAGCCTTCCAAAGAAACAAAGAACTACACAGTGTCTGTTATCTTGCTTTTGTTGATGAAAAGCAGGGCTGTCCTGCCTACACAGGACTCCATCCTTATCGGCATACCATTACAGCCAGGCAAGTCTCCACTCCCCTGGGTTGAACAAGAGATAACAAGGCCAGTCTTAATTATTCTTTGAGCACAGAGACTTTACCTCATTATCTAAGTTCCACAACCTTGACACAAGGCACTGTGTCTTCCCCTGCCCTTCTCATCCCTCAAAATGACTCAACACATATCCAACGCTCGCAGTAAAATCTTTACCCTTGCAATCAAATTGACTACCTCCCTGGCATTGCCTAAGTCAAAGCATGGGGAGGAGGAATCAGGGTAGCAATAGGAAAATGTTGTTGATCTTCAGTCAAGTGCTAGTAGATAGACCTGATATGACCAGCAGCAGCCTCCATCAGCAGTTAAAATCTTATGTTTTCCCAGTAGCTTGATCTCAAATGTGGACAGGCCATGTTCAGTGAATATACAACTCAATAAGAATCAGCCATTATATACAAAAGGCTCTCCAAGTTACAGGCAAGCAGTAGTTTTTACAAAATGTATGCAACTTATCCATAGTCAGTCAGACTTTTACAGGGATGTTCCTGATCCAAAGACATCTTTATTCCGAGATCTCACGCCCCTTCTGCAAATCACAAATACACAGAACTTTAAAATAGCCTGCAAAATTTGCCAGCAGAACTGTTTGGATGGGCTACAGGATGCACTTTTTTCTTTACTCTGTTGTGAGTAATACTGAAAGATAGAAAAGGCACATGAGGCAAATAGCACCCGTAAAAGGAAAAAATCAGGGAAAAAAATAGTCCTGCACTTAAAACTGCCAAAAGTCCTAAGCAACCACAAACAGGACATAATGACCTCATGTGAATGATACCCTTTTTTGTACACATGTCTAACAGATTGAGATAGTTACCTCCCATGAATCAGAAAGGATAAATAAACCCTTGGCAAGAGTAGAGACTGAAGGTGTTTGTTATTCTCTTTTAAGAGGAAAAAGGTGAGCAGGTGGCCTCTGAAGGCAAAAGGAATTGAATAAAGTGCCAGTGTGTAGACGTTCAACCTCTTTCTTTGTGTTCTCTGCCTATTGTGTGCTTTGCTGTGCCAACGCAATCCCCTTCTGCCTTCAGGACTAGTCCACAAGGAAAGCTGAGCTATTGCTCAGAACTCTGACATGATCCATGATTAAAGCGAGGCCTTGATCAAATGCAGTTTTTAGACTCTCAGCTTGCTATTCTATGCAAGAGAGTGACTTTGTCACACCACATGAATCAAAAGCCCAACTGGATGCTGTTGTAAATAAAAACACTTTAAACAACAACAACAATAAGGAAGAATGAAACTTTGATCAAGCTACAGTTAATTGATTAAAATGTCCATTTCGTTGTCCTTTCATGTCTAAACTTCAGTAAACAACATGAGAGAGCAGAATCCAGCATGCAGTAGTAGAAAGGAGGCCACAAAGGAAAGCCTGGCAAGTAAACAAAGATTAAAAAGAGAGGAAAAAAATAGATTATACAAAATAAATACAGAAACCTACTGTGCTCATGCCCAGAAGCTTAACCCAATTCTCCAGCTATGCCACTAAAAGGCGGAGGAATTTATAACCATCAGCAAAACACAGACTCTTATTTGCATTTATTTTTCTCACAGTAACCATATGAATTCTTTTCTACCAAAACCACAATACGATTTGTGCAAAAATAACCTAGTATAATACTTCCAATAAGAAAAGGATTAAGCACTGGGAAAGGATATTGACTTTCATTCTTATGAAATCTGAAAATAAATCTTGTCTTTGGTTAACATGTAAACCAGGTTTCTCTGTTAAAAGGAGAAGTGCTGTAGTTGCAATTTATCTCTCATCTGAGAGGTATCAGGATGGTCCCCAAGATTCAATCATTCTCAAATACATTCAGGCATATTAACAGCAGCAGGGGCCAGTGAAATGCTTCAAGATACTTACAAGTAGTCAGGAAGCTTACAGGCTCCTTTTCTTATACAATCAAAAGAGACCCCCAATCCCTCAGGCAATTCAGCACCCTGATACTTCAACTTCCGCTCTGAATTTTCTCTCAAGATCAAGGGTCCCTCCACAGTTCAAATAAAAAGCCTAGGGACACCCGCCTCACTTACCAAAGTTCATCCTTTCTAATTATCCCTCTCAGTCTTGAAAGTCTCCTTGGCATTAAATCCACTTGAGCTTCAGCTTAATTTAATAATTTGAGACGCAAGAGTAATCTGAGACTGAGAGCTGCTTTTGGAGAAATTCCAGGTCATGTTTTTATGTACAGAATAGTGTTCTTATTTAATTTTTTGTTGTTAATAAAATGTCCTGCCTGGTTGCACTTCAGTGTCATTTGAGCTCTGCAACAGATTCAATATGCAAGCGTAGGAGGGAGAGAGAAATCCAAGTGTAACCCACTCAGTTTCCAATGCTCTCAAAGAGGCTCTGAGAGTGCAACGGTCTGAAGTAAATCAGCAACACCCAAGGATAAAATGGCTTATTCTTCCATGGACTACAGGTACTGAAATTATCATGATAGATAATAAATAAGTAATAGAGCTAACATGACTTGAGGGCAGTAGCTACTACAGAGCAACAAAATTACGTAATTCAGACATGTAAATTATAGACATAGGTGTATAGCCAAAAAAGGCATTTATAAAACCTCAGCTATCATCCTGAAAAGGCCTGGTAGTCAGCTCTCCCCTGTCATGGCAAATCATTACCCTCACTTATTTACTAAATGTGTTTGTTATTAAAACTTAACTAATTCACTTCTATATGTGGTTATTGTTAGACTATATTTTCCACCTGCATAAAGTAAAAAGTTTTTTCCAGCCATGAATCACTAGCATCTTTGTAGTGGAATATGACTAACATTCCATTTCCACTAAACTAATGCAGTGGACGAACCAACAAGTTGAATTATTTATTTAGAAAAATTGGCCTAGGATTAAGTTTTATTAATGTACTACTTTCCTTTCTAAGTTTTCTGTGGACAGTTGGTGGAATCCTGCATGTGAGATTCAGTACTGACTCTTAAAAGAAAAAAAAAATCATCAGAGAGAAGGATGCAAACAATTACACACACATGCAGTGCAACATTCTTAAATGGTACTTGCTTCTCACCTCCAACCAACTACTCTATGTTCAGGTAAGAAAAAAATTGATTTAAACAGGGACTGCATAAATATAATTCTGGTCACTTAGTTTAAACTGTACTGTGAGCCAGAGTGGAAATGGGGATATGATATATTAGGTTGTTCTTCAAATTGGAAATTTAGACTCATCAGCTTCGAAATTTTAACACTTCCATTGCAAAAAATGGCTTTACTTTATACCACCTGGCTACCCCTAGATGAGATCTTTGTCCGCCTTAAGAAACACCATGTTCCTCTGCTGTAGGATAATACCTTGCTGTTCCTTCCTCCAGCCACTGTTTTCCTCAGAAAGCCTAAACGGCTGTAAATGTAACCCTTCTTTCCCTGCTCCTGCTTCTGATCTCCCTTCTTTTTTCTTTCTCTGTTATCTGATCCGCACCTCCCGTTCACCCGTTTGCAATTTGCAGCTCAGCAGCCAGGTGACCAGGAGCAGAGCTGCCCCTCGTATCTCTGCTCCCTTTGGAGAGCTCTGCTGGGCCCCACAAAAGTGGGAAATTGATTTTCAGAGCTGACGTGGAGTCCGCGGCTTCCTGCGGTATAAATCTGACTTGTCCGATTTCCCAGCACCTTCTTTACTAGAATTTCTTCTTGGCTCAGCCTTCTGGTTTTGCCTGCACTATAACTCACACGTCTGTAGCACTTACGGCCTAAAATCTTGCCCTATTATGTTTCTTCCTTTTTGATGCACGTTCCCATCACACACTGGGCTCCTAAATTGATCAAATTTAAGCCTACTCTGATAAGAAAAAAAAAGGTATATTTTAAACTTCTTATTGCTGCATCAATACATACAGAATAAGAAAGGTCTAGTTGGCACAGCAACTGACACATTTGCAAGCCAAAGTGATTGCTGTCATCCCTAGGCATCTTCAGCTCCCCAAAATGGAGAAAATCTACAAAAAGTATGAATGATAGACAAAGAGTTACAGTTATTGATTAAGACACAAATGCTTTTGTGGGTCACGGCATCCGCAAGGCTTTGCATTGTCACAAGCAGGTGGCTGATGGTGTCCTCAGTCCTCACATGCACGAAAAGGCAGCAGAGGCAAACATTTGAGAAACTGTGAGGGCATGTCATTAGCAGTGTGATTTATGTCCAGGTTAATTTTTGCCCAGGTGAATATTGGAGTCATAACTTACATCCTAATTAGAAATGTAGAGGGGCAACAGCCAACTGACCTGCATTAGAAGGTGTTAAAGTATTTCCCAAACCTGAGTGTCACTACTTCTACTAAAGCACAATGAAATCCCTCTCCCTGGGGATGTTGTTCAAATCAACCCTTCCCTTAGCCAAACCACCAGCTAACCAGCACCAGTCCTCGCTGGGACTCCACTTAAGAGCACTGCTTTATGGCCACCAACCACATGGAAAAGGAGGGGGATGCAGATGCCTTGGGAATAGCATACGGGGGAAGATATAAGAGAGACTTCACCTGTCTTTCTCAGCCTCCAATAATCCGCAGTTCAGAAATTCCTAAAGCCTGTAGATGTAAGGCTGAGTTTAATTGCCCTCATAATTCCCTTTCTCTTCTATGAAGGTATCTTATCATTTGAACCTGGGTACACTTTGGGCCTCCACACCCTGGGACAAATAGCTTTGGTTTCAGTATCACATGCTGTGTGCTTTGAGCCTTTCAGTTGACTGATTCATTGGATGTCTCTATACCTGGCACTATGGGAAACACTGAATAATTATTACCTATTCCAATTTTTGGTGCTTATCATGATTTGATAGGCTTCTATCATAAATGCAAGCACCACTGTCTCTTTTCCAGGGTGAAAAAAATCTTCCCCAGTCTGCTTAACCCCTAACCATGTGGAAGTCATTTCACACTTTTTAGCCATCCTGCCGCTCTCCTCTGTACATCACATAGTCCTACTACACCCAGAGGCGAGGAACACACCCTGCACACGTTCTTCCAGAATTATTTTTCAGCAACCATTGCACTTTAGCTTTTGAGCTTTAAGCTAAAATTTTCAGAAATCTATCCACTGTAAGACTACAATCACTTTCCCAAGCTAGTGAGGGTTCAGAGCACAGTGCAGAATTGCCTTCTGTAGTGGAGCACTTAGAAAAAAAACATGCTCCTTACAGATGATCAGAGTGTCCAAATGATAGAACAAAAATAGGAATTACCAAGCAGGCCCCAGCTTCTTCATTCCTTTTAATTATTCTCTTACTGTCTTCTTTGTTGTACCTGGTTCCAGCTGGGAACAGAAGGGGATATCCAAAACACTGCTGGGCATAACCAGCATAACTAATTTTTGTTTCAGAACCAAATTCTACTAGCAGAACTTAAGTGTTTATCTGATACTTATTTTTCTTGAATGCACACATTAGCTCACCTAATCTGGGCTTTCCCACACCCCTCTGACTCTTTGACTGCTTACCTTATAGATGTTGCTTAAATGTTCTACATTTCCAGTTATCTGATAAAAAATATAGTACTGAAAACAAAAAAGTCAAGACAACTTCACGCTAAAACCCAAGTAACACTATGTAGAAAGGGAAGAACAACCTAGATATCTAAGCATTAAAACAAAAATAAAAATTAATGAAAGATGGTAGGGCATATCATATCCAATGATGAAGGGAAAAAGATAAAAGAAAGAAGCAAATTTCACATAGTGGTTAGCATCTGAAATCACATTGCATTGCTGCACGACAGTTAATATTGCAGTAGTAAGAGGTTATTAAAAAGAGTTCACAACTCCATTAAACAAGTATCTTAATGCTGGACATCACGTTTTTAGACGGCTAACATAAAATAAAGTGAGACAATATCTTGACTTCTAATGTCCTATTATTATTCCTATTTCCATTTTTACTTTTGCTTAAAGAGATACATTAAAAGCACAATATACCCAAATAAAATGTTTTAAAACTTGAATTTTGTAGATCTCAAGACATCCAAATCAACACACACCAAAGGCTAATGCAGTCGGGCATGGGGGAAGTGAATTACACCTATCATGTAAAACCTTGGTTAAGTTTTATTAGAGAGAAGGAAAAAAATTGCTCCAAAGCTCCTAGGTATTTTATCTTGCTGAGTTAAAAACTTGTGAATATAGTGGTTTTAAATGGAAGTAGTGTCATTTTTACTAAAGCAGCATGAATGTCACAGCTGTAATAATAGCCCACTTGTGTCATTGTCCAGGCTTAAGCATATATGCACACAAAGAGAGACAGAGAACTGCTGTCAGTTATATCTTTATTACTTCTAGAGTGACTGATGCTTTGCAGCCCGAACATACACCCCCAGCACCAAGCTTGATGGTTTTTTTCTCATTTAACTGCCCAAATGTACATCCCTAGCCACTAGTTGGATTTTCTGTTATTGCCTCATGCTTGCAGTGCCTGATATATGAGCTCTAGGCAACTGAGCTCTTCTCTCCAAGAAACATCAGATGAACAGCACTCTGGAAACACTAAAGAGTTTCCCGGTATCCCATCTGACTCCGATTAAGCTTAAAATATAAAGAGCTAATATTGCTGCCTGTGTAAGTACTGACTACCATGAATAACGGCCCCACAGAAATCTCCCCAGAATAGACGCACTGCCCTCACTTGTAGCACTAAATCACTAAATTATGAAGTAATATTGGGGTAAAGATTACACAAGCAGATATTTAACAGGTACAATATCTAGGCATATTAGCTTCAAACAACAAGAAAATTTGCCTGCAAGTACTGCATAAGCAATTTTCTTTTCTTCTTTGCAACAGTGTAAACAACTTCTACACCTTGGAAAGGCAAACAAACAGCCATGTACAATATATTTAATAACAGACCACTAAAAATATTTCTGCTCAAATAGTCAGAATTGCAGCAGCAAGCCTCGAGCTAATAGCTTTTATGGATCCATTAGCTTGAGTAGGTACTGAATTTTTGAACTGGAATAACAGATTTGCATATACTGCCTCAAATCTGTGCCTTGCAAGGTGTATTTGCTAATTTTGAAAGATGAAGCTAGTAATTTAATATCTGAGTATGCCTGAATAGTGCATTATATGAAATGCAACGCTTTTTAGTCTCTCATCTAATTTATCAATGTGCCATATTTCAATAAGGAAGGTCTTTTTCAATCATCTCATTTAAATGTCAAAGATACTTAGTACAAACATTTCTAAGATATTAATTATTAGACTATTGATGCATTTGTATTTCAGCAAGTAGTCGAATCACACATTTCAATTTAGTTTTAAACTTATGTCCAATTTATGTAAAACATTTTCACATGGTTTTCAAAGCTATTAGTATTAGTCAGACATAGTCTTCTGGTAGGTAATAGCAAGTTTTACAAAAATACATTTCCACAAGTAGTGAAAGTAATTTCACCTAACTGAACTCACTGCTGTAGCTTTTATTTTTTCTAATGCAAAAAATGCACAGTGCCTCCCATTACTGAATTTACCTCTAAAAAAGCACAGCTTGCTGCTGGGAATTTCTTGCAATTCAAATGTATTTTAGCCCATGACCATTGCTGCTGAAATCTATGGGTATTATGTTAGTGTAGATTGTTTCTCTAAGAATGAAGGCATAAGATGCAAAGGGAGGTAGTCGCACCGTTGACTATAATGTGAAAAAGGAATGGCAGACTAGCCTATACCCCAAACCTATGCGGTTTTGGATGAAAGGGAAGTCAAACAAGGAAGTTTTTCAGGGATGTTGAATAGGACCTCCTCTTTGCTTTGGGGGGCTTTCTTGAATGCAATCTACCATATTTTTATCAATACAAAGGGATACTTCCTCTGCTACAGAAGAGAAGCTTTTTAAACTACTGAGCTATGCGTATAAATAACTAGGGAGAAAAACATGACAAAAAATGGAGATAAATACAAGTAAATTGCTAGATAATCTTTCCTGTAGATTGCACTTTAGCTAAATTAGCTGTACTGATCTTAATTATCCAAATGGCTCTATTAAACAAATGAGATGTCTGAGAACCACACAGGAATATGCATTCTGATTTTGCTCCCCAACCTGTTTGATTAATATGCTACAAAGCTAATTAATCCTAAGGGGAAACAGAAGGAGTTGTGCTTCATACTACACAGGTTACCAGTTGTTAACTAGTAATACACTCAAAAAAACTTTTAATCTAAAGGGTGCATTCACTATTCATATGTTCTCTTTTTAATATTACATAATAGGACTGCTTAATTATTGCTGACCTTCCCCTTAAAACCAACTATTATAGCATAAATTTGAACATTCAAAAAACATACCAAAGTAATTGTGTAGACGCACTTGCAAAGTTCTACTTATAGGAAAACTTTTAATGTTGTTGTTAAGTACTGAACTGCAAACTACAGTACTCAGGTTGTGGGACTTGAATTTTCCAAACAGAAAAATTTCACCATGATTTTTTTACCCCTAAAGCAAAGACATGCGTAACTTTGAACATGATGTAAACCCTGAAGATGACTCATTATTTGTTCGCAAGCCTGTCTGTCATACAGAAAACTACTGAATCCTATGATGATATATAAATAGATGACAATATATGTTCCATAAAATAGGAAAATATTTTCCTCATTCTCCTGCATATAAGTTGAGTAGACAGCCTGCCATGTAAAACAATAGGAAACAGTACAATTGAAAACATGTCAGAAAAGAGTAGAAAATCACTTAATAAGACTTAAGAAGAGGGAATATCCTGGGTATCTCTGCAAAGCCCTGCCTTGCATTGACTTACAGTACCATAGAAAGAAGTTTAAGAAGCAAAATGCACTTTACCAAAGTTCAGGTTAATGTGCAACTTCATCACAATGAGTACCTAAATGTTGCAGAGGTTTTTCACAGGAAAGAAGGTCTTTTAGGTGAACTAAAAGGCAGATTAGATCGGAGAGCTGGAAATGGAATGTGCTAGATCACCAAAACCTTTACAGCAAGATTTTCTTAGATGTAGTAGTTGAAAAATATGCAGTCTGTGATATACCGTTAGAACAAGTAGTACAAGTTGGCTGTATTATTGTCTACTAAAATGAAAATTACACTTTGTGATATCACCAGAAAAACAACGTTTTAAATTGCATATGATGAGTGAAAAGTAAGCACACATAAATAGTCTAATAATGGCTGCCTGCTAAAATAAACAAGGATGTACGCAAAGGAAATGTATACACCTTAATTTAAAAAAGATGCTCTGATAGAAGCATGGTGTTTGTGGTCTAAAAGCATCATTCTTCTTTGGCCTAAAGACAACTGACACTACAGACAGAATGCAAAAAACACTGAAGCAAAGGTTTTGTGGGTCAAGTTCTAGAAGAAATGACAATAAAGTAGTTGAATGGTTATGTCACTTGAGAATCTGGGCTTGCCTTTGCATTTCAGGACATGCATGTCCTGCCCTACCTCAGAATGTTTTGAGAGAAAGTGCAAAGAGGGAGAGCTTCATAAGGTACATTCACACCAAAAATGCCCTTCCAAGAAAACACCTTCCTGTACTCTTTACGTGATTATGCTTGGACTGCTTCCACAGACGGAACAGATCATGTTACACCGTTTTAAATCTTTTCAAGCTGTATGTCTTAGGACACAAGATTCTTGCAATTCTATCACGTAAAAGAGACTTCCCATTACTCAGGTTAGTGTAAGATTTCCCATTGCTGGAGTGCTACAGTTTTTGTAAAACATTTCTCCCTGGGCAATTTTATAACAAAGGATATGAGTGATGAACCAGTGACTCACTATAGGATTTCAGTTGCCACCTAACCATGAACTTTAAGTTTATTATGAAATCAACCAGCATGGCAACTACTAAACAACAAATGATAAAAAAAATACATTTACTTATTACAGTCATCATCAACATTATTACATATGTTACATGTAATAATATTTATATAAAATTGTATCTTTATTATACTACTTATGACAAAATTTACTTGATAGCTCTTCAGTGTAAGGAAATGTAAGGATTAATTAGCCCTGTGAAAATACACATTCTGCTAACTTTATTTTTAAAAGTCTGGGAAGCTCCTTATAGACATTTAACTCTATGAAACCAAGAAATGTGCCGAGCTTTAGGGCTAAAGATTTAGAATCTCTGTGTTCCCAAAAGAGGATTTTTCCAAAAAGAAAAGTCATGATTTTTCTTCAAAGACGCTTTGAGCTGAATTATATTTGAAATACTTAAAGAAATAAAGCAGAATAAGAAAGGCATCATCAAGGTGTTTCAGCTACTGATAAGATTTATAAGCATACCTTTGGCTAGCAATCTAATACAGACTGCCACATTCAAAAAATTACATATAATTTGGCATATTTCTCTCAGAGGGATGTTTTAACTGTCAGTGGAATATAGAGAATAGATATAAAAACAGCAGATGGGATCAGAACATTGGTTCACTAATCCAGCTAAAAGCACTTATATGAGAGGAAAGTCAGAAACAACCCTAGTAAAAAATTATATTCTGTTATCACAAAATAAGTCCTTACAATACAAAACATGTCCTTGTCTTTTAGTATCTAGAGCGGATTTCTTACTCCATCCTCTATTTCTCTCTTTAATCTACATTAACCTGCTGCAGGAAATAAAAAAGCAATTTAATGTCTTAGAGTAAATATCTTTAAAAAGGTTAGAATGCCATTTTCTCTCTTTTAGAGCTTTGTACAGCTGCAGAAACATACTATCAAGCTTATAGATAGAGATTTTTCTTTTGCAAAATACACCTTTGCAATTACAGAAATTATTCCCAAAGTTTATCAACTAGATTTGTGCAGATACATGTATGCACGCACATATAAGCCCGTTTAATAATTTATAGTATCCTGTTGGTAAGAATAGGAAACAATGCAGAAACACAAGTAGAAAATATTAAACCAGGAGATATTCATGTTTCATAAGCCTTTGATAATTTTCTTTTTAGAACAATATCTACATTTCTACATTTTTCATGCTTTATCTTTTCAATTATGCCTACACCATGCTCCAGTAGGCAGATTAAAAAGGAAAGAAGAAACAGTAAAAGAGTAAGTGGAATAAAAAGAGTAGAATTCTAGAAAAATGAATGAAAAAAAAAGTTAAGTGAACCACCACTGTAAGAGGTTGAAAAGCAGCCATCTCTGATATTACTGGAAGTCTCAAAATTGTCAAAGTTAATTTGCAAAAGATGAAAACAGAAGCAAAGCTGCCTCTTGTAAAGAATGCCACTACCTGCTAGCATGCCTAAAAGTAGACAGAACCTCAGCCAACAAAAATCCTTTGAGGAAAAATATTACTTGTGGCATGAATGAGGGCATGCTGGGAAGCAACTTAGAAGATTGAGGAAGAAATGTTCACATCAAGACCTATTTAAGATAAGACCGGGCAGACGAGGAGACTGTAGGTAGGAAAGGAAGGTCATAGCATGGACTAGACATAGAAGTCAGAAAGATGTGGACAAATTAATATGGGAGGTAGGGAGAGATGGGAGAAGGTCAAAAAGAGGAAGGGAATTCACAGTGTAAGAGGTGGGTTTCTAAATGTCTCCACGCTTCTGAGGAACATCTAGGGATCATGAGAGAAAAAGAAATTGGATAGTAAAAGGAGAGCACGTGCAGGACATGGGGAGGAGATTAATCAGGCCTGAAGCTCGGAGAACAGACACGTACACAAAAATGTCACTGAATAAGTTAACCTTTAATGAACATTGTCATGCCAATAAAAGCCCCGAGTCAGGCTTTGCCACCAAGAATCTCTATTGAGTTAACTTGTATTATTCTGAAAGAAGACATATGAACACTAGTAAAATCTTTCTGCTTTCACCATTTGTTACCTCTATCCTTCAGGCTGTTGCTAACAGCCATAGTGGCAGAGGTGCTGCAATGTAGACAACATCTGTGCAAGCAGGGAGATGTCTAGGAGGAACTGAGAGCAACTGAGATGAATGGGGAGGACCTGACTCTGGCAGTTGTTTGCAAGTGGAAAAAGAGATCATAAAGTCCAATTAGGAGAAAGCAAGCAAAGTCTTGTTTTGAGCAGCTAAAATTGCATTCTTCTGTCCACTGAAGGAACAGTTTTCCATCAGTTGAGTATATGATCGTGCTGAGATAGGGGCTTTAAGAAAAATCATGGGACAGGTCAAAACAAAGCTTTTGTTTTCAAGGACTTACAACTGTTAATCAGCTACATACTTGTTTTGGAGATGGTCACTGGCTCTAGATCTTTTAAGACAAGCAAAAAGTAATGAAAGAACAGATGAACGAAGGTCCTCTTTCATTCTGTACTGTTTGATAGATAGGGAGGAATGACCAAGGAGTTACAAAATATCTCAAGTTAAATTCATAGAGAGGTAGATTCGGGACATGAGCAAAAGAAAATGAAATTAGAAGTAGAAGATAAACTGGAGTTAGCACTTGACAAATCTTGGCTTTGTCAGACTCAGTAGTTTTCATTCCACAGAGGCCAACAGGAGAAAAATGGCACCTAACTGAGGTGAAAGGCTCAGTTTCGAGAATGTCTTTTGAAAATAATACAAACCTCACTTAGCTTCATGCTGCAGCAGAAATTTTTTTTTGTGTTTTTTCATGGAAGGCTTCACTTTGATAGCCCAAGCTGCTGCTGGCCAGAACTGTGTGCAAGAATTCTCCCTGCCCAGGGAAAAGAACAGGGAAGAAACCTGACTGTCGCAGACATGTGACAATAATGACCTTGCTTTGAAACGTTCGCAGAAAATAAGGCAGTATCTGCCAGTAAAGGAGGTGCCCAGAAATATTATTTTGTTTCTTAAAAAGTAAGAAAATGTGTCTGACAAAAAGCCAAAACAACCCAACCCACAGATAATTTTGTGCTAGGAGGGCAATACAACACTGCCCCCTTTGGTTTGAGTTAGGCTGTTCATCAACAGATACATCTGTGACACACTGTCACAATAAATACATTTGTGTGCAAATGACACATGCTAATCTGTTCGACTGAATACAGCATAAATTCTTTGTATGTTTAATACATAAGTATTTGACAGAAAAGCAATGCAAGAGTTGCTCTGCCTTAAAAAAATAAATTACAAAGTTTTGCACTCAGCATAAAGACTACCCTATGCAGCTCATGCACTGATTAAATTAATTCAGTTTGGATTTATGAGCAAAGAGAAATGTCTTGAAGAAGGTGGCAACTACTGTGGGTCTATTTTAAAAACTGTCCTACCAGAACGGATTCATTTTAATGAAGCACTGAAGAGGTAAGCCAAGAGTAAAATTGGCCCTTATCAGGGTACAATGTTACGCATTAATATTGCTCTGTAGTGTGTAGGAAGGACAGTCTACAATAGATGATGAGCACAGCCATGTGCATTTACAGCTCTCTAAAGCACAAACCTGGAGTGGCTTGAACAGCCATCTGCTCTCCCGCAGCTATTAATTCACTAGATGTCAGTAATTCAACCACTCTTTCTCTGATCTTGGCATATGAGAAACACTTTGAAGAGGAAGGTGTAAATCACCATGTTACAGCACACCCAACTAGTGCAATACTTCATCTTCTTCTCTGTTACTTTAGACACTGTAAAGCAAGCTACTTGACCTAAAGAGACAGTGTCAGCACCAGGAAGACATGCCTCAGAAGGAAGAGATTGAGGCTGAGAAAGGTGCTGGGGTGGAGTACAAGAGCTATCTTCCAATTTTGATTCCTGCCGGATTGCCATAAAATAATTCATGTAACATTGCTTCCATAAAAGCAGTTTTCCCAGTGCTCTCACCTAGAGTTAGCAGTTTCGCAATTTATAAAAAAACATTTCTGATGGACAATGTCAGCTAATTACCAAACTATTTCTTGACATACCAGTACACTTAAACCTAGATAAGCTGAAGGTGGTAACTTAAATTTGCGAGATGTTCTGGCAGACAGATGATACACCATGAGTGCGTTGAGATGTGTGGAATCCTCCACCCAACCAGCTCCACAATTAAATGTAACAGGTATCATAGAAGGTATCTAGAAAGTAGAAAACTATTGTAACCTAAAACCGCCAGTACTGTAGGGCTATGAGATATCCTTGGAGGACCAAACTCTGTTCAGTGTAAATCTGCACGATGGAAACCATTTGGTGGACTGCAAGGCAGCTGAAACAGGCAGGACAATTACTGCTCTGTATTTCTCAAAAGACCAAGATGATTATAGATCAAAACTTGTTTCACTGACTTCAGGGCAGTGTCTGTGAATTGACACCGGGGTTTCTGGGGCCTAGAGGCAAGCTGAATAATTTATTTGAAATCCCAGCATCTCTCTTTTTATTTGTACCTTCCTCTCTCAGTTTCTCCTGGTAATAATATTCTTGCTTCTGGCTACCTGTACCGTGTATCACCAAACTTTCATCACTATGATAGTTAGAAAATGTAGCTCTTCTCTTTTCCCAAACTGACCATAAGGCTGAGACATTTTTTTCCTACCTGTCATTAAAAACAACTGTAGAAAACCAAACCAAACCAAACAACCCTTCTAACTTTGCAGTTACATGTAAGCTGTACTAAATCAGATAGCTAGACATGAGAGAAAATTTTGTAAAGTAAAATCACCCAAAACATAGGGTTGTTATTTACCCTTTGAGAACCAAATTCTGTTCAACATAAATCTGAAAAAAAACTGCAGAAAAGTGGAACTTCATTTCCTACTTTTTGAGAATTAGTGGAATACGTTTTTAGATTGTTTAACGGGAAATATGTGTTTTGCTTCACTAGAGCTAGACATGCTGGATCAGTTTTAAAACTGAGCTAGAAAGAAAAACTGATTAAGATATATCCAAAAGGGTTTATGAGAAAGTAATGTGAGAAAAATTATATCAGAGACAAAAAGGGGACACATGCAGAACTGGAGCTTTTGTTTTAGAAGAAAAATGAAGATAAAGCTTTTAACTTTCCAGAGGGTTAAAAATGAGCAAGATAGTTACTGTGTATGGGGAAAGAAAGAAAACCTACGAAGATGGAAAGGTGAATCATAGCAGCAGATAGTAGGGAGAATTCAGTCCAATTTGTATACTCCAGATACAAGTGAAAGTTTGTCTCCTGACTTAGAGCTGTGATTTTTTTAGTCTTTTTGTAGATGAAGTATGCAATTTCTAGCTGTATTGTGGGATGACTGCACAACATGCTAGAAAACAAGTGTTGCAAAATACAGCAGTTCATGTAAACCTGAGCCACATGGGATCTGTGGAGAGCACTGGTAGTTGAAAAAGTGGCAGATAGCTTTAGTAATGCTTGCTGACAGAACTGAATGAAACAAATTCAGGTGGGTTTTGAGTACCTTAAAAAAAAATAAATCTATCAAATGAATTCTCCACTTGTTATGTTTGTCTTAACAGACTTCTCTTCCCTCTGTCATTCTTAAGAGCCTAATTTCCTCAAAAATACCCCTTTTCAATTCTTCTCTTCCTCATTAAGACCACTGGAAAATGATTTACTATTATGTTTATGCACAGCTCTTTTGATCCCACAAAGAAAAAGACTGGAAAGTTGCCCTCATGACAAACCTTCTTCATATTATCAAAGTGCCTCTTAACTAAATCTGGAATTCTGCCCCAGCTTGTTACAGATTCTCACCTGCAGACAACCCTTTTTCAAAATTAATGGGAATAAAGGAGAAGCTAGTCTGCCTGCCTTGTATGTTCATTGAACATTGATCTTTAACCTGCAACAAGCTAAACCTATCAGACCTCCTGCAATTTCTTTGCAGCAATCGCTGAGAGAATGAAGGGTCAATGCATTACAACGTCAAGTCTTGGCTGTTCCAAGCCCTGCTATAAGATAGATGGTATTGAACCTACACCTCAGAAAGGGAACTAAGCAGTTTCCCTGTAGCTTCCTCGTAAAGAATTATCACTTCAGACAATTGCACACTTAGTCCAAGGAAATCAATACAGATTTTACCAAACACCCTTTCACTGTGGAGACATCAAAGCTGGACGATGCTTTCGACAGAACTGTACTTCAGTCTTTTGTTAATTAGGTACTAAATAATGATAGCAAGGAAAGTCGCTGTTCGGCCCACTAAGAGTAAAATATAGATGAATGGCACACAAAATAAGAGAAGTTATGCATGTAACTGTAGTTCTCTGTTTTGTGTCACCCATATATTCCCTGATCTCATATTCCTTCTCTATGGTATAGTATCCTGCTATATCTGATAAGGTTATATTTTTACCTTTCAGCTGAGAAGATGGATTGTTACACACTTTGTGTCATTTACAAAGATGAAACAGGCACTTCAGGTATAAATATAATCCCAATACAAATAAAATCATACCTAAAAGACTCTGACCTTAACTGTATAGGGTAGACACACTATAAGTGGAATGAAAAACTTTTTTTTTTTTTTTGAGAATACATCTCAAAGAAGTTCCAGTCTTGGATCAGTACATGGCTAACAGTTTCCAAATTTTACACAGCACCATCACATCTATTTGGCAAAACCCTGCTTTGTAAATAAGAAAAAAGGTTATTAATGTTTCCTTTATGTCGGTTTTGATAATTTAAACCATAAGTATTTAATCAATTACTCTCTTGCTCTCACTTAACAGTGTTAACAGATGATCAAACTACAATAGAAAACATTTAGTGATAAACCAAACTTTATCTAACTTGTTTCTTATTTTTATAAAAGCTTGACTGTGTTTTTGTGCCTTTTATTTGGTGAAAGGTTCCTGTACGCATACTGAAGAAATCCACATTTCTATCCTCATGTCTGAGTAGGTGAAATCTCTACCAAACAGATACAAAACTATGTTGGCTTGTGAAGTTTTTGCTGCAGAGTAATGAGTTTATGAGCACAAAGGTTTAACAACTAGCGATATGAAGTGCACGCTAATTTCATCCAATTCTTCCATCCTGAATGGCTTTTCTCCTGCTCTTTGCAGTTCCCACACAGTCTTTTGATTAATTTCTGTCATGGAAATTACAGCTGTTACAGTACTGCATACAGAATACTGAATGCTGCACTTGCATACTTCTTTGGTATTATTTTCTTCATAAGGATCCTATCAAGTAAAAAAAGAATGAGCCATGAATTCTGGAGCTCCTAATGTTTCACTTCTTCCTTTATTCTCTGGTACACTGGAAGCTTAGCTCCTAAATGCTTCTGTACTCTTGCTATTATCTTTTTAATTTTTAATTCTTTTTAAAAATACTTACTGTGTCTCGCATTTGATATATCTGCAATTTGGTTTCAAGGAAGAAACTGATTTTAAAAGGCACATATACACCGAGCTTCTCATTGTGTAATTCTCTTATAAAATAAAAAGGTATTGATCAACTTCATTTTATGCAGTTCTTGAAATGACAAGAATCTGGTGAGAACTCTTACGCACTGAAAAACTTCGTGTCCTGTGGTCTTAAAAGGTCAGCTCTGCACAAACTGGGAGTCAGGGATTTCCAGGGCTCATTTACTCAAAATCTCCTAGCTTCCTTTGTAAGGTGCTATTTTTCACCTGTGAAGAGGATGCAGGTTGTTATCTGTATCATCCTTGTGTGAGTCCCTTTTGGGCAGTGAGTTCCCATTCTGAGTTTTGTTTTGGAATGATTCTGCAAGTTTCACTTTTGGCAGAGGTATATTAGAGATTGTGGAGAGGCACTTAACACTCCAGCTTCTGCTAGGGAGGCAAAACCTTCCAGTTCTGCGCACACAGAAAACCAAATCCTTCCTCTGACTGAAGCTGGGAGCAAGCCTGTGAGTTCAAGGCGTTTGAGATGTTTAACACATAATGCTTTTGGAATGTCCCTCTTCAGCATAATGATGAGCAAAGAGAATCAGTGAACTGACACTGTACCATAAATGTTTGCTCCTCCTTTGTCCTACTTATTCACATCCAGTTGTTGCCCAGTTCCTCTCCATCAATATTTTTCTGCAAAAGACTTATCCAGGGTGGCTGAGGAGAGGTCTGTCTGATGAAAGCTGTTCATTTAGGATCCCTTCCACCATGGAAAAATAATGAGAAGTACCTTCACAGTTATCTCCCATTGCTATAGGAAAAGCTCAGATGATTTGCTTAGGTTAGATGCAGAGCATTTTCAGGATGCTTAAATTAGTGAAATGAATCTGAACAGCAGTGCAAGATTTCCGTCTTTCTCACATTCCTGCTTCTATATCTGAACTGCATTAAGCAAGTTTGGCAGTCAGAAATCACCCTTTGCAAAAATGTTGCACAGAGAGGCAGCTGCCTCCCTGTGAGACTTCAAGACTTTCAGCAAAGTATGGACATACACGTGAGGCACATAAGGCTGCACTGCTGTAAAGGAGGAACTTATGGTTGTGAGCTTGCCTGCATTATGTAACTAGATCCTGCAGACACATATTAATTCAGGGGTGTAAAAGAAGGATGTAAACCATACTTACAGGCAAGAGTCAATCACTGCAAAGAAATACTGGAGCATGAATTACAGTTGACCAGAAATTGTGAGGTAAGCCTCTCTCAACCACAGCCATTAACAATGTGTAAAAGGCCTGCTGAAGAAATCAATCCATAATTGCAGCATTTATCAAGTTCATATAGATTTGTGTTGTTCCTATCTAATTTGGATGGTATTACCGAGGAGATGCCCACAAGTGGGATATCAAAACAGCACCTGGGAGGCTATTTCCTCATTTTGTTTTATCTTTTTGGTATTCTATTGAGGAATAAGATCTGAAGTTAACTTCAAAGAACAGCCAGATTCTTTGAAAAGAAATTGTTATTGATCATAGGTCCACAGCTGTGCACGTTAGAATGCTGTGTAAGCCTTTCCATCTATGAATCCTCTATGTGACTTTTCCTTATATATTTAATTCTTTGCCCCTATGCTTTATCACTTTTTCCAATTACACAGAAAAGGTAATCTAAAAGATAAGCAGGAAATAACATTTGGAATATCTAATGGAGTTTGTTTACATTCTGCTTTTATCTTGAGGGGATTATTTTTGCTGATGGGGAAGGAAAAAGCCAACAAAACAGCTAAGAAATTAAATAAAAACCTGAACCTCAGTTTCCAAGAGGCAGACTCAGATCAAATTTGTTCAAATAGCAATATACCTTAACAAAAAAAAAAAAAACCCAAAAAATCCCAAAAAACCTTAAAGATGTCTTTTAATGCCAACAGTGCTTGCAAAGTCAAATTTTACAGCAGTCATCCCACATGAGGGATACTCGCAGTAAGAATTCTCTTACTGCAGGAATCCACAAAATAAAAAGCAATCTGTGACCCAAATGTTGCTTTAGTGTGCAACACTGACATTCTTCACACAGGATAAATGATTAAATGGAAAAGGAAATTTATTTTCTGAAGGTTTCTCCTTAACTTCACCAACTCCCAGATCCTTCTCCCTTCTTTATAATCTGAATATTTTGAAAGATGGAAAACAGAACCCCAGAAGAAAGGAGAAAAAATATTGCAATAGTGAAAGGAAGAAAATTTAAGATGTGTAGTTGCAAAAAATGTAAAGAATAATATGACTAAAAGATGCTGCTTTTTGCTTTTCTAAGTTATATACATAAATATAAATATGAACACATATATGAATACAGGTATTTATATATATACTGCCATAAATCAAATGGGGGGACATTTTCCAAAAATCAATCTGATGAGGTTCAATCAGGGGGCTCTGAGCTCTGCTACATACATAACAATACCCCGCTAATGATAGGAGATACATAGTTTTAGTAGAGAATATATGATTTTGTCATTATATTCTAATATATCAACAAGGAACTTTCAAAGATCCTTGTGTAGACTGTGCGAATTTAGAGATCATTTAATCATGGGTAAGTTTTGAGTGTGAACTATCTGGGCACACAATCAAGGGATTGGGTAGCAAATTAAAAACAAACCACAAGAGATCGTACTGTACACAACACAGGGCTCATCTCTGGAACAGAAGATGATCCAGGTACTGAAAACTGTCGCTTCAATTACCAGTGAGACACATATATTGGAAAAAATCATCAAGGTTTCTCCAAGTGCACATTGCCAAAGGCTGGGTGAGTGAACAAGGGAAACATCACTGACTGATCACCACATTCTTATATTCTTCCCTTGGCATCTACTTTTCACCCATCAGAAACAGGATGCTGGATCAGAAGGACTGTTTTTCTGAGTCAGCATGGCCCCTTTTTTTTAATATCCGGAATATTAACTGAATGCTGGTTTTTTTTCTAAAATACTGCAAAGCTGAGAGTATGTTTTTTCTCCTCCATTTTCAATCTGAAAGAGAAAATACAGCAAAGAGCTCATGGAAGTAGAATTATTTTTTTAAAAACTATATTTTAAGTGGATGCGTATATTCTAACTGTCAATGTCTGAAGCTACACAAATGCAATCAGATATTTTAGCTGCTTGTATTTAAGAAAGTTTAAACGTTTCTCCAGAACTCCTCCTATTGTGTCCTTTTAGCAGTATTACAAAATAAAACATCTAGTTGCCACAGGATGTCATATCTCTATATCTCTTCAACCTCTACAGTAATTTCAAAATAGACAGGAAGTTACATTTTCTTAGATTTCATTTTTTGAGCTGATGGCTATAAATCAAAGTCCAAAGAAGAATTCAAATTACATTCCAAAAAATCATTCAAACTAGTGCTCCTTTCACTACTGTCCCTACTAGCATGATTAAAATATTTGGAAAAGGGAAACTATTCTGACAGCCCTGTATCTCTTCCTCTGAGCCTACTGACTCATTCTGCCATCTTAAATATGTGCCCTCTAGAAAGAGAGATGCTTTTGTAAAATGGAAAACAAAGACTAGACACACCAATTTAAAGTTTCCGAGGAGGATACTATAGAAACCTGTGAATCAAGCAAATCACCATGTATTCCTCTAATTTATTGGTATGAAATGGAAGTTGATAGAAGGAACTAGGACAAGCCCAGAAAGAAACATACATAAATATATGGTGTGGGACAAACTGTCTCTTGTCCATCTCCACAGCTGCCACTTATTTTATCATTCTAAAAAAGTTACACTTATAAGGTGGAAGGTATACCCCTGCACAAATTCAGCAGCAGCAGCATGAGAACTGTGCAAGATTTATATAATTTTTATTTTAAGAAAACCCACACAAGTACCTTTTCAGTACAGACCTTGCACAGAACCTCGGTGATGCTGAAGTTGCATGGCACGTACATACATTGACGTGGGAATTTCAGCTAACAGTCTGTCTCCCACAGCTTTTTAAGACTATCTTCCTTGTTCTTGTTATGCTCACTTGAATAGTCATTTTGTAATTTTTCTCCCCTGTTTGGAGTTAAGAAGCTCTACTTAGCCAAATAGCTCTTTATAGAGGCAGGTCTGCCATGTAATCAAAATATCTTACAAAAGGCTGCTCTTGTAGAAACATCAAATTAGCTCCATTTGAAATACTTCTTTTCTACACTCTCAACCAAAACCTAGAAGCAACTGGTTAAAGGAGAGCCAGCGAACCTCGTGATGGGTGTACCGCTGATAGTAATCATTAATTAATTATTCCAAAGGGAAATCTATTGATAAACAGGCTTGAACTAAATGTTATGAATAAATTCATCATTTAACTGATTTGGCAAATCTTATGTGATATTAAAGTACATCTGTGGCAGATGTTTAAGAAAATTTTTCTTAAGATAACATTAAAATATTTTTAATAGACAGCAACACATTAGGGGTATGCGTGTACACACTTGTCCACGTGTACTTACTTCTTTATATATTGAAACGTATACAGGATGCGCATGAAAAGTTTGGGTTTGTTTTGAATGCATCCAAATACATGAAACAATAGAACTTTAAAATTTTCTTACTGTATCAGACCACTTACCCTGGCTATTTTTGATACTTTTGCAAGAACAAAATAAATAAATAAAAAGGTGCTGGCTTTTTTATGACTTGTAGCAAGTTATTCACAACAGGTTCCAGTGAGAGGAAGACTCCAAAAATCAATACGTCACCATGAGCACAGAAGATGCAAGTCAGATTTTCTGCGAGTTGTATTGCTGCTTATGGCTCTCTGGGAAACTGAATTCACCATACAGTTAGGTGCCTTCCAAGTGCCCCTTGTAAGCAATGTCTTCAATCTAAGCAATAAAACCTCTAGCTTCTGTGAAAACAAAGAGGAACAGAGTAGCTGAGGATTGCTTAAATTCTGCGGGAAACCCTAGTGCAAATTTGCTCAGGGCTGGTAAGGAACAGACCAGAGTAGTCTGGGTGCACACATGGAAGTTACAGGTGCACAGAAGCATGGCATTAGTGTTGGTATGCTGTGATATATACTGTGAGAGAGTCTTTTGCTGGTCAGGCTTTATATTAAAGCCCCTTTCTCCCCCACACCCAGCCAACTCCCCATAAAAATTGTTCTGGAGCAGTAGCAGCACAGTATCTCCTAAAAACCTGAGTGGTCTGTCAGTCTAGATAACATACCATTCTGTTAATGTGTTTGAATGAGAAGAAGATTTCAGATTATACCATCTACCAGTAGAGACCCAGATCACGCTTTCTGTGACGTGACTTCTTTCTGTTCTCCTGCTGCAAAACAGCAAATTCAGTGGCTTTTGTTTCTGCTTTTTTTTCAATGTGCTGCCATAGAGTTTGATGCAAATGACTGATTTATAGGTGAGCATAACTACACCCAGCACCTCTACCTCTATCCCTTTTTGTCAACCATGCCTTAAAAGAATACATTCCCAGCTACCTTCACAGCCTTCCCTTCCCCAATGAAATGCGCAGCTACTCAAAGCATCATCTCTTATATACACAGTGGCTGGTTTGGATAGGAGATGTTTCCTCTCCTACTTCTTTGTATGCTCCAGGTTTGGGTTTTTTTCCTTAATCCCTTAAATTCGGTGCTCATGGAAATAAAACTATCACAGTGGGTAAGGTTAAAATGCTGTGTTTGTTTTAAAATAGGGGCTCTAGAGCCTTTCCACCTTCTCAGAGTCATATTCTGAGGGATTGAGTCCTACTCTGAGGGGAACACCCTCTCCCTTTCCTCTCTGTTTTCTTATCTGTTGATGCAAAAGTGAGGTAAAATACTGATATCTTATGAATACAATAAAGTCAAAGTAAAAGCTACAAGAACCAGGATTAAACAAAAAGGCTGTTAATGCTATTAGTGCAGAATAAAACAAATAGAGTGAACATTTTCAGCCTTTTAACACTTTAATTACTTTTCAATATTCAAAGTGATGTGGTTACCTTCTCTGGTTATTAATACTGTTCCTAAATGTAAATCCAAGGTTAAGATAAGCACAACATTTACCCAGCTATTATTTGTTCCTTTTCATCTCCTCTTCGCTTTTCCTCTTTCTACTGAAGTAAACAATACCTGGTGTTGCTGCTGTGAGAAGAGGGTTCCATGGAAATGTGTCTCTTCCATTCTGAATTATTTGGTTGATATAACTTTGGCAACAGCCCACTTTTTGCATGTTTATATACTACAATGTTCAGTGAACTGATATGACTTTTATAAAATATCACGCCACTTGGACTTAAGAAAAAATCAGACATGAAAGTCTATGAACGCTAAACAGTTTGCATGTTATTCTGTAATAATAAATATATATCTATTATTCTGCTCAGTCTGGCTTGTCTAGAGTGCTATATTTCTGTGAGACAGTTGACCGTCGAGGCACAAGCTGAATTTAGAAGAGCCGGCTGCGTACTTCAAGCACCAGAACAGTGTAAAAGACGCATTATGTTCCGTTTCTGAGAACAGACTAAGATACGCATTTATTTTGGGGTTTGATCCTCTGAGATCTTAGCAACGAGCAAACTGCACAGATGAAACTGTCTCTGCAAAATTCTGTTTATCAACTCTCCGTCTATTTCTGAGGGGCACAGAACACCAGGGTTGGCAGGCCACCTCCATGGGCCAGGGCATGCGCCCTGGCAGGCTGGCTCTGGTGGGCTCCCACCCGGGGCTGGGGGCCAGTGCAGCCCCCTGAGGCCTAAGGCTGAGCTGCTGCTCCCAGGCCCGATGAGCCAAGAGATGACCTCTTCCAGCTCATGGCACAAGGCTCCCTGCCTCTTGCAGGGAGAAAGTCTGTCTGCATTTAATCTTTAAGCACTTTCCAGGTGTCTTTTTTGTTTTGCTTTTATATATATATATAGGTTTGTTTATGCATGTGTATACACACACACATTTCTTCTAATCTTAAACTCATAAAGGCTGACATTGCTGCTTCTCTAGCTGAATGCTATCAACCTGCTTAGCTTTTGACAGGCCTGACCTGAGCCTATGGGCATTTGTCCAACTGGCTGATAGTTTGCCCATGCTGCGGAGCCACCATGTTTCTTCCTCTGTATCAGGACATGAGAAGAAATGTGGAAACAGCCACTGCAATTTGGAGGAGAAAAAGGTGACTCACACAAGCCAAAACAAAACAAAAATTAACAAACCACCTTGCAAACACACAAGAAATAAAGTACCTCAAGAAAACACAGACCGAAGTTTGTAACAAAATAACCTTTTGAAAATGCAGTGAAGGTAATTGCTAGTGTTTATTTTATATACCATTAAGGCCTTTACAGACAGAAGGCAAAAAAAGTCATGCTAGCAAGGTTATTGAGGGTAGTGCAGAGAGTGCAAACTTTATGTGAGATGGAGCTAAACTTTTTCTATTTAACTCATCCTATTTAGCTCACACCAAACTCAGCACTTTTTAGCTTGTGTTTTTACAATTCGGACAAGCCCTTGGTTTATTGCTCCTAAAGCTGAGCACTCAGTACTTCATATATAGACACTATTGCATCCTCCATCATGTGAGTCCTTCATTCTGAAAAAAATTAATTATTAATTGCCAGTAATAAGTCATAGGATGAAATGTGCCCAGAATAACTGCATCCCATTTCATTTCTAGAAAGGACCGTGTGAAAGCCCTGATCACTTCTAGTTTTGTTTACACAGGACACTTCCCTGTAAAATAACACAGTCCCTGAAAACACACCTGCTCTTGCTCTGCAGTAAAAACAACCCCAAATCAAGATGACATTTGCAACAAATAATATCCATGAGAACACTGAATTAATCAACTCTTACGCTGCAGTTTAATGCGAATTTCTCTGACTGTGTGCCAGCTTCCAGACCTGTCAGGCTAGTACATCTCATCGCACCTTCAGCAGACACAAAATGACATTTTCTTTTCAAATGTCATCAAGTGTCCAGAGCTCCATGAAGAAAGGGTATCAGATTTTCATCTGGGAAGATGGAGCCCATGTCCAGGCAGAAAAGCACAATATAAAAATCAATCAGGTTCCAGAGAACACTTAAGTTAAGAAATAAACTGGTTTCACTCTATGTCAGTGATCAGAAGCTGACAGTTTCAACAGTGCTTTATTTATGGAAGGCTCAGAAATCGCCTCTTTAACAGAAAATTGCATTTATTAAGTGTACATTGCAAAACAGTCTCAGTGACAAACTAAGCCTTGATAACTACCACACCCACTTCTCAATGCCCTGGTACCAGTGATAATCTGACAGAGACTGTGGATTACGAGCAAATCCTTCATACAACAGAAGTACCAACACATATGTCATCCCTAATATTTCACTCAACAATACAGTAAATTTCAGGACTGGTGTTTAAAAGGCAAAAACAAAAAAAAAAAAAGCCCAAAATGCTGCTGGCTTCAAACAGCTTGTCGCTCTCTAGAGAGATGCTCTGTTTGCCAGTATATCTCATCCTTGATGTGAGTACCAGACCTGCAGGAAACAAGATTTCTCTGGTTGAAACACTGAATGGTGAGGAAGCTTTAGGAGAGGAACAAAATACTTAACATCACTTCCGTTTTGCTTACATTTTGAATCAAACCTCCCAAGGCAATGCTAAGATAATTATTTGCAATGCTACACTCTAAGTTAGCAAACAGACATATTCCTTTCATTAATGTTCCTGTAAGGAAGAAGAATCAAGTGAAATACAAATTCTACATTTTGTCAGAAATATTGGCTGCCTTCTGCTAATGTGGAATCTAGCTTTTCTCAGATCCAAGTTCTATAGTGCCATAAGGGTTCTGTCCTGTCATATGCATTCAAGAAAAAAAAAAAGCAATAGGAAACATTTTGTGAGAAATTCTGCCTTCAAAGTTCTTATTTTTGTCTCTGTTCTAACTCTTGTTATGAAAAAAGTGTCTTCTCCAGAGGAGAGACCTATATTTAAGACTAAACTCCCAAGCATTTCCATTTTGTCAAAAATAGTCCCCTATAATTTAACAGTAGATACAAGAACTACCTGTGCAAAGCAGCTGTGCAGATGCCAGGCAACCTACTGAATTCCTAGGATCTTCCCAGAAAAATTTTCCCAGGCAAACCACTCCCTGCAAGGGGAGTCCTCTGCCAGCCACAAGTGAGTTCCCCATAACCCTCAGGCAACTGCAGGGTGCACATCCCTTCTCCAGACCGTAGGATAAAGCCACTTGCTGCTCAGGAGGTGGAAGATCTGTTTTTTAGCAATGAGACTCCCTATGTGAAGCTGACATGAGCAGGTAAAGCCGGGTGTTACGCTGAGGGGGCAAAGCAGGACCTGGTCATTGCAAACGATAAAAGACACTGGGCACAAAAGGAAAGAAAGGGCTGGAGAAGAAAGCACAGGGACTGGTGGAAGAATGAGCTTTGCAGCAGATAAAGGCAAGACGGAAGGGGAAGAAGTGAAAAAGAGCACAATGTCATTTTAGGTCTTTAATAAAGGAACTACTATGGTTTTTTTTTTAAAAAAAAAGCGTAGGTCATCAGTCAAACTTGAAAATATCAGTCACTTAAATGTTCTTGTACTTGTTACCATGAAAGATAAAACAAAGTACTTTAAGAGGTTTAGATCTGTCACTCCTTTTACAACTTATGGCTTAGATTCAGACAAGGCAATTTACGGTATCATCCTTAAGATTTTAATAAACTTGAAAGAAAGAAAAAGCCATTTAGGTGATGATGATCATAATATTTGTAAACAGTACCACAATTTTATATGAGAAATTTTTTATTTTGTAGATGACTTAGATACTTTAAGATTTGGATCCTAAAAAAAAAAGATATCTCTGTGAAAAACAAATGAAACATCTCTCCCTGGACCAGTACAATCTTCCTGCGGATAAGGGTATACTCTAAGGTGGATGCGTGCCTTTGACTAAGAGATGGTTGAAGTCACTAGACCTTAGATAAAATGGCAAATGTGTTTTTACAAACTGTTTCAAACTTCAATTTCCACTAAAAAAAAAAACCCAAAACCAAATCGTCAGAATCATTTCAGTAAAATTCCAAGATGCTAGGGGGCCATTAGAGAACATCAGACAACCTGTCTTTGTTGTATGCACTGCAATTAACCTCACACACAGGTTTAAACAGAGTACTACCTCCAAGACAAAACATGCCTGTTTTATACATGTTACCCTGGGTCAAAGTCTGCTCTCATCTATAGATACCACAACCTCTGTGGTACGACGAGGTGAAACTACAGGAACAAAATCTGAACTGTAATTATTCTACTTCACAATATCTAATTTTTTGTCTTCCTAGAAATGCAATCTTTTACCGCCTCTGAAACACTTGTTTAACCCTCCCACGCACATACTCCATTTCTGCTTTCTGACCATATACACTTCCTCACACTGAATTCATATCACTTTATGCAATGATATGACATACCTACATCTGAGGCCAGCTTCACGTTTTTCATGAATATTAAAACAAAAAGATCCTGAGAAGGAAAAAAGAATATTGGAAAGGACATTTCAGGAAAACCTCTTAAGAATTACTGAAAAAATTTCATAATAAAGAGAAACAAACTAGGTCACATTCTCCCCATTTCTTATTCCTCATTTCAAATAAAATATTTATTTGAAATAGCTTAATAAGGAAAACAGAGAGAAAGAACCAAGTAAAATCTTTAATTTCAGAGGAAATATAGGTTCCTTAGCACTTGAGAGGATTTTGTCTTAAGGCAGAGGAAGGAGATAGGATGAAGGAGAAAAAGGATATCTGAAGAAGAGAAAAGGAGGATTTTACTTGCATTGTGACATGCAAGGAATTTTGTTAACTTCACAGAGTGCAGGTAGTGACACTGAAGCATTGCTTTAAATAAATAAGTAAATAAATAAAGAAAGAAAGAAATAACACACCAAAAAAAAACCCCAAACCCCAAAGAAACAACAGCCCCCCCGCAAATGACATAAGTAGAGACACATTGTCCTGTAGCTATTAAAGGAGTTTTAGCAGTAATGTAGCCAGAGAGGCTTATTTGCCGAAATATCCTGCCTCATTTGAAATACCTGCAGCGATATGAAGCCATTTAGTCCTGCTTTCATTATATCATTTTCCTCCCATCCTTCCCACAGATTACTTGCTTTGTGTCAGCCACCACAGTGTTGCCAAACCCTTGAGGGAATCTGGGCTCCACAGAGTCATTGTGAGCCAGAGGATTGATGACTTCGTGATCTGGGGATTATCGTTATTTTCTTTATTGTTTATATTAGAACAATGCATAGAAGACATCAGCTGAAATCAGAACCTCTTTGTTAGATAACATATTAAATACAGTAGGAGACGTGGTTTTCCTGGATATTAATTAAACAAGATAGAAATAGTAAAGTGGAGAAAGAAGTCACATAAGATCTCTCAGTGGTAGGTCAGGGGAAGAAGCCAGGACTAAAATTCAGGTCTCCTGTATTGCAGTTCAGTGTCATGTCCACTAAAATAAAACAAGAAAGAAACCTTGCCTTCTTAATGCTGCAGCTTTAAGTTTTGGTGACGAACAAGGTGAACAGAACCTGCAGTCTTTTGCAGCAAGCTGGCCAAATACCCCCTTGTAATTCATCATGCAGTCTTCCACTGAAACTGATAAAAAAACCTTTTTTTCCTAATCTTTCAGGTTTTCAAAAACCACTTGATCTTCTGTAAAGGGAAAAATTTTATTCCACATCCTGGCTCTCAGAATTCCTCCTATCCCGTCCTATTCTTTTCCTGGTTACCTGTAGTTCTTACAAGAAATGGTACCCATAAGTACAGATTTGGCTAGAGAATGCAGATGTGGTATTACTGTAACTGTGGTGGCTCACAGACAGAGTAAATTCTCTTCAGGTAAAAAATTTGTTTAATCCCTGGGAGAATATATACTCCATATTCATCTGGCAACATGTCCAAACATGGTTTACAAGCAGCAGGTTATAAAACCTTTACTATGAAGAATATAACTTAATCTTAAATGGTACGTAAACTTTCTGGGACAATATGAATTCTGTGCATCACATGGGTGACAAGTAATCTTATCTTTTTGATGGTATGAAATGGATTCCACTCCTTAGAGAATGCAAATTTCAAGCACAGAGTGTTTAAATAATTGCTACAAAGATTTATCTGTTTGAATAAAGCAAAATTTATACATAAATGAAACCATCAGACTCACTTGTTTAATCTTGTCACTTGAGAGTCTGGATACAAGAAATGGATGATTAGTAAAGATGTACAAGTCCCCAAACTTACATAAATTTTACACATAAATGCATTTAAAAATAGGAACTAAAAAAAAAATTAGAAAATAACCATCATTGTATTAGCACCCAAAAATATTTCAGACCTATTTTGTGACATTCTCTGAAGATAGTTGCAAGAAAAATATATTCACAAATCACATTAACAAAGTCCACACCCACAAAATACTAATGTTCTTAAAGACTTGGTTCTTTTGATTTTCTTTGCAATATTTTTTGTATTTCAACTATTTAGACTGTACACTCCTCTTACTGTAAACTTATGCCTGCAAGCACAAAAGCTGGGAACATTTTGCCTTTTCTTTAAGGATAGGATTGGTTCCATCAGTTTTCTCCCATTTAAAATACCTGCCATTCCAAAAAGGAGAAAAGCCAATGCCAAATTACTTAACCAGCAACTCCACAGTGTTAGAAACAAGCATCACCGAACAAAACAAAAATTAGAGAAGAATGTTTCCCCTGAACAGCACTGATGTTGCTTACAGAGAGGGCTGCTGGAGCCTTGCAGCAGCACCAGCCCTACCCTACCCACTGGGGACCATCAGAAGAGGCAACAGCATCTCGCTGTTTTACAGGCTGGGCTGCCTCTGGCACCAGGGCTTCTCTCCTGCAGTCACAGAAACAAGCGGTGGCTCAAACTTTTGCACGTGATTAAATACCTATGCATTAGGTAACATGCTGTACTGGTTTCGGCTGGGATAGAGTTAATTCTTTTCACAGTATCTTGTATGGGGCTATGTTTTGGATTTATGATTAAATCAGTGTTGATAACACATGGATGTTTCAGTCATTGCTTACATAGCACCAAGGCTGCCTCTGTTTCTCACACCATCCCGCCAGTGAACAGGCTGGGGGTGCACAAGGAGTTGGAAGGGAACACAGCTGGAACAGCCAACCACAGGGATATCCCAGACTATATGGCATTGTGCTCAGCAATAAAAGCTGGAGAAAGAAGGAGAAAGGGAGGATGTTCAAAGTTATGGTGTTTGTCATCCCAAGTCACCGTTACGCATGATGGAGCCCTGCTTTCCTGGAGATGGCCAAACACCTGCCTGCCGATGGGAAGCAGTGAACTAATTCCTTACTTTGCTTTGCTTGTGTGCGTGGCTTTTGCTTTACTTATTAAATTGTCCTGATCTCAACTCATGAATTTTCTCACTTTTACTCTTCTGATTCTCTCTCCCATCCCACCAGGTGGGATCAAAGGGCTGGGTGGAGCTGAGCTGCCTGTCGAGGGTAAACCACAACACATGCCACAGCCCAGTACCCAAGTACGCCCACAAGCCAGATGATGCAGTGAAAGCCACAGTTACCCACCCCGTGGGACTCAGCTGCCAGGCCACATTATAACACCTCCAGCTCGGGTCAGGTCAGGTTGGTTTACGAACACTCTGGAAGCCATAGTCAAAAAAAGCTTTGCTTACCTCAAAAGAAGGTGCGAAGATCACAATGAATAATATATGTGAAGCCAAGTTGGCCCAGATCAAAATAGCACCTGTCAACCACCAAAGGGTATGAATGACAAATTGATCAGTTGTCAACTATTCTGATAGAAGAAATTTGTCTGCAGGGAAAGGTCACGCCTTCAGACACCTCTATCCTGCTTCAGCTGACCAGCCAGATTTACCACGCAAATAGAATCATAGAATCATAGAGTAACCCCTCAGTGCTGCTCCTGAGGGAGCAACATCCCCCATCATCTCTGAGGGGAAACAAGACTTAGGATACAAAATTCATAGATGTGCTTTGTAACCCAGAAATAGAGAGCTCTTGGAAAGCAGCATACTGTCCTATTCAATAAGCATAATAACAACTAATGCTCTGGTAGGAAATGGGGAGCATAAATTCATAGTAAGTATTGTTTGGGATGAATAATTCACCCAGCTCTAATTATGAGTATAGCACTCTGAAACACTATTCATGAACAGCATCCCCTAAGCCTCCAAGAACAGCTGAAAAAGAAAATAGTATCTGGTATATTTAGTGTTAAACCCTACATTAATAAAACCAATATAATACAGGTACTTTCCCATCTATCTATTTAGGAGTTCTACAATGCATTTTATACATGTGGAACTGGAAGACTGCCTAGCAATAAAATGTACCGGGATATGGAAAATTCAGACACTTTCTGGGGAGGTCACCTGTTTTCCCTGAGGCCTGGGTCCCTGTCTGCGATAGAATTGCCTGTCTCCCTTACTTAGGAAAGAAAATATTTCATAAAGGAAAGAAAAGATCATACAGAAAGAGGGGATCCAACAAGCAAAAATAAACACCAAGAAATGTTGTCAAACCCACAGTAAGTATAGAGTAACTAAACAATTAAAATTTAAAAAAAATCAGCATCGTTAAAGTAGGTCATTATAAATCACAGGACTTTGAGCCACTTTTCCTTTTTTCAAAGTGTGTTGTCCTTTTTATACTTCAAAACAGCAAAACAGCTCTTAAGAAAATGCCATACCACTGTTGCTTTTCTCCCCCTTTTACTACTGCGACTTCTGTGGACAGATTAGTGGAGAGTGCTGATTTTGGATGGTGCTAAATATCCTTGCACCACCATAAGTTGTCGTTTAAGTTCTAAAATGGGCCATGTGTCACAGAACTAATATAGAAAAATACTCTATATTTCATTCTACTTTTTCCAAATATTAACAGTTTTTTTCCACTAATAATGTTACTCTTTTTTTTAATAACTTCTTGTAATAATTTTTGGCAACACATAAGCAGAAAGAACTCCTGCATACTGCTTACAGCCAAGAGTCCTTTATTGATCTAATGTCTAATCGTGGCTCTGACCTGCAGATAGCAGCAGTGTGAGATGTTACAGATCAAATCTCAGTTTGGATGAAGCCTGACAATAAAGTTTGTCATTGTAGTTATGATAATTAACTTCACATTTTTATTAAGCTATTTAAATCCTACATATACTGGAGGGGGGAATAAAAAACCCCAAACCTACAACCCTCCCTACACTGTAAGGCCAGACTAATAACAGCTATTAGATAGTGTTTAATAAAACAGATACGCTAAAGTCATGGGCACATAGAGCATTTTAGGAAAGACACAACCATTAAAAAGGAGATTTTTTTTCATTAAATCTAGAAAATTTTCAGTGAATTAACTCTTCTTCCCAGAAGGATTAATTATTATGACACTGCATTTGCAAGATGCACCTTTCATATTTCTTCTTCTATTTTACTGAAAAAAAAATCCCAGTAGGATAGGTACCTATGGCAATATATCATGCGAAGAGACATATTAATGTGGGCCACGCAAAGAACATCTATATCTAACATCTGATCCTGTCTTCCACTCTGTTCCACACCAGAATCTCTATTGTCACTGCCAGTTTAAAAGTTTGAAAAGCAGTTCGATGATGTATCTGGATAAAAGCAAAGCTATAAGAGCAAAGTCCTAATGCAAGTTATACACCTGCTGAAATGATAAATACTTTTTTCCACTACAGCATTACAGGTGTGCTGTGACTGCTTTTGGAGGGGGGAGGGAGTGCGAGGAGGGGATTGTAATTTTAGAAGTGCAGACCTCAGATATCTTATTTTCTCATTAAACTATGACTAATTACAGTGCATAACAGATGCAGCAAAACAACTTTGGATAACAGCTTCACAAATATCACATACGCTCTTTTATACTTTTAATTAGCACTTCCTTACGAAGTATATATGATGAGATTATTTGAAAGTGTGGAAGTCCCACAAGACAGTGCACTATATCATTCTGTGCAATTCCCCGTTAACATGAGTTCTCCATCTCCAAGATGCATTAACGACCTCAGGAATCCTCCATTAATGTGCAAAATGCATTGCCAGTTGCATGAGGATATGATAGGCAGAACAGCTCTTTAGGCAGTTTGCCTAGGGTTTCTTAAAGTCTTTTCAACCGTACTGCTCATGGAGGAGCACTGAACATATAGCACATGCTGGGCTTGCAGATGATAGATTTGGCATGTGTGTACTAGCCAGCCTGCATCTAGACTGGTTTAGATAGATCTAATTTTTCAACCATGCCAGCATACTTCTACAATAAGTCTCTTGTAATAAGTCTTTGTGATTACATTATAGACTTGTCTCAGTAAAACAAGGCTGTGAAACGCCTTCATCAAAACTACCACCTTGACCAGCTTGACTGATGTTAAAAGAGGGTTGCTTCATGTGGGTTAAATA
The DNA here is from genome assembly GCA_003993805.1 of Himantopus leucocephalus. NCBI lineage: Eukaryota > Metazoa > Chordata > Aves > Charadriiformes > Recurvirostridae > Himantopus > Himantopus leucocephalus. The sequence continues at coordinate 110,923,781 of RSEF01000001.1, read as the reverse complement.
CTACAGCAGAATCCCTCCTAGATTTTAAAAATAGAAATAAAATTAAAAAATCTTTCTAATACATCCAATACACAGGAAAACATTTGCTCTGCATTTAGGAACATCTGGATGACCCAACCCTAGGAAGCCTTTGTTGAAGCCTAGGATGAACCTTCAGACCTTGTCCAAACTTGCCTGAAGCCACAAACCCACAGTGAAGCTTGGACAACTGGGGAATTCCTGCGGAGAGCAATGCCATAAACCTCACCTAGTAGTTTGTGTAGGGAAGGAGAGTGTTTTCAGGTGTATAAAACACGTGGCATGTGTTTCTGACTCTTCTTTCCACCAGTCCTTGTTAGCACTTACGATTTATTAGTACTTATTATTAAATCCCTTAAATTTAATTATTACATCAATAATTAAATAATTAATATACATTTAGTTGGACAGAATGTGCAGTATTTTACCCTTTCTATAATAGAAGTATTAGTAAGCACAATTAACCCCTCATAGTCATCCTCACAAAATGGCGACACACAGAGTTAAGGATGTTCTGTAGATAAGAACGTGCAGGTTATTATTACTAAAAATAATCAAGTCTAGAAGGTCTGCATCTCCTACCTTGGTCCAAAGCTTGGGAGACATACTTGAAAAATTGATCTTTAATCAAAGAAACGCCCTTATTTCAGAAGTTAGCACTGTGTGGCAGCATGTTTGTTTCAATATAGGATGAAATATTAACCTTTCATATAATGCAATGGCCATAACAGGTGCACAGGTGGTACAAAATATTGCACAAGTATATTGCTTCGCTGTAATTGCAAAACTTTTTCATATCAAAATGGTTCAACTGCCTTCAATCCTGAATTTTCATTTACGGAATATTTTGGAACGTGAAATAGATAAAGAAGAACTGTAGATCAGAACAACTTCTTTTCAAAATACGACAGTCTCCCTGTACTGATGATTAGTTTCCTGACTAGCTGTACTTCTAAGCTTGAAAGGTTTGCAGATATTATGGGAACAGCAAAAGTTAAAAAACAAAACAAAACAAACCCCAACCCGAACAAACACAAAAATACGTTATGGACAGATAGCTGTATAACTGTTCCTCACTGATGTTTCCCATGGTTTCCCTGAGACTTGCTGGGACATGCTACAGGGAGAGATGGGAACCCGCTCCTGTTGGTGTGCACTATTACAGTAGTACCCATTTTCCTGCAGTTGCATCCTCTTCACTCAACCATTATCCAGTAAAATGAACAGTACTCTCTGCTCACATGAATTCTATCAGATTTTTTTTTAATTTGCTTTATTCTCTTATGAACAATTAATACAGAATTGAATTCTAACATTAGCATTTTTAGGAAAACACTTACTGAAAAGAAAAATAAGAAACTCTAAGCATGTCTCCATATAACAGTAAAAACAAGGAAAAAAAAATAAAAAAACCCCAGTTCTATTGCTTCATGCTGGTTTTGACGAAAGAAAAGCCCAACTTTCTTCCCCAGCACCTTCTTATTATCACTGTTAGAAGAGAATTAGAAATGTTTAGGAAAAGATACAGTCAATTAAGTGGAGTTTGTCATCTTCAAGCTCTATTCATCACAATTATGCATTAGATGCAAAAATTTAGTATATAGCTGCTGACTCTACTGAAGGTTTTCAAGCTTTGCAGAAGTACAGTAGTAAAAACGTAGGCGTAGGAAGTTTGCTTGGCATTAGTAAGGTGAACTCTAGCATATTAATATACAGGAGATATCCTGTTACTCAGAAGGACTGAATCAACCTTCTTTTTGGCTAACAGTAAAAATTAAAGGCTTGGTACTTCAGTTTCAAAAAAGTTATTTGCATAGCCAGTAAAAGGTGTATTCTAATACACGAAACAAATGTGTATAAGAGATGCTTACAAATAGATTTTCAGAAGTGAGTAAATTGCAGAAACAAGCTTAAGAGAAGTAGCTACTTTCCCAGGTGATGGGTTGCACACCATGTTAATGATAAGGTAAGTACCAGTGGCAACTGATTTGATTCTGTGATAAGGAATTCCCATAGTACTTCTTCATCTCTGCTTAAATAAACTTGTAATAATTCCAGGATGGCTAGTCAGAGACGTAGCTATTGGGACGTATGATCAACACGGGGAACTGCTGAGATAGTGGGAAACTGGCGAGATGAGGGACAGCTCGATTTGTCAGACATTTGCAAGCACAACTGGGGGAATAGATATTCCATTTCTGATGTGATAACTTCCTCGTTTATAATGAAGCCCAGCACAATAGGACTGAGATTTAATGAGTAAGCATTGTTACGCAAAACAGGACTGAGAAAAGGAAAATTCTCCTGGGCTATAATAACGTTACTATTCATTTGTTATTATTCATTTGGCTTAGAAGCAATCTCTAACCCCTAAGCCTTGCAGAGGAAGTTCAAGAAGGGTAAGTCATGTTTGTAAATTAATTTGTGCAAGCCTTACATTATAGTTTTACTAGTGATGTGCCAAATCTCATTTGTGTAGTGTCAAATAGCTGGATTAGCAATAGCCTACCCTTGTATTCTTTTTCACAGAGGAAGACTTGTGGGATTTCCACTTCTTTCTGAAACTTCCTGTACCAGAGATGTACCATTTGAAGTCTTACACTCCTGCCTTCAGACTGATACTTGGAATATTCATGCGGCCTCCCACTCAGTTTCAATGATATATTGGAAATTAAAACTCAATTTATAAGCAGTTCCAAAACATTTTCCCTAACTATTTTCCTCTGCCTATCTTGGACATTGTCATTGTCACTTATCTTGCTCCCAGCTCAGTGGCAGCATTAACATTTAGACTTCTGCCTGAGGGTGGGTTCACATATGTTCTTTCTGAAACTATTTCTGAGCCTGACAAAGTCTGATGAGCAACCAAAAGCCATTTGGGATACGGAGTGAGTGAGCCAAAAGACAATTCTGTTGTATATATGATTTTTTTTTTTTCAAACCGAAAGGAGCTAAATTTCTTTTCTCTAGTAGCCCAAGAAAAGGACGATAATCTTGACACCTAGATAAAACATTTAACTAAATTCCTCTTCACATCTCAGCTATATAGCAGTCAATCCATAGTAACTAGTAACAGTCATCCAAGACTTCTCTGCTTACTGAACACAGTCCTTAAACCAACTGTTGATTTCACTTATATACACGTTATTATACAAAACTACCACTCACAGATGCTACCACATAAAATTACAGACAAACAGAAACAGATGAACGTACAGATAAATGCGTAACACGCGTTTAGATATGAGGAAGGAGGAGTAAAAATAAAACACAACACAAGCTGTGTTCATTATTCTGGAACTTACCTGAAAATAGTTGTATAAATAACTCTCATGGGGAACATCTTTTCTAAGATCTGCTATGGAAACTGCAGCATGGCTGTGCCATCAGGAAGCTTGGGTTCTGATCTTTTCCAAAAGCAGAGATGCGACAGGCACTGCCACCCCCTGCCATTCCCTTGACAGGTTTGGGATGTATGCTGATGGGGAAAATGCAAATATTGAGAAGTTTAATCATTTGTTTTCCCTGAGAAGGAGAGAGATATGTAAAATAACTGCTTGCTATTTTTTCTGTCACTTCTGTTAAGCAGCGGTACAAGTGGAAACCTAAATTTTACAGCTTTGTTCTGAGGGCCTGTTTTCTCTGACAAACACTTCTGTGGATTCATTTTCGAGGTGGTGAGGTAACATGACCTTATGAACAGCAAACATACACCAAAGGCAACTTATTAAACCAGCTTAATAAAGATAATACAAGCAAGGTTAGTTCAGTTTAATATAACACTTGTTGTTTATGGCCTATATGCCAGCTGATAACAAAGCATCGAAGGAAGTCAAAATAGAATTTCACCTAAAGAAACCATATGGAGCTTGACCCTACAGGGTCCTGAATCTGATGGAATCTTTTGTGTTGGGTGAGGGAGGGTATAAAATGGCTGCATTAGGGAAGGCATATAGAATCATGCAAGCTATAAGGCAATATAAGGGCAGCAAAGGGTTCATTTCTGGACAAAGAACTCTCAACTTTTCCCCTTACAGCTAAATCCTACTCTCGTGTCCACCAGTGTAGATCTACAGAAAGAGCAGGATGGGTGGATTTACCTCAGGTCTAGGTACCCAGGAATAGAATTTGACCGTGCATATTGGTGAATGAGATCTAAAGTATAATTGCCACTTGTGCTAATTGCCTCCTTAGTACGTCAAAGCTACGTGAATGAATTCTTTCAAACACATAGAGAATAGTGACAATTAAATATTTGTTTTAGTAAATGCCTTGCTTTGCAGACCTTCACATGTTGACATGAAGCACATGCAAACTAAGAGATAGCGTTTGTTCAGCAAAAAGCTTTTCTCAAAATAGGCAATGAAGGTAAGGTGCAAGAAAATAAGAATTATCCTACTTTTACAAAGGGGTAGCTGAGGCATTGGCTTCCTGAGTTTCAGGCAATTTCTTTCAGCCCTAACTTTAAAAAAACTACTCTCAATGTTGGTCAAATAGCTGGCTAGCTTCTGCTTTTGTTTATTAAAAAAAAAGAAACAAGATACCTCAAATTGGAGTCACTCTACAAATCCCTGAGTACCTGAATCTATACCACCACATGTGCAGCAGTAGACAGAGCGCCTGTTACGTGCTGTAACCCTCAGGCTCATAATGAATGAATGCCAAAATGCTGTGTGACCTCTGAATGGTCTAATAAATGCCCAAATTAGGAATTTCCATAAATCAATAACCTGGGTTTTAAAATGTATTTTTGTCCTAGCTTGTGCTTGTGTCAGAGGAGAACTGAGGCTGTCACCAAGTTATTAGTAAAACTATAGAAGTGGCAAACAAAGATCTTGGTGTCACATTACAGAGCTCTAGGTGATCATGGCAATAAACAAAATAGCGTCAGAATAATTCAGCATAGTCACCAGGATAAAATTCAAATAAAGCACCGGGTATTTCAATTTACCAGCCCTACAGCATTTGTTAGGGAAGTGTTCAAAACACTCCCATCCCAGCCCCACCATTTTCTCTTTACAACCTGTTAAAATAACACTGTCTACAATTACAGGGTCATTTGTTATGCATGATATAATAGACTGCAAATATAAAAAGGCATTATCATTACTTTTGTCCTTTGTTCTTCCAGGCCAGAATATTGCATAGTTCTTTACTTTGACATTTATTGCTTTTAGATTGGTAATAGAATGGTTTGTGTTGCTCATTATCTTGAATGATGATAATATTAGAGTTTGGGGAGCCTGCGTTCCCTGTTAAGTAAAGTAAAGGCTTCATATAATTTACCAAAGGTTATTACTGGACAATTACCCACAATACAGTTCAAGTCTAATAAACATGAGCCACATTCACTCTTAAATACCACATCTGTAGTATGGTTTCTAGGAAACTGCAGAGAGTGATTTATGTCATCTATGGGCATGAGGGGAGGAGGAGTGTTTATATGTGCATATGTATATACATATTTTTATATGTATTTTTAGTGTTTACTAATGGGTGTCCTTAGGGAAAGGATTTCATTCAAAGAAGCACCTAGCAATACAGCTGGGACTGAGCAAAGAATGGGAGGGGATGAGGGATAAGGTAAACCCTCAGTTTTCCCCTTTACTATCAGAAAAATTGAGTCATTCCAGATTTAAAGTAATAAAAATTATATCAGATTTTGGCCTAAGACTTTACATAAGAACTTATATAATGGCCTAATGTATTAAATAAATCCATTAGCAGGGCATGAAATTCAGAGCCTGATTTCATCCTTCCATCCCTTTTATCTCTGACCACAGTTGGTGTCCCATCCTGACCAGCGGTAGGACCCCGTTCTGGATGGGCTTCACTGCCTGTAGCCTGTGAGTGGCTCCATCCCCGGCAAGGGTGGCTTAGAGTTTCACACCTGGGAAACTTGTTGGTTTGGGAATCCTTAGCAATTCAATCCATTTCTGAGACTTGCAGATGTTTATATGTATCTAACACTGTGCAGAGACATGCACATGTATACAAACACTGATCCTTTTTTTTTTTTTTCCTGTTCCTTTTCTGTTTGGCACTCCAGTTTGCCTGCAGCCATTTATGTTCAATTTATGTTCATCAGTTCATTTCTCTAGCAGCAGCACTTTCAATGAAATGTTTCTATTTGGTGCCAAGTAATAGTAGCTAGAGTTATTTGCCCTATGAATCTCCGTAGATTAGTTTTTGTAATTTACATACATATCCAATTTCTACCAATTTTCATTGACAGTTTTCTCTTTGGACTTTGTTTCATTTCTATTTTTGAGCTGTAACATTGTTTCAGACTTACAGCTTTCTGTAAACTTTATGATATATTCTGCATTATTATAGTTATCTAGTAATGCAAAAGTGAGAGAAAAACCTTTAACTCTAAATATTAAAATAGTCTGCAGAAAATGGAGTTAATGTTTCATGAAATAAATGTCATAATACGAAAAATGTATCTTAATGGAAATTTGTTCAAAGCCTCAGATGTTTCTTTTCTGACTAACATCAGTTACTATTCTTCATATGAATCATAAACCCCAGACTGATTAGGTCATGTGGTTAATCCGTATGGCAATAAATAATTTTAAAACTACACAGATTTGCAGTTATGGTGAGCTGACACAAGATGAGTATGAGCCTGTGAATATAATCATAGCCAGCTGACACACCTGCGATTGGTTTACTCTCAAGAGGGAGCATATTGATGGCTGGTATTTCTCATGTTGTTAGAACAAGATAAGCTGTAAACCAAGATAATGCTCTTCCATGCTGTGCCAGAAACGCTCAGCAGATGTTCGGGTGAAGCAAAGACAACCACACAATTGCTGTTATTAGATCGCTTGATATTATACTGGGTGGACCAGTGTAGGTAGGAGATGAACACCTGCGGAGCTAGGAAGGTTTGCTCAGCGTGGGCCAAATCCAGTCGTGGCTCAGGGTAAGGGAAGGCTTTCCAGAAGCTGCTGTGGGATTTCAATAGGACTCAACATACGCAGGCAGAAGCTACGCAGACCGATTCAGAAGCACTTCACCCCCTGCACACAGTAAGCCCGGCCCCGCATCTCCCCTCTTGCGCATAGCAACTGGATGCGTAACATCTAAATGTGTTTGGTGCAGGGCACAGCTTAGCGAGTGCAGCTGTGGTGGCACTGACGCCTGATAGGTGTGGACCTGCAAACCGTAGTTCAGTTCAAAACTGGGAAGCAGAAGGTGCTGTTTCAGTAAGGGGTGCTGGGTGCCTGGAGAAGGCAACAAGCATTGCCCTCACAGTCTCCCTCTTAGACCTGTAACAATACTGAACACATTCGGGAGTATTTTCAAAATAGCCGAGGCAACTTAGATACACCATTAAAATTAAACCGATGTGCTTGTTACAACCACCTGCTTTCAAGACTTCAACTTATTTTTAAAAAGCACAATGGCAACATACATATTGAACAGGCCTAGCCTTTCGGCTTTCCTTATCCTCTGGGCTAGAAATTGGAGGTGAATTACACTGCACAGTAGAGATATGAGGTAGCAGACAGCTTTCCCATATGAAAAGTATGAACTTTTTTTCTATACAACCACTTTTCAATAAACAAAAGAAAAGACAGTAAGAAAATGTGCCCTAATGTAAGCAATAAAAAAGCTGCTACATTTTGATGAACGCTGTCGCATTCAAAGGAACAACAGAAATGTTTAACTGTGCAGTTTTGATAATATAGCGTGTCCCAAACGAGACGTTTTTACCAAATTGAGGCAGGATCCTCATAAAGTTGGAGAGGCTGCACAGAATCTCATACCTGAGTGGCACGTAGGCTAAAATTCAGCTAGGAGAGAGAACAGTAACTGTGGAGCTCAAGTCATTGAAGACTTGAAATCAAGCAAGGGCGAGTACTATTTATGCAGTCTTCCCCCAAATGGATACTGGTGATGAATGCGTTTCAAATACCAATAATCTCAACCTTTGTTCAGTATGATATAAGCTTTGCATTACAGAATTGGCAAACAATTGCTGCTATTTGCCCCTCCACTGCCATTTGGTGCTTGCCCATCTGGGCTTGCAAGCGGTCGCTTCTTTGTTTTTCCTTTCCACTGGCTGTAATTATTTCCCCAATGACTTGCAAACTTCTTGAACGGAAGCGACCTTGATGCCTCAGTACATTTTCTCTTTGTCTTGTTCAGTCCATTTTAAATGCAAGTTATACTGATCAGCTTGTATATTCATTTTAGTTGATTCACGTTTTTAATAGTAGTTTAGTGTAGCAGCCCCTGAAACAAAGGATGATCCTTTTTGCTTTGTTTGTGCAATTTACACTTACACATCAGCTCTGTAAGGGGATTCTCCCTCGGTCAAATTTTTAAAAGAATTTACCTCTCTCCGGGGCCCAGCCAGCACCTTGGCTGCAAGTAGCCTCTTGCTCTTGGTGCCAAAGCAGAATTTTGATTTTACTCCTTTCTCCTCCCAAACAAAATTTCTAGTGCCATTCTTGTCATTAGTCCATTAATATTGTGATTTAGAATAGCAGAGATGTCAGTTAAAATCCTCTTTTTCCTAGGAGAACCTGAACTTACACCTCTGCCAGGCCACAGAATGTAACAAACCTGTCATAACTCTCCTGAGGTGCAGATTTTAGTGCTGTTCTTTCAAACTACTCCGCTTTGCATGGAACCACTGAAAATGTCAGTTTTCTCTGGTTGAATTAACTTAATTACATCCTATTAAAAAAGCAGCACGTTAAATTCAATCATTAAGAGTTCAAGCTTTTTGGATACACAGGATCAGCCACGACGCATGAAACTTAACACTGTTGGCACCAGAGCAAAAGCCCACTTCTCCACCACTACAAACCGATGGCGACATAAAACCCCCTGCAGGAGCAGAGCTGCAAAGGAGCTCCTGCTTTGCTGGCTACAGGACTTCAGTTTTAGTCCCAAAGAGCTTCAGAGGACTGAAACCTGACGGCAAGGGCTTGCAGAGCTTATGAGGGCTGCAGCAGCACGCTTTGAGTCCACGCAGTTCACGATCCCTGAAGACACTCTGCAGCGGGTACCAGGCCAGAGCTGCTACTGCATGACTTCTTGTCAGTGAGAAAAGTCAGTGTATCCCTTGTTTTACGTATTCTAATCTACACAGGTACCTAAATTCCTGCATTTAGGAACAAAAGCCTCAGCCAAAATATGTCTGCTGCTGCTGTATACGAGCAATACTACTGCTGCAGTGTGGAGCTCCAGGGACTGGTAATGTTTTTGTCTTGTGGGGTAGGAGCCTAAGGCCTGAGCTAGACAGATATGCTTGGAATTTAAGCGCTGCTTTTTTGCCATTTGCTGTTGGTTTAAACATTACATTAAAACAATGAGGGGTTATTAATCACTACCAAAATAAAACATCTAGTTACACTTACAAGGAATCAAGTAAGCAAGCGTGTGAGCAGCAAATTATAATGCTCACATATGGAAAAGCGATACTCTAATATAACCTGACATAATGGATCTTAAAAACAGTAGTCTTAAAACTGGGAAGAAGTTTGTCTTCCCAAGGGAAACATTTTGAAGTCTGGTTGGAAAGAAATATATTTTCATTTTTTGAGGAAAAAGTCTTTCCTGGAAGACTTTTGGGACCCTCAGAAGACAAAAAACATGTTTACCCCCTGGAGAATTTTACTGTAATATGCCTGAATGAAATATTTTAAAGTTTATTATCTTTCAGGGGTTTTGGGGGTTGTTTTTTTTTAAACAAATAAAACATCATTAGCAAATGTTTCCCAGTCTTGTTACAGAAACAGTAACATGTAAAGCAAATAAACTTTTCACTTTTTAGCCTTTTGCTGTTTTCTATTTATCTTTACCTGCTCAGAAAAAAATATCAAATAGACAAGCTAAACAATCATTATCAGTGAAGCAAATGATCCATCAAGCAGGAAAACATATTCAGGTCTGTCTCCTGTGTAGGCATTGACTTTCAGGGCTACTGTGATGCCAGTGGGGCTGCGCACATTCCCTCACACAGAAGTCACATCTTGAAGAGCATTCTTCTGAATGACTGCCTCTGCCTGAAGGTATCGGTTTTGGCTGCCACAATTGCCACTGAGAAGAAATAGGCATTTGTGTGCACATTGCATCACCCTAAATTGCAGACTACTAGTTTGCCCAAAGAATTTCAGATGAGACACTCCCTAATGCCCATTTCTTGTCACTAACAATGCAGAAAGGTGAGAAAACCAGATGTAGAGCTACTGTAGATACGTGAAGTTACATGAAATTAATTCTACCAGATATTTATTTTTATGAATGGTATTGACTCAAAAGATCAATGACACTAAGAAAGACAAAAAGCTGTTATTTCTATTTGCTGTAAGATCTGGATTAGGTTTTGATTCTAACCCCCTTTCTTGTTAATATTCAAGAAAGTATAATCTGTGTGAAAATTAATGGAAAATGAATTACTTCATTATAACCAAGCGAAGTAGGAACACAGATCCTGTTGTCTAGAAATTTGATTTGTGCTGCATACTGAATGTGGTCCTGGGAGCTGCAGTACATCATGGTGAGGGACAGAAGTGGTTGTTTTATAGATTTTTTAATACTTAGATAGGCAGTACCTCCACTTGAGCATACAGTGTGTGAAAGCTGCCGGGTCTGATCCTGCAAGGCCTTCTTGTGCCAAATTACTTCCATTTTAGTTGGTTATGAGGGCATGGGCTCACAAATCTATTCTCACAGGTTAATATTACAATAAAAGATCTGTCTGGAATAAAGTCTCAAAAAGGCACCTAAAACTTACCAAATCAAAGTAAGCTGTCTCCTATTGAACCTGTATGGTACCAAACTCCTCTAAACAACATCCCAAATTTGAGACTATATTGAACCATTATGTTTTCTGGGTGTGGGGAGAAGGTAGGGGGCTGTGAAGCACCCTGTCCCTCCACTTCTCCCACTGCAGGCGAGGAGGTGGCCACAGAGCTGTTGTCAAGTGACGGGAGGAGGTTTGTGGAAGACCTACGCGGATCAAGTGATTACAGCAGCAGATCCGTTTCAGATCTGACATACCAGCCTGACACAGGTATGTTTGTCCCCTCCCTGTGGAGGGTTTGGGGGAACACAAGTGCACAGGACAAGGCTTGGGTCCTTCATAAGTGAGCCAGGAATACGGTCATTTCTGCAGCACATGGGGCTGTGCAGAAGAGAGGAGGGGAAAACTGGGGATTCACAGCCTGAAGCCTGGAGACTTCATTTTCTCGAAAGGCAAGGAAAGGAAGAGAGGAAAGAAAGCCTTCCACAGGAAACTACCTGGTGAGAGAGCATTAGTCTGAATGCTTCTAAAATCATTATTGCTTTATTTACATTTCTCAAACACGTTGCAGTTCTGCAGAGGTCAATTTTCACTCCAAACAACAGACTGAAGCTCAGCTGTTCCTTATCAGTCTGTACAGGAGAGCTGAGCCACACTATGAAAGCTACCTGCCTCTAACTAGTGATTTGACTCTGCAAAGCAGAGGAAGAGCTCACGGATTTGGGGTCCTCAACTCCATACAGTGTATTCTGAAAAAGCTCAGGCTTGTGCCTTTCTGAATCTTCAATTTGGCTGCCAAGAAACAAATTTATTTTAGGTTGATGCTATCATCATTTATAGAGCCACAGCTATGGAAAAGACCCCTTCTGGGAAATGATCATTAAAACCAAAAAACTCTACCTGAACAGCTGGCACTAAGACAAATGGGAGAAATACTGAAGGAATAAAGTTTTTGTACAGACTGCATCCCTTTCTGTCCCAAGGCTGACCCATAACTTCTTTTAAGTAGCTGACATTCATAAAGAAAAGAAACCGGCAGAGGTGACAAACATAGTTCTCATCATTTTTTTCAACCCAGTGTAAAAACACTCTGAAACCCGGCTTTTGATTCAATATAAAACAAACAAAAGACCTAAACGTGAATCTTGTTTCTTCAGAATTTTTTCATTCAAATTTCCATTGAAAATCCCATTCTTTTACCATCCTGACCTGCTATTCTGGACAGGTGAGTCAAGAAACATTGGTGCTGCTTCACAAAGACAGAGGTGCACAAGTCCATCTACGATTCTTAGTTGTGAGAAAAGAAAAATATACCTGAAGGGACATCTGCTTAATAGCAAGAAATTAGAAAGTAGAGAATAGAAGATGAATTATTCTTCTCCCTTGTGTTTTAGTTGTTCTTGCTACACATAACAGCATTTCCACAGCTTCTCCCTCAGCCTACCACAGTTCTCTGTAAGGCACAAAGACCCTTCCCATGCTCCTTTCCTGTTTGTGACACACTAAGAAAAAAGGCATGGCAGTAGCAACATGAACTCCAGTAAACCTTCTGATCTCCATGGCTGAAACATAAAGAAGGAGAAAATGGGATGTATGCTACCTCATTGAGATTACTCCTATAGGGCAAACAAAACTGAGCTACACCCCAGAAATATGTCGCAAAACAACACTATATCTAAGAAACATAATAGAGCTGATGAACTTCTAAATTCAGAAAGGGCTGATATGCTGCCCTGAGCTGGTGGATGTTATTCTTGTTAGAAGGAAGGATAACTGCTATCACTAGAATAAATAAAAACTAGCAAGAATTTAAAAACAGCAAACCTCCTCTTAATCCATTTTACAGTAAAAGTTGCTTTTTATACCTAAATAACATTGCACAAGTAAATTCTTACTACTTCTGTTCACACACCCTCTTGCTCATGCATGTTTCTATGTAAAATACATATGGATTTCACACAATAGGGAGGGAAAAAAAACCAACCCAGAGAGAATGCATGTTCCATCCTGAAAAGCAAACAACAATCCTAGAAAAGAAATTACAGCTTCATTTGCTGCTTTCTGGCATACAGATATTGTAGCAACTTCTTGGATGCTCTCCTTCCCCCCAAAATACTGTATGCCAGACTAGAGGACTAGTCCTCTCTTCAGGACCAAATTCACTTTTCTTATTTATCAGCTAAGGACCATGAGTGGTGGCACAAAACATGCAGGACGTGAATTAAACTTCCCAATTTGCAACGACCTTTACTTAAAGAGAAAGCCAGAGTAGTTCTCCCAGGAACTGTATTGTACTTGCACTTCCCATTTCAAAGGCACTTTGTCTTCTTTGAAGAGAAAGTCCATTAAGTCTACGAGTAATGCACATATTCATATTGCTTTGAGATTTGCTGTGCTTGGTGGCATACTGGAGAGTTCTTACAGTTCAGATTAGGATTCACTTGAACAAAGCAAATCTAATATGCAATCCCAAATTGTAATATGTTCACATTTCCTTTTCTTTTGTGTGCACCTGAGATTTAAATTACCTGTATAACTGTTCCCAGACAGGTTTTAATTATTCACTGTTTTTAATTATTCATATTTAGCAGAGCCTCTGCATAACACCCACTGATTTTGAGAAAGTAATTTTGCAAATATTATGGGACTGTAAAGCTGGAAGAGCCCTCCTGTATTGTCAGATCCTGTCTTCCACTGCTGTTAGCAAACATGCATCTGTGTTACGGTCCTCATTTTCGCATACTTCCTTTATAAAATTTTCTTTCAAGGATTAAAAAGTTTTTTGTCTTGTAGAAAGGCAAGGGCTGACAGAGAGCCACAGCCATGAGCATCTCGGATGTAGTTAGCTAGCCAGAGCCTCATTGCCGCAATAATCTGGTGTTTTAGGAGACTTTGTAACGTTGTCAGAGCTGAGCCATCTGCTTGCTACCCATTGAGGCTTCTCCAGGGGCAGCTGTAAGGGGCTGTTCTCCAGACACATTCCTGTGCTGACCTCTGTCGAGATGGTGTTTCACTGCTCTGCAATTACCTGGTCGCTTCCGTATTTTTGCTCAGGCCATGTAAAATAGGGTTTCAAAGCATTATTTAGGCAAAAAAGAAAATTAGTCTCTCCTTCTATGCTGAAATGCAAGTTACTGCAAGTCATATGGCTACCTTTTACCACTCCAGGGATCACTAAAACAAGGTGCCAGCAGAAGTGGAACAAGCGTTGACTGTATGGAAAGAAAATAGGAAGCAGACATCTCTGTGAAGGGTTAAATCTAGCACTGCCTCCTACTGTGACAGAATCCACCATTTGTTCTGAGGGTAGAGCTATATCCTTACAGTACTACCACATAGGCCATATCACCTTATGTTAAGTGTCATATTAACACAATATTTGCAAAATTTTGACCCAGATGATCAGCTCTACTGTCTGCTCTCAGATAAACAGGGTCTCAATCCTTCATGGGGTCTACTTTATAAAAGACAAGACTGTAGGGACAGACAACCCCCAAGCAAATTCTGTGTAATTCTCTTAAAGCTAAGACTCTTCTGGCTGAACTGTCACATGACACTGGGTCTCTTAACAGACACAAGAAGGCATTATAGAGTGCAGTCAGTGCACATATATCAGCCATCAAGAACTGCATCTAACTTCTAAAGCAAGTTGTCAGGGGAATACAGCAACATAGATTTTAAAGTTTCACCCACATCTAGATCACCTTCTTAAATAGAGGCACAGCTCTACGGACTTGCCTCACTTTCTTCCTTCCCTTGCTCATCCTCTGGTCCAAGACAGCAACCTGTATCCAGACAAGCAGGACCTCCTACATTCTTGCCTTTGTTTGGCAACTACATTTCTTCAGGAAGGTTCCCAGGTTTTGGGTTTGTTTTTGTTTTTGTTTTGAGAGTGGGAAAAGCAATTACTTTAAATGCTAAGCTATGATTTTTAAAGGTGTCTATATTCCTTTCAATATTTGTCATACAATATTTGTCTCATAACACACAGCAGTTATAATGATAGACATACAAGAGATGCTTTTGGCACAACGTTTGGCCCTTTACAAACATCCCTTCACAGGAATCCTTGTTTGCTGCCAATGGCAGAGACTGGAGCCTGAAACCTGGACTCAGTCAGGACTTGGCAGCCTCCAGATGGAAACACAACCAACCACCTGCCAAACCAACACCCTAACAGATTATGCTGTTACCCTTTCTCTCTGCTGGTGTCCACCAGCAGCCCAAATGAACCAACTGCCTTTGTGCTCTTCATAAAAGAATGCAGTACAGATGACTTAGGCTGTTATAATGAGCTTCGCCTCCTCTGCACTCATGTTGGGGCTCATGTTGTGCTCAGCTTTTGTGCTCATATCGTCCTACTGGATAAGGTTGCAAATATTTGTGCGGCTGTGAGCACGTGTGCTCAACATTTTTGATATGACAAAGGCTTAGCACATAAGCAATTATGCGAAAACTTTATACTGGTTTTCCCATCCAGGCTTTTGTAGCATTTGTACAGCTTTTTTGGCTTAACCCCTATATTTAAATCCAGATAGACATTATTAGCAGGTTAGACTGGTAGGTTCTTTGACAAAGGGCTTGGGTGAAATTGGTTTATATTTGCTAAACAAAGTCAATGAGACCTGTCAGCAGGATGAGTTATGGGAGCTGCTCAACTTGCCAGGAGATGCCCCAAAGAATAATCAATTGCCTAGCTGTTTGGGTTTGTTTTTTAATGTGGCTGATACGTTAACGAGTTTCTAATTCAACACATGCAGCGTTGCTTTTAGGAAGATGAGATAGCTTGAGGGATAAGGAGGAAGGGTTAAGTTTAACTAAGCCATCAGACTTAAAGTAATATTCCTGCTGCCCTCTTCTCCTGCCCTCCAAGAGGGCAAACTCAAACTGATGTAAATACTCCTACACCAACACAAAGTGAAACGAGCTATTACAGTATAATGCACGTTTTATATTGTTTTAACTGCAGCCATATGTAGGGCTTTTACTGATGCAGTTAAGTCAGTTACAAAAATAATTTAAAATCTTCCAACTGACATTGTTACGCCCCTAAAAATTCCCACTCATGAGGCTGGAAACACCAGAATTAAGCTCTGGGAAAATGTAGCACTACTAATATTCCAACAAGTCAAATATTCTTTAGCTTTCTGGTTGGCCCTGGCAACTACAAAACTCTGGTATTTGTGATATTGTTGTGACCTCCGCCTTCAAAGGTGCTGCCATCTCTCCACGTCAACTGAGGCTGCAACTGAGAGTTGATGCTGGCTTGTACTGAGGAGACAGGTCTGCATCAGTATGAAGCTCCCCTAGTCCCAGAGGACTAAACATCAGCCTGGTTGGTGCTGTTTCATCCATGACCAGACATCCTCACTTCAGAGCAACGCTAGCTGTGTCCTGTGCTACAGAAGCTAAGCAAACAGCTTCCCAATAAATCCAGGCCCTCAATGGATGAGGATGGAGGGAATCTTTTGCGGTACTTAGTAATCAGAGTCCTGCCTTTAACAGAGCTACATGCTCCGCACTACTGAATGGAGATAAGTGGAGAGACTGAAAGGCTCTCATATTTTTTTACACAGTTGAGTTTTTGCACTTTGCTTTTTCTCTTTCTACCACCGCCCCCTCCTTTAAAAAAAAAAAAAAAAAAAAAAAAGAGAGAGGTNGTAGCTTTGTTGTCAAATGCATGAAGGGAACTCAGGTAAAACTTGTCTCTTGTTCAATGGCCACCACGGAACTCTCTCCTTTCTAATGATACCAAGCTGAAAAATATGTCCTATACAGGAGTATGACTACAAACTCAGGACCAAAGGGTAAATCAGGTTGGAAGGAACCTCAGAAAGTCCCTGGGAACTTGATGAACAGTAAATCAGTACTCCATTACAGCCAGTAGAGCACCTGCTGCTTCGTACTCATATTGCTAATTCAGTGAAATTGCATTAAAATATTTTCCAAGAACTTCACTGTGAGGGACTTCATGAGTTACGACTCTTATAACTGAATTGCAGTGTTTGGAAAACCTCACAACAGGTATTCAAATGCTCCAGTACGATAGAGAACAAACCACAAACAGGACAGTGCAAGCTATGACCACCGGCACGAAGTTTCCAAGAAGGACTTCAATGAACATAAGAGAAACAGACACGAGGAACAGCAGCCAGCAGATGAATGCATGGTTTCAAATAACGTTCAATTTGTCCAAGGGCTGTGAAACCTTTTTCAGTACCAGCCAAAGACAAACTATTTCCCCTCTTAATGGCAAACTTGGCATTGGGCAGCCTTATATAAAAGAGATGGCATTGCTCCCTTTGCAACACAGCTGGTAGGTGTGGATAGCATTCAACTCTCCAAGTTTTCCAGCAAATGTCGTGTTAATGTCTTCACAAAAAGGACTTATGTTCCACGTCAGTCAGGGTATGTTTTTCAGTGACAATCAAAAGAAAACCTGTATCACAGCCAAATAGCTACCTTCTTTCATTGTTCTGGCAGCTCTCCCTCTTATCTATGGCCTGTGTCTTTGTTAGGTCCATTTTCTCTGTGTGCAATAGAAATGTCGTCTGCTGTACCAACAGAACAGCTAGTTCTGTTTCGCCCTTGGCAGCCAAGATACTGAACCTCCCCAGTGCCTGCTTTTTTCTTCTCCCATTCCCAGGCAGCTATAGCATTCTGCTTGCCATACAGAACGGATCAGTGGCTCTCTTGGTTTAGATTTTACTTTTTTACTATTTTCTCTCCTTTGGGAGTATGAGCTTAAATGTATTTGCTGAGGACAGAACTAGTAGCAAGTCCAAGCTGGCTACCTCTATTTCTGACCACGTATTTCTAGGCTGTTTTTTCAGCTCATTTTGTTCTCCCGAGTCAAACAGTTATTCTCATTTAAAATGCCTGTAACCAGGCTTTCTTTTTCCCAGCTGACTGCTCATACACAGTGCCCTTGCTCTGGACCTGTCTTTCACTAAATTATTTTCCAGCACATCCAAAAGCATATAGTTTTCAATATCCCTGCAGACTGTCAAGTATCCATTGGTGTGCACGTACCCGAAACTGCTAACTTTCAAACACCTGGATTAGTCTCAGCAGTGAAATCCAACATCTCCTTTAAGTAGGCACTCCTTCAGCAAGGACGACTTCATCAAGCACATGACAAATAGCTAGGGAATAGGAACCACCTGTATGCAGTAGAGTTTAACTCACCTTCATTCACAAGTCAACACACTAGGCAGCAAGGCATATCAGAGTCACTTAAAATATTCAGTATTATAGCACTGGCACAAGACCATTGATTTTTGCTGCATGCCATCTTATTTTTATCAGTGTGTCAGCTAGCTAATTTTGCATCCTTTTCTGCTTGTTCTAGTGCTTTCTACCTTAAGTAGCATCACTGATTCCAAGGGCACCACTTACAGTAACTCTACATACTGCACTCAGAGCACAAGCAAGTTTTCAAACTGTATAGCAAAGGGAAAGGATTCTTTTCCATAGCTGCTTCCTGCGTCACCTCATATGATCTTTACACACTGCTAGTAGTAATTACCATTGTCTTCATTTTCTACTGAACAGATACAGAGGTGTTGCAATCCAATCTTGAGACAAATGAAATAGCTTGCAAACCTACCAATAAGGGAAAGACATCATTTTCCTCCAGAAGATACACTCAGAAGGTATATCAACATATGTTTAACCTAAAGGTTTTAACTGCCATAGAAATGAAGGCATGGAACAAGCACCACAGTTAGTGCTTTGATCTTAACGAATTTAGTTTGCACGTATTAAATTACCCATAAGTGTTGATGAAAGCAAAATGATAATTCTGGAGCACAGTAAATAAAATGCAATTAAAAACACCAGTGTAGCAGCACACCTGGGAGTTACATTTGTGTAGAAAAGTGATTCAGGAACAGATTGGGGAAACACATCTCACAAACATTAGTGTAATAGTTGCAAAAAAAAATGGCAGATTTCTTTAATTATGGCATAAGCTTAATCAAACTACAAAAGTCTCAGAAATGTCTGATTCAGCAGCTTCGTCTTAATGGCAATATAATACAACTGTGGGAACCAAACAAAATAAATTTCCCTCCTGGTAAACCTGCATGTGGAGGACGCAGGTTGCGTATACTTCAAGAATCCATGATTGTAAGTGCAAACTTCCTCGTGCACTGGTCACTGTGCAATAGCTAGAGATCTCCTATTAAAACAAAGAGAAGCATTGTTGGTGTATAGCACCATCTCTTCTTTCCAGCAATAGCAGTTTTCACATACGTACCATACAGTAAAAGAACATTAAGTAGACTTCTTGTGAGTGATAACAAATGAGGTTGTAAGCTTAACATACGGCCTGGAAGATGTAGAAATTTCTGTCTCTAAAAGTAGGATTAATAGAGCTTGCAAAGTCTCACTGAAAGAAAGGTACCTTACTGGCTCATTTGGTATCAAACAATCACCCAGCTGCATCACCCAGTACCAAATAAAAATACTGACAGCCTTCACAAGGTCATTACCCTCACGGATATGACAGAATTTAGCACTGTCAGATCTCAGACAGCTATTCCTTTTCTTCCTCTTTTTCTTTTGCTTTACAGTGGACCACAGAGGCACGTGTCAAGATCTGCACAGATCAGAGATGTAGGGACTAAGCTGTGGATGGTTTTGAAGACCAGAGGGGCAGTTCATCTGAAGACAATAGGGAGGACCTAGTGAGGGAAACGACAAAACTAGCTGGAAAAGAAGCAAAGATGATATAATTACACACACACCCCTCACTAATGCATGACAGAACCTTTACTGAAAGGCTATTTCAAACCAACTGAAGTCCAAAACTGAAAACTCCCCTAAGAACCCTAAGTGAAAAGTGACTGTAAAACAGTAAGAAATCATAAAATCATAGAATGGTTTTGGTCACAATGGACCTTAAAGATCACCTAGTTGCAAAACCCTGCCATGGGTGGGGACACCTCCCACTAGACCAGGTTGCTCAAAGCCCCATCCAGCCTGGGCTTGAACACCTCCAGGCATGGGGCATCCACTTCTCTGGGAAACCTGTTCCAGTGTCTCACCACCCTCAAAGTAAAGAATTTCTTCCAAATACCTAATCTAAATCTACCCTTTTTCAGTTTAAAAACATTACCCCTCATCCAATAGCTATATTCCCTGACAAAGAGTCCCTCCTCATCTTTCCTGTAGGCCTCCTTTAGATATTGGAAGGCCACTATAAGGTCTCCCTGGAGCCTTCTCTTCTCCAGGCTGAAGAACCCCAACTCTCTCAGCCTGTCTTCATAGGAGAGGTGCTCCAGCCCTCTGATCATCTTTGTGGGCCTCCTCTGGACTCACTTTGACAGGTCCACATCCTTCTTATGTTAGGGGCTCCAGAGCTGGACACAGTTATCCACGTGGGGTCTCACCAGAGCACAGTAGAGGGGCAGAATCATCTCCCTCAAGATGCTGGCCACATTTCTTCTAATGCAGCCCAGGATGCAGCTGACCTTCTGGGCTGCAAGCACACATTGCTGGCTCATATTGAGCTTCTTATCAACCAACACCCCCAATTCCTTCTCCTCAGGGCTGCTCTCAATCCATACTCTGCCCAGCCTGTATTTGTGCTTGGGATTGCCCCAACCCATGTGCAGGACGTTGCACTTGGCCTTGTTGAACTTCATGAGGTTTGCACGGCCCTACTTCTCAAGCCTGTCCAGGTCCCTCTGGATGGCATCTCTTCCCTCCAGCATGTCAACTGCACCCCACACAGCTTAGTGTCATTAGCAAACTTGCTGAGGGTGCACTCAATCTGACTGCCCATTTTGCCAACAAAGATGTTAAACAGTACCAGTCCCAATACTGAGCCCTGAAGAACACCACTTGTCACTGATTGCCACTTGGACATGGAGCTGTTGACCACAACTC
The DNA here is from genome assembly GCA_003993805.1 of Himantopus leucocephalus. Classification (NCBI taxonomy): domain Eukaryota; kingdom Metazoa; phylum Chordata; class Aves; order Charadriiformes; family Recurvirostridae; genus Himantopus; species Himantopus leucocephalus. The sequence continues at coordinate 110,903,101 of RSEF01000001.1, read as the reverse complement.
TTAGAGTGCAACCTCCCAGCCAGTTCCTTATCCACTGAGAGGTCCATCAGTCAAATCCATGTCTCTCCAATTTAGAGACCAGGATGTTGTGCGGAATGGTGTCAAATGCTTCGCACAAGCAAAGCATTCTGAGGCTTAAGAGGATATTTGCACTCTCTAGGCAAGCCCTGAGCACCCCAGTTGTGCTTGTGAATGTACAGCACTCCTGGGCTCTTTAGGGGACACTGGTGAACCCAGGTGTAAGACACTACATTGAATTCTGGGTTCTTCCGCACAGAAGACCTGAAGTGAGCGAAAAAAAATGAAATGCAATGTGCAATTAACAAGGGTTTAAAAACAAAATTTAGGAGAAAACTGAAAATAAAGTGAACTGGGTTGATAACCTGTCGGGTTATATGACAGCTGTTTACCAGTAAGCACTGGAAAAGGAAAGGGTTGAAATGAAAATCAATGATATGAAATCAAAGCCAGGAAAAAAAAATAAGATCAGCATCAAGCAATTTCTAACAATGAGATGCAGAGAAGTCTGTCAACAGAAATGGTGCAGAACCCCTCAAGAAACTCTTTTTAAAAAAAGTTCTCCAAAATCCCAGTGCCAAAAGGGTATATAACAGAAAACAATCTAGTGCTACTGGGGACCTCTAATCTTTTGTTATGGCAAACATCTGGCACTTAAACTACCAAACTAACATACACAAGGATTGCAGCCAGAAATCAAAGATCTGGTATCTTAAGGGGGTGTTTGCAACATAAAATCATAAATACAGATGCAACAAACACCCAACCTAACTTTTACCACGGGTTGTTGAAAGCAAATGGGGATGTAACAATCATTTGTGTTGATTGGGGGAAATGGGGAGAGACATGTCAGGGGAAAGACATGATTCATTTCTTGTATTGTCTACCCAAGCACCTGGCATGGGCCATTGGCAGGGATGGGAAACTTGGCTAGATGGGTCTTTCACCCACCATTGCAGGTGTCATTTTCCTAGAGAAAGGATATGCCAAGCTCAGCAATCAAGTCACACCAAAGAGACTCAAGAGAAAAATTGTCATGGGTCTACTTCAAAGAAAAATGCAAGGTGGCTACTAACTTAGAGATCAGAAGGAATGTTAAATAGTTAGGAGTCTTCTGTGATGTGTATCTCTCTGGGGGTCTCCCATCTTCCACGTAAGGAGACAGACTGACACAGGAAAGGTTGTGGTCTTCCCAAGCCTAGACAGAGAGGAGCCCAGAGGAAAAGATGAATATCTGCTTTGTTTTCTCCAGTAAAAAAAAATATTTTTTTTGGTGCAGATTTTCTCTACATAAGTGATATTTTAAATACATGTATTTGCCACTATCACCTGGCATTGCGGAAACACCAAGGCCTCACAACCAGAACTTACATTCCAAGGAAGATCTTCACCATGAAACAAAATGCAAGGCGTTGCATTCATGCTGAATGCCAAACGTCTGATATAAAAATAAAATCTATTTTTCCCCACGAACATTCAGCTAATCACAGAAGCACAGAAAACAGAGGAAGGGACATCATTAGGTCAGTTAGACTGTTCTTCTTCCTCAAGGCATAAATCAACTATTCAAACAAACAGAACCTGCAGGTGCTTTTCACTGTTTTCATGCTGTGGTGGCAAAGAGAAGATGACCAGGACTGATTGAATCCACATTTCAAAACAAAAACAAATAAAATGAATTCCTTTTGTCTGAGACTGGTATGCTAAATCCTGAAAATTACTGCAGTGAAGTGTGAGGATTGTACAAAAAATGAAGAATACCCATCTAGTGAAAGAATGAGCGTTGTGAAATGAGTGATTTGTTGGATGCTGTGAGCACGAGCAGACGTGAATCCTTTTCAGAAGCAGTCAGGAAAGCTTACAATGGCTCATAAATCTAAAGCTGGGGAAAAAAAAAAAAAACAGAAACAGAAATAAAGTAAAGCAAACACTTTAATAATGTGGGATCTCCCTTATACGAAGGGAAAAGATAAGCGTTACTGGGTAGTGCCAAACAACAGGTTGTTTAAGCTTTTGCTCAAGCACGAGAGAGTCGACACAAGAAGCTATCAGTTTTATCCAATCTGTTGAGAAGATTTGTATTCACAACTGGTCTCCAACCAAAGGGACCAGATCATTCCCTGCTGTGACTGCGCTGGAGCTGGGGAGGAGCTTAAGCTATGCTTGGATATTCATGCATATCAAGTTCATTGTAAAATCTGGAGCGATCTCCCTGGCTTAGGCCCCGTTCTCTCTGGCCTTAAATACTGACCATCTGCAGGGGGACCCTTTCCCAGGCATAGTATAGCTATGAGATTCATCTTTAAAAGATTGCCTAGAAAGGAATATACGAAAGAAATTAGAGTCCATATACTTGTATTTCAGCAGGGGGCTTACCACAATTCAAAGAAATAAAGGGGGTGGAGAGACGACACCAGTGAAGCACACAGGACTACTTCCATATCTAACGATGGCCATATGTGAAAGCACCAAAGCAGTGCCACATTTGTATGTCAGAAAAGCTGTGAGGCCATGTCAAAAGACCCGTAATTCACATCCTAATGCATCTGAAGGGACTGTGAGCCTCTGAGTCACCCATGTTTTAGACTCAGTGCTCTCTCTTTTCCTCTCTTTCTAGATAGGTATGTATGTCGTGGTACATAGGTATGGTATTGTACACATATCTCACATTCTGGCATTGACCAACTGAAAACAAATAACTTCACTCCTTGATAACAGATTTTTTTTTTAATGTTCTGTCTTACTAGGCAGCAAAACCCCAGATTGTCTAGCAAATATTAAGACAAAGATGTTATTTTAAAGTAATAATAGATGCAGTCTCTTTTTCCAATTATAACCACAAGGACACAATTTATTCTACTTTTCCAAACACGTGTTTTCATAAGAATAATGACCTTTATAACTTTGGTATTTATTGCCAGTACTCTGGGTATTTATCATTTTGGGGACAAATGGCAGTCAGAAGGCCTGCATACAAACACTTAAATTTACGTGCATGATGTAAACATCATTGGGGAGAAGCTGTACAATATATTTGGAAGTTTTGTTATTTTTTTCCCTATTGCAAAATACAAACATACAGGAATCCAGTTGACTATTGGTTATGCATCTATGCCTTAACTATAACGGCAAAAGTGACATTTGAATTTTTAGCTAAAATATTAAATAATTATATTAAGATCATAGTAATATTTACTTTTAACATTCAACAAAGGCCAAATTCAGTGAAAGTTGATTGCAATGTGAGTGAGGCTACCTTGCTATAAAAAGAAAAACCTCCAAGGATTAGCGTACCTGCTTAAATAAAAGATTGAACTGAATAAACCCAGAATGGAAACAATGAAAGGGATATGAATACCAAAAAAAAGCATGTTGAAAGAAAGTAAATTATGCAAGCATGGAGAAAAAAATGCCACTCTGTTCACTTTCTTTGTCTTATTAGAGACCTGGAGAGAATTTTGAACACACTAAGAGGATGCTGTTGGTCCAAGGTACACTGAGCTGTACCAGTGAGTTTGCTGTCTTTCCTTACATTGAGTGAGCTCAGAGTTCATGGAGGATGCTGGACATGCAGGACTTTAGAGTGAAGTCTTCTTCAGTTAGTTCATGGTCAAAATTACAGAAACTGCCAGTGATCTGTTTTCCATGCTCCACTGCCACTATCATACAGCCTTGGTTTAATGGACCCCACACTGGAAAGAAAAAAGCTCTTCACTGCTAGTTGTCAGTCAAGAATATCTGTCAATTGGATCAGCTTGTGTTAAATTGTGGGTGACCCAAGCAAGCGAGAATATCTTGGTAGTTTCACTTTGCAATAATGACCATTTCTGAATTACCTCTTCAAACAACAGTTTTGCATCTTTATGAAGCAATGCAATTACCTATACTACCCCCCATTGTTACACTAGACCTTTTTCAGCTGTTCAGAAACGTGACCTTTGAGACTAAAGCTTCATAACATAGGAGCTGTAGTAATAAGACTAGTTTTAAGCCTTAATTAGCTTTAATTAAGACTAATTTTCCCTGGCTACTCGTTCCTGGCCCTATTAAGCACTGTATCACCCCTTGAGTTGTGCCATTTTAAATCAGGTTAATTAAATGACCCAGGCTGAAAAACAACTCTTTAGTCAGGATATTTCTTTTGGATCAAAGATCATTTTCTTGACATATTTAATAGGACAGACCACAAGAAGTTAACTTGACTGACATGGCGGGACGTGCCATCCTAGAGACCAGAATATGCAGCCAGGGGAAGGAAACAACTTACACCAAAACATGCAGCGCAGAATTACAGCCTAAGATTCTCCCTCTTGCTAAATCAGTGTCTGCCTAAACTTACTAAATATAAATTCTCCGTGCTCTGGGAAACTAAGAAAAGAGATTAACTGATTTCAGGCACAAGCTGGAAGCTACAGAACGTGTCTCCAGATCCTTTCTCTTGCAGTAGGTGATTTCAGATGGAAAATGCCATCTGTGAAGTGCAACTGCTCCAAAGCCTAGAGGTCAGTTCCCAGCCAGATATGGACTCAAACTGCCTCCAAAGTTTCCAGTTGCCTTTTCTCAAGACCTTTATCAGTATTACCTCTAACCCAGCTCATCTTGAATCAAAACTGAAAAACATAAAAGCATTTAATGTGCCAGCTAGAGCAACTACTAGTATTGCTGCTAACAGCAATTCTTCCTTATTGAAGAAAGGATGAAATAAAATCAGCAGAGCAGAGGAATGTGCTTGTTCCCTGGTCTCCCCACTGCAGTAACAATACAAATGTTTTGTGCTTTCCAAAGCAGCAATTCAATCCCATTTGCCCCTTTCTTCTGTAAGCTGCTCTCCTCCATTTTGAGCAACTCAGCTCCCTCCTGAAGTAGGAGGAACAACCACCTACTTCTCTTCAAAACAAAGTGGTCACCTTATTCCCACTTGTTCAGATGCTGGTTTTAAACCAATTTTCTTTTGTCTCCTCTTTCTTTATAAAATTGGCATTCACATCCCTTTTCCAGGCACGTTCAGCATCCCGGCGCAGGCAGCAGAGGGATTCAGGCTGACAAGAGAAGCTGATGGATTCAGCCCCCAAGCAGTGCCCTCCAGCATGGAAGACCTTCTGCCCCTTTCACCCCCAGCATTTACGTATCCAAGGACCAATCTGAATCCCCATCGATGGATTGTTCTGCTCTGGTCCTCTGTTTGATCTCAAGACTTATAAATATTTCATTGAATGGTAGAATTATGACATCAGTGATGACCCAGCCAGACATCACAAAGGCAGCAAATTCATTTGTGCTCAGCTGTTCTGTTAAGATTCCGCACAATCCCTTTACACATTTTGATAAAGTCATAGTTCACAGCTATATCATAACTCTAAATATGACCCTTTAATGACATTGCAGTCAGGAGATATGACATTTTTTGCCAGCTGGCAGTGGAATTTTTGCTATATCCATTAGATAGAAAGATTAGATAGATATTGGAGAGTATATAGAGAAAATACTATCAGCAGTCAATCTGGAGTTAAAGGGAGCTTCAGGCACATGACACTCTTGGGTTGTTTTCAAGCTAATGCAATTTAGCATCCTCCCCAATCTAACATCTGTATTCAAAGAGTCAGTCACTGTATCTTTGTCACAACATCAGTACTGTTGAACATTAGCCCAAGTTTTTTCTTTCCCCCTTTGTTGTTTTTTTTTCCTTCCTTCTGCTCTGTTCTGGGCAAACATGCTTCAGAGATCAATAAAATCTCTATTTCACTTCATCATGGACTCATGCTTTACTTTAAAAGGGTCTTAGCGAATAAGATATTTTACAGAAAAAAACCCAAAAATGCACATTTTTCCAACTGAGAAGTTAGCGTGTTTTGTTATGAGACACATTTTCAAATAAAATATTTGTGAAAAAAATCATACTCTTGTGCAAATTAAAATATTCAGCCGCTAAGAAAAAACCTCACAAGTTCTGAGTATCTTAATTCAGAATAATCGCACTGTATTTTTCTATTACCAAAATAAAAAAATCTTGTCCCCCCAATTTGCTTTTATTAAAAAAAAATGTGTGTGAACGTGTAAGTGTATTTATATATGTATATATATTATATATATTTGTATGCATCTGGAGGCTACCCTTTCCTTCTTTCAGTACTTTCTACCTTTCTTCTTTTTATTTGCGTGAGAGATGACATGAATCCATGGCTTTGCTGTTACACTAGATGGATCTTACAGGTACACCAGCGTATCTGGGGAAACAGTATTGTTAATGACAGTACAGGGTCACACAAGGAAAGCTGGCTGGAAGATTACATGGAGCACAAGGCCATTGAGAGAACAATCATCTTCCCCCATGATGGGAGATGGGCCCACGACATAGAGCAGAACTCCAAACCAGAATTCAGAAGTTGCCCAAAGGTTAGTCTGGGTGCAACCCCAGTAGAGAAACATATGCCAGCAGCAGAGACCACATATTTTTTACAACTTCCATGTCACCAGGCATGTTCTGGTGACATCTGTGATCTCCGTGCAGGCCCTAATGAAAATGCCTTCTGTGGCCAATTTTTTACTCCTGACAACCGGGAAATTTCAGAGGTTCATGTATCCAAACTATACTAATATATTCCTACTACATCCTCTCATTTGGGGAAACTCAGACTGTTTGTACAAATATTTAATTAAGCCTTATATGACACAGCAGGGAAAATATTTTTAATGATATCCGGTGGTCAAAATCAAAATTTGCTGACAGTTACCTCACAGTGGTGCCCAAGTTTTACACTTTTTTCCATACAGATAAAAGAGCTATGTTTAGCAACAGTTGGCAAACCCTGACCTTTCTCGGTCATATCTCGCAACACTGGAACCCCTCTGGGATGTAACATGTCAGGTGTTGGAGAGCGTGCAGCAGCCCTGTGCGATGGGATTCAGGACAGGAAGCAGAAAACAGGTAAATGCAGGGAGAGGAGATGCAGTTACCTCCTTTTAAGGGGCCAAGACTTCATCTATGCCAAAATATAGACAAGGTTAAAATTAGAAGCTGGAGATAATTGCTTAGAAGTTTCATGTATGTGTCTGTGTGTTTTGGTAAATTTTCCAGTACCCAGAGATTTCAGATCAGCCTTTGGTTAGAGAAGTCAAACTTTTTCTGCTGGAGAAATTGGGCGTGGGAAACTTAAATCACAACCTGCAATGAATAGGGAAATTTTCAGTATGGCCTTGCCTTTTTGCAGCTAGAGACATTATAGCTCTTGTCCTTAGTGTCGTTACTTTTCAGGCTGATATAACCCAGGCTATTTTCAGCATCTACCTTAAAGGGATTTGAATATCCAGAGGAGGAGTATGCTGGGAATTGATAATCACCCTGTAGGTGATCCTGTAGGAAATGGAGATGTGTCCTGATGGAGAGGAAATCAAGAACTTGACATAATTAAATCAACTTAGTAACAACGGTTTTGGACATTTCATGCTAACAAGTTTTTTTCCAGACTGCTTCTTCAGCAACTTTGCTGGAACTTGAAAGAAATGTGATGCTGATAAGATAGTAATTATTAAAGAATACTGTCATGGCCCAGTCTGTTGTTACAAATTATAAGAATTGATTTGAACCAAGTTCAAATAGCTCCTTTATTTTCAGCTGTCAGTGAGCACACATTTTAGAAGTATCTCCAGTAAAAGTAGATTAAGAATTCCTTCTTTTTAAATGGCTGAAAGTGTTTCAGGAACCCAAGTAAGGAAACACACATTCATACATGCATTTATATTTGATATTATATTCAAAGACGTAAAAGAAGCAGCAATATTTCTTAACAGGTAGCTGCAGGTTAAAAAAAAAAGAAGAAACAAATATTTTTAATGAACAAAGAACTAGTTGAAGACTAAGAAAGTATATATTCCCTAAATTAATAAATTGCACAAAAATATAATTTGACATCATACATAATATTTCTGAGTATTTCTCTGCCACAGATACATTCATCAAATTATATCAGCCTTTAGATTTTTATTTCATTAAGAAGTAGGAGGAAAACTTCACCTTTGAACATGACAAATGTTACTATAAGCAAAAACGGACAGTGATGGATCACTCACTAAGCAGAGTGTCTTCTCCAGCTTTATTCCCATCATCCGTACTGCAACAGCAGAAACAGTTACAGAACTGGCCAGCAAAAGATATGTGCGTGCCTAAAGCACTAAAAAGGTCCACTGGCGAAAGAATTATCTACATACAGATATAACATAACCATGTAGCCAAGCTTAAGATATTTACTTTTGCAAATACTAACTGCAAGATAGTCGTACTTTTAGCAAAAGCAAAGAACAATACACACACACTCAGGACACTGCAGACATCTTTCTTGCACTAATGTGCACGGCACCAGCTGTCTAATTTTCAGACGCTAACATTATGTCACAAATACCATTCCAAGAGTGGAGATACCCGATAACAAGAGAAGTGCCTGGAGACATCCAGGCATGAACACCCATACGAGAAACCAACATGGCACATCAGACCGCTTACATCAATTCTAGATCCATTATTACTCATGATACCTAGATATGCTTTGGCACATAACTCCGTATCAGTTTTAGCCAACATGTTAAAATAATATAAAGGAAAATGAAAAAGATGGAGTTTTCATTTCATCTTTCTTTTCCCTTTAAATATTCCAAAGACAAAAGAGGGCAGTTTTAGCAGTCAGTTTTGTCTCTGCCTGCTAATTTACTATATATTAAAAGCCAGACAGCATAACTGAACCAGAACAACATTGTAAATTTACATAGCCAGAATTTTCCCACTTTTTACACATTATTGCTATGTTTACAATTAACCAAATTAATCCCAATTCTAAAGAGCTTTTAAGTGCAGGAAGGAGTACTTGATTTATCTGTTGCTCGCTCTCCCATTTATTAACCTTATTGTTTCACTCTTCTGCAGTTTACCAGCAGTAAACAAATCCCAGGTGAAAGCAAATAAAATACTTCTTTTGTAATGTTAATGCTACTGTCTTTATAAATCTCTGATTCCAGGCACAGCCTTAGCTCCTTACCGGCTTTGATTTACGAGTGGGCTGACCCAGGCCTAACCCTGTCAGCTTTAGTTCTGAGACAGTCCTTAGGATTATGGGTCTCTGATCTGGCAAATTCCTATGAGGAAAAAATTTAACTGAGGAAGGCTCTCTCTGACAAGTGATAAAGCCCCGTTCCTTTCAGGTTGCACTGGAGACAGGGTTATGGGCAGAATTAATTGAGGGAGACACAGGGACACTAAAAAAAAAAAAAAAAAANAAAGAAAAGAAGAGAATACAGAGTTTATGGGAGAGTTACTGAAAAGAAAAGAAGGAGGGGTTGAAGGGAAGCAATCAATTCCCATTTATAAGGTAGGGAGTCTAGCAAACTAATTAGCATTAGAGCCGGATCAATTTTCTTACACAAAGTATTTTATGAGATTGTTACATGACAGTATACTAATTAAAACTGATTGGCCTAATTAGGGCAGCATTAATAACATAGCAGGCACTGGCAGCAGCACTGCTTAGCCCGCGATGTGCTTTAAAGATAAAGATACGTGAGAGTCACCACAGACAACCCTTGTTTTAACATAACATTTTGTTTTGCGGCAAGGCAACGGTGTGTCTGCGATCAACATGTTGGTCAATAGCTTGCTTCTTTTCTGCAGTGGAAGAAAAGGAAGAAAAATGGCAAATTAGCCAGTATAAAAGGGAGAGACAAATTGAGAACTGAAAACGATGGTGTGTTAGAAAAGCAATTAGTGAGAAACAAATATAAAGCACGGGCCCGATTCTCCCATGCGCTGAGTCTTGGGAAATCATTTACTCCGAGCTTCACCTAGACTTTGCTATCACATAAAAGACATGCAATGCAAGGCAGCAGAGAAATAAATTGCCCAGTTCAGCAAATTACAGCCCTGAGAGTCTACAAACACTGATCAGTTTACAGGCTTCCCCCAAGGACTTAATACTGAATAACCAGTATTTCCCAAAAGTTGTTCATGAGAAGTTGCCCGGATTTGATAAGACCTTCCCTTTATAAGAAATTTTTCTGAACATGAAGAAATAAGGACAACATGCTTTTTAAGGAGAACACTAGATATTATATACAATCCTGGTTTTATTCTTTGAGGAAATGAGTGAAATTTCATAAAAAGCATGTTTCCAGTTTGGGTGTGAATAATGAGGAATAGCTGTATGAATGAATGAACAACCTTCTACAAGTATTTGAATGAAGACAAGACATCAAATAACTGTTAACAAGACATCAAAAAACTGCTATTTAAGTATGTGAAAGGAAACAAAACCGTTATTAAACAAGTTCAAAGTGAAGAGCTATTCAGAATTAAATGGGATATTCCCCAATGGTATTTTGGAGCACTTGTGCACTTTTGTTTGCCATTTAAGACTTTAACTGCTGTGATTCTGCCGCAGTAAATGAGAAATAAACATGGACTGATAAATCAGGATATTTAGGACTTAACAATATAGTTGCTGCAGATCAAGGTATTGGAAATCTTAGATTAACAAGGGAGATAGGTATTGTAAGGAGATTGGTAGTTAGACAGACAATACAAAAACCTTAGAAAGTAGAAGCTTTTCTTTTTTCCTGGAGTAAGACTTCTGGTCTATAACAATTATAGTGGTAACACAGTATTGCTGCCAACGCTCTGTTCCTTATTGCACAATGGTACAAAACAAAACCAAGCACAATGATAATTTGGTGTTCTGCTTCCAAAAGATACTGCCTTGAAACCACCCACCCTGCTCACTGCTGCCTTTCACAGCAACTACTACAAAGTAGGTACTCCACACATATTATCTCCAGAGGAGATGCACTTCCAAAATAATTTCAGCTGTATCAAAATTTTTCACCCACGTGAGTAAATTTTTGTACGTAAAGCAATGTCATTTCAAGATAACAACTGCTTTGTGAGTCGACAACTGCAAAACAATACTATCAATGCACCAGAATTCAAGTATGAATTTATTCTGGGAACTTATTAGAATCATAGAATCGTTTAGCTTAGAAAAGGCCTTTAAGATCATGAAGTCCAACTGTTAACTGCCAAGTCTACCACTAAATTATACCGTGTCCCTCTGCACCACATCTACACATCTTTTAAACACGTCCAGGGATGGTAACTCCACCACTTCCCTGGGCAGCCTGTTCCAATGCTTGATAACCCTTTTGGTGAAGAAATTTTTCCTAATATCCAAGCTAAACCTTCCTGGCGCAACTTAAGGCTGTTTCCTCTCATCCTATTCCTTGTTACTTGGGAGAAGAGACCAACCCCTGCCTCGCTACAACCTCCTTTCAGGTAGTTGTAGAGAGTGATAAGGTCTCCCCTCAGCTTCCTTTTCTCGAGGCTAAACAACCCCAGTTTCCTCAGCTGCTCCTCATGCTCTAGACCCTTCATCAGCTTTGTTGTCCTTCTTTGGACGTGGTCCAGCATCTCAATGTCTTTCTTGTAATGGGAGGCCCAAAACTGAACACAGTATTTGAGGTGTGGCCTCAGCAGTGCCGATCACAGGGGGACAATCACTTCCCTAGTCCTGCTGGCCACACTATTCCTGATACGAGCCAGGATGCTATTGGCCTTCTTGGGCACCTGGGCACACTGCCGGCTCATATTCAGACGGCTGTCAACCAACACCCAGGCAGCTTCCCAGACACTCTCCCCCAGGCCTATAGCACTGCATGGGGTTGTTGTGACCCAGGTGCAGGACCCAGCACTTGGCCTTGTTGAACCTCGTACCATTGGCCTCAGCCCACCAATCTAGCCTGTCCAGATTCCTCTGTAGAGCCTTCCTACCCTCAAGCAGAACAACTTTCCCACACAACTTTGTGTCATCTGCAAACTCACCGAGGGTTCACTCGATCACATTGTCCAGATCATTGGTAAAGATATTAAAGAGAACTGGCCCCAATACTGAGCCCTGGGGAACACCACTTGTGAACTGCCACCAACTGAATTTAAGTCCATTCACCACCACTCTTTGGCCCCGGCCATCCAGCCAGTTTTTTTACCCGGTAAAGAGTACACCATCCAAGCCACGAGCAGCCAGTTTCTCCACCAGTATGCTGTGGGTAACTGTGTCAAAGGCTTTACTAAAGTCTAGGTAGATAAAATCCACAGACTCTCCCTCATCCACTAAGCAGGTCACCTTGTCATAGAAGGAGATCAGGTTAGCCAAGCAGGACCTGCCTTTCATAAATCCATGCTGACTGGGCCTGATCCTGTAGGTGCTGTGTGATGGCATTCAAGATGATCTGCTCCACAACCCTCCATGGCACCAAGGTCAGACTGACAGGCCTGTAGTTCTCCAGATCCTTCTTGTGGCCCTTCTTGTAGATGGGCACCACACTTGCTAACTTCACATGAGTCAAAGTGGGACTTCCCTGGTTAGCCAGGACTGCTGATATAGAATCATGCGAATTGTTTAGGTTGGAAAAGACCTTTAAAATCATCAAGTCCAACCGTTAACCTACTGTGCCATGATGGTCATCTTCTCCAAGTAGAGAAGTACCTACAGAGAATTCCCTTCCAGAAGGAAAGGGAGGAAAGAGGAAAATGAGAAAGCCTATGAAGAGCCTGCAATAAATGACAATACTCATGTTTATAATTTTAGTTATTTGCATATCATACATGAACATGTACTCATTGCTTTTAAATAAATATATTTGTACATTATCATTTCCTAAGTCTGAACACAAACTTGAAGCAAAACATAGTAGCACAGAAATAAAATGTACACAATAATTATTTGATTTTAATATTTAAAGCTTCACAAATTAGTTTTAAATTATTAAAGTCCATATTAATTATGTAGAAGATATATATATAAAAGTACGTGTGTAATGGACAAGATGAATCTGCTACTAAATTATACTATGAAACCTACAGTGAGTCTCTGAAGAAACCAGGGCACCTAACGGACCTTTGCTTGCATGAATCACATGGCTCAGCTTTGCAGTCTTCCACAATGCACAGCATCTGCCAAGTGTCACCTTAAGAATATCTATATATTCTACACAAACACACCTCAGAACTGTGGGGGATTTTACTGCCCTTCATTTGATAACATCTGAATAATTCATGACTTGGAAAATTACAAATAGGTTATTATTAAGTGCAAAAGTATTTTTAAAAGCCAAACCTCACATAGAAATTGACTATTCTGGCCCTGGTACTCATATCTGAACACTTCCATATAACTTTCTGATGGCCTACACAGCTGAATGTACATTCTTGTAGCTGAAGCTCGTCCCCTAGGTTTGTGTGTTCCTAAGTCTCCTACAGCACTACCTCCGTTTCTGTGGTTCACTTAGTAAGCATAAATCTTTATGTTTTGAGGGGTTTGGAAGCTGTACCTGAAACGCCACCTGTCAGAAGCTTCAGGACCTCTGCTGAACCCCAGATCCACCCTGTTATTTAAGCATACTTTTTCCTCAAACAGCCAGAACCGCTGGCAGTCTGGGTTTACAGTTCTCCTATTTGGAAGCACATATTTGACACAAACTGGTGCAAAGACTGCAAAAGTTCCAAAAATCTAGTCACTGCTATACACAGTACAAGAAATATATGGATATAGCGGGAATAAAATAAAATCTGCTTTCAGTGCTCTGCCTCAATTTCCTTGTCAGTCCTGACTGGATTTTGTACTTAGAACAAACTTATCTTAGTAGTCCAGGTTTCTTTGTTCTGTGTATCATTTCTTCTCCGATCCATAGTTTTTTCTGCACACAGTTCCTTCATCCTCGGATGGCCCTGCAGCTAAATTACCCCTCCACCTATAAAAGAATTTCCTTTTCTTATTCTTTAATGTGTCCGTTATTACCATTCATTCTGCTCCTTTTTGCCATTCCTTAAGCTAGCAAACTAGTACTTACTAGTTTCTTCTTTCCTTTTGCAGATTTTTTGAGTCTGCAAAGCCTCATGCTAGAGGCTGGAAAAAATAGTTTTTTCATAGGCTGCCTCCAGACCGTTTTTTCCTGATATTCTCCTCTGGCAAAACCCAGAGTTTGATGAGACTGACTTGGAAGAACCATAACTCGCCCTCCTAGTTATGCCTAACAGTATATGACTAACTTCACATACACAAAGGCATTGATTGATTAAGTTACTTCACACCACCAATCAAACTTCATAAATTGCACAATATCTGTAAAAACAATCTGATTTTCAGTCAGCTCTTCCTATCCTGAATGTCAGGTCACCTTTATTCATGTGCCTAAGTATGGATTTGGTAGCTAAATTTATGGACCAGTTTCAAAACTGTAGTTCAACTAGAACCGAAAATTATAGTGCTAACATTCACTCCAGTTTGTTGATTGTGGCAGTGCCAGATGTATGCATTCTGGTAAGAGCACAAAAAGCTATGTTCAACATTTAAGCTAATCGAAAGAGAAAAGGCTATCTAACATTTGCTGTCAGCCACTGCTGTCTAGAAACATGAACTTTAGTTAGTTTAACAAAGAACAGAAATCATTTGAGTGTTAACAAATATCATAATACTTCTGAGAAATCTAAACCTTTGAGTTATACAACAGGGATGCCATTTGAGTTATATGCAGCATTGTGAAATCTTGCATCTGTGCAGATTTTTTTGAATGCTTTGAAAAGGCAGCTGTCCTCTTCGTCAACAGTACCCTGAAGTGTATTAAAATACCACAGGAAGGGCATTAATAAAACAAAGGTGCATCAAATGCATAAAAATAAGAAAGTGCTGAGGGGTCTGAAATTTTAGAAACTGTAATCATGTTTCTGAGTTTTTATTTAGTTTCATTTAAATATACCACTAATGGATGTTAGATATATTGGTCCACATCCTCAGCTGGGGGGAAAAAAGGAAAAAAAAAAATCAATAAAGCTTAAATAGATTTATATCAGTTGTGGTTCTGCCCCCTATCCTGAGATTTACATTTCTGGCAGTTAATCTGTCTTCAGCCTGCTTCTTGAAGACTTTCAGTTTTGCAAGGCATGAGAAAACCAAGATCTTTTAGACTACCTCTGCTGCAAGTCTCACTGCTAAAACCATGAGCACCCTTTCATATTATCTCATTGTGACTGGACCTGTTCATATGTTCTTACTGCTCAAAAGAAAAATTAACAGTCCAGATAAAAAAAGTTCACGTTCTGCGAGAGGCTGTCTCCAGCCGTATAGCCAAATACAATCCACTCCTTAAGCCACAGTCTCCCATTTGGTTTTACTTGGAGCCTCTACAAATTAAAAAAACAGTGAGGCACAACATCTGAGAGATGAAATCACAGTGAATTGACTTTCAGCTAAAACAGCCAGTGCTCTGTTTGCTTTAAGAGACATTATTATTCATTGCCACTTAAAATCCATCACCAAACAGTCCCAAACCATCAATTACACTGCACTTTACTATGAACCCTGGTGCTCTGCAGACCATTAAAGGGTATGCCTCCCCAAAAATTTGAACTGGAAGTAGCTTAACTTCAGTGACAGGGTAATCATCCTGTAAGGTAACACTTAAACTCATCATCTACGCTTGTAATGCATCCACTTTCAAATGACATAAGAGGCTTCCAGGTCCTGGTTCTCTGAAACATTTCTGCATGAACTGTATGAGAAATCCTGTCCCTTCTCTGGGCTCCTGTGGCAGTCACAGGAAAGCTGCAGAGGACCAGCGATGGCTGAGTGAGAGAGACTGCCTCACCTGCTCAACTGCAACACTGTGCATGGACCAGGGCGCGTGGGCAACTTGAGTAAAAATCACAACAGAATTCAGGTGTATTTAAGAGCTCAAGAAAACCCTGCCCTAGGACATCTATTCTGATGGAAAATAGTTTCTTCAAAACCAAACTTGCTGTAAGAATAGACTGGTTTTGATGGAACAGAAATTTTTCATTTTGACACTCTTGCTATAAATGCTTTGTGAAAGGAGAGGGTGTTTGACAATTGTATTTTTTAAACATTTAAGATTTTAAGAAGGAAAAAAAAACATTTGAGTGTTATTAGAATAAACATTTCATTGGACTTAATTCTTACTCTACTGCCCCATCCAAAAGCACATTAGAAAGCAATATGCTTTAATCGAGTTATAAAATATTTGCAATAGAAATCTGTCCTGCAAATAGGAAAAAAGTCTATTTTGTGCCTGGATATAGAAAAAAGATTCCAGTTACAGGAGATAATCAATTTTTATAACCGGAGTTAACTCTATAGTGAAGATACAGCATATCACATCTGTTCTAGCATTGCCAAAAACAAGGCTGGTACTGTGTAACCAAGTGCCTTGATCAAATCATATACTGGGTGCTGCAATGAATGACCAACAATTATATTCCTTTCAGAACATAAAAGGAGAATAAAGAAGCCCCCAGTATTAACATACCAAAACATTATTGGCTGAGCTGGTGCACCAGAACCTTGAAAATCACTCCTAATTACAGCAGCAGCAAAACCCCAGACACCTTGCAGGTCAACTTTGCAAGGGCAAATCGTGGGAAGGGAAACAAAGGAGCCAAGGAGAAGTTCCTTGTTTAAGGTGACGCTGTACCACAACAGCATCATTGGGAATAGAGCCCTGGCTTCACCCAAACCATTTAATGCACCATCCAATTATCATGCTACGCACAATTTCACTCAACACAAAGATAAAAAATATTTAAAAGACAGACATCTATAATATTGCAAGAAAAATGCAAGAATACATAAGCCATGAATCAGAATAGCTTTCAAACTGTGCAACTATAATGATCGCTTGCCTGGAATCATCCCAAGTGCAGATGGAATAATTTCACAAGGACTATTTTGGCCGTGAACATCTGACAAATTTGAGGGTCACAGGAGCTGTAAGCAAGCCTACTGTTTGCAGGCAGTAAGCCTACAAATCAAACAACTGCAAACCAGGATCTGAATAATGAGTCTTCATTCTAGATACCATCAATACCAGAAGTCTATTAATACTGGGTCTACATTCAGATCACTTGTATCATTTCAGACTCCACTGGATTTACAAAACACACTGATTTCTCTTGTCAGGTGATATAAGACTTATAACTAACCCCTCCATAACAACATCTCACAAGACTAAGCAGACCCATAAACAGCAAGATCACCTTTAGTGATACTTGGAAATAGCTACAAAGGGTTAAGGAAAGACACATTATGATTTATGCTCCATCCCCCCTTGAACAAATGAAAAGGGAGAAACTGAGTTAGGTGATGACTCGGGTTTTTTTTCCTCAACTCCAGGGTGGTTTGGGGTAGCAGTTCTCAACATGGTCTCTGATCATGCCTCAAGGAGAAAAGCAAAGTGTGTCCTGAGGAACTGAACAGGAGTGGCTCTGCATGCTTGGATCTACAGGCAACTGCACAATTGGGTCTGAAATAATGGAGAGGAAATTAAGAAGCAATCAACCAGAAAGTCCCTTCCTTTCACCATCTGTCTGAGCTGAGAGGCCTTAGGGGGCTCACCTCCCTTGCATGAACCTGCGTAGGATGCAACAACGGGAGGAATTCAGGGTCCCTCTGTAGTAAATGGAGAACTCAGTCTGCTCTCAAGTACACTGTGGCTGAGCACCTTGTCTTTAGAAACTTTCCACTGTGTTTTGGGGCTGCAGTGCTACTTGAGGACAGCGAGCTGCTTGATTCCTTCACATGGAGGTCAGAGGGGGAGGGCAGTGCACCAAGATGATGGGGGACTCCAAAAGAAACTCCTAATTTCTGCCCCCCTCCCCACAAGAATGGGCTAAATGCTCTTCAGGGTCCCACGGGTGGGGACACACCGTGACCAGTGGGACTCACACTCCTTCAGAAAGGGACTGGGAACTGGTTTTGGCCAGGCCAGAAGTCACAGAGGCAGCCCTATGCTTGGGGCATAGGCATTACAGGAGGGGCAGCTGAGGTGAGAAGGTCCCAACTCTTCCTTAGGCAGGGATGTTCAAGGATGAGGAGATGGGCTGCATCTTGGCGGAGCTCCATTTAAAACCACAATGTGGGGTTTCTCCACTATGTGACAGCACACTTAAGGGTCACCAGAAACAGCCTACAACTCCCCTGGGGCATTTGTTGTTCATCAAGGCACACTTTGTATCAAGAAATCAGGTCCCCGAAGAGCCCGACTCAGAATGAAAATACAGAAAGCATTCAGTTATCTGAAAACATTTATATACCTGTATGTAACATAGTTGTCCCATTTTCCCAGCCTAAGTAGTGCCCTCACCAAGCTTTGTACAGTGCACATGGCTTTTCTTCTCTGCACAGTTTGTCAGCCAGCCCCGAGCTCAGCCTCCTGAGCTGCCCCCACCAGAGAGCTCTGCCATCTCGCTTGACCCCTTGCCTGTGATGTTCCCCTCTCAGTTTTGCTGAGTGACAGTCATGAACAGTTTGGATCAGGACACTGCTTCAGCTTTACAAAACAAGTGAGTGATCCTTTTCTCTCCCATCCCCAAAATTACACTGATACTTGTGCCAGACATTTTGCACTGTAAATCTAGACTATAGGGTTGCTCTTTCACACACAAATACACAGGCAGACACTTCTGAAGTTTTTCTTTAAAAATATTTATTTTTTTAAAAAATAATTAGGTCTAGTGCTGAATCCTCTCGAGAAGAATATTTCTTTTTGAAAGTGACACTTTCCCAAAAACCTTTATGAACTAAAATGATTAAAACAACCTAAGTTCTTTTATTTTCCCTTTCCATTCTTCTTTTATTTCCTTTTTGCTGCTCAATCTAAGAGAAAAAATATTTTAAATATTTATGTATCATTTTGGTTTTGGTTTGGTTTTTTTTTTTTTTNAAAGATTAAAAAAGTGGAAGAGTAGTAAGAAACAAAACAAAATAAATAAAAAAACAAACAAAACCTAGTCACTTCCTCCACATGCTATTTCTGCAGCATAATAGGAAAACAAAGAAGGAATGAACACACAGAAGAAACTGTGAAGAGATGTTTTTGAAAATATGCTATACATAAATTGAAAAAGCTTGCAATCAATACCCACTGTGAAAAAAAAAATTGTAACCAGGTATAGTCATATTGATGTACCTAGCAACTTGTTTTGGAAAGGACAACTTCGTGACCCTGCTATACATCAACTTCACCACAAATAGCGAGCAAGAGAGCATTCAGAGGATGCTGCCTCCCCCGATGAGTCTGTGAGAAATCTCAGTATGACAGTAATAATTTTATGAGTATTATGTGTCCCATCTGTGTGATATTTATGCATTTGCCTTATAATTCCAAGATGTTAATTCAGGCAGGAAAACAGGCAATAGCTTCGTATAGCACAATTTACCAACCTTTAAAGGACAACACAGGTGGGTTTTTTGCTGGGAAATTATACCTCAGGCTATTCTGAACAGCAACGTCTGGCTTGTAAACACAGACAATGGAATTCAAGAGAGAAAATGTGTAACATTTGGTGGATAAAAGCACAATTTCTAACGAGTGAGAGAAAAACATGGTAAGGAGTTCCACGGAATTTGTTGAATTCTCCATGGCTATCAGGAGCCAGACAACCCAGGAAGAAAAAAGCTAATAAGCAAGTAATTAGCCTAAAAAGTGCAACAAGCCTTTTCCTAATGTTGCTTGGGTGGGGGGTTTTGTTGTTGGGTTTTTTTTGTTTGTTTGTTTGTTTTTTAAACACCTCAGCTTTGCTTCCTTTGCTGAGTTACAATTACATTGTGTTCCTGGTCAATGGTTAAAGTTGCTGAAGGGAAGAACAATGCTACTGAAACCGTAAGGATCAGATAAAACCTTCTACTACTGGTACCCAAATCATGGTCACTGCAGAGACCTGGTCTAAGGCCAGGACAATTGTAGGCTTCTACTCTGCAATAAGTGGGCAGTTCCACCCACTTAAATCAGTGCCCACTAAAACAGGTTGAAGACAGCAGCCCAACAGGACCTAACTGTGACAGTGACCCTAGCTGGAGTTTGGGACTGCAAAGCACAAGCCACGATTTCCTGACATACAAGCATCAGCTTAGCTAGCCAGCCCTGCCCAGGGCTAGAAAACAACAGAGCACCATTTCAGAGTTACACGCTCCCTCTAATTGCGAAGCTTACACAGCACTTGCAGAACGCTCCCTTCAGTTCAGGTTACAGGATGACTTTGGCAAGACACATACTTCATACAGCACATGCAGAAAAGGGATAAGTATCACCTATACTGTAGGCCCACTAACACCCAAAGGTCTCTGTCCTTATGTCAGCAGCTGCTCTCATAGTGTTGTTCTCCCCTGTGACTATAGTAAGAAAATAATAGGACAAACGCCATTTAAGACACACAGACCTGGCCATCTTCCTCTGAGTGGCACAGTATATCTCAATCAATCCATGGGACTGTTGCACTGTAACACCTCTTATACAATTTTCAGCTATCTGCAACTTCCAGTTTTGTGCTTGGGAATGTGTTCCCCATCTCTATCTACTTCTGACTTCTACCTTGACGTTTTGAATACTAGCTGCTATGTTGTTCCTACCTATAGGAGTCCCCTAAACAAAGCAGCTCCTGTAGTTTATACATCACAAAGTTTACCTGGAAAAGCTTTTTATTTGGAAAGCAGTTGTTGAAAATTTTAAGCAAAAGATCTATTCCAAGATTCTGATAAATAATACTAAAAGTAATTTCAGGCAAGAGATCAGAAGCAAAACAAGATCTGTACGTGTGTGTGAGTGTGTGTGCATGCAACAGAAGGAAAGAAATGACCTTCAGGCTGAGAGAGTTGGGGTTGTTCATCCTGGAGGCTCCAGGGAGACCTTACAGCAGCCTTCCAGTACTTAAAGGGGGCCTACAGGAAAGATGAGGAGGGCCTACAGCGATAGGATGAGGGGTAACAGTTTTAAACTGAAAGAGGGTAGATTGAAATTAGATATTAGGAAGAAAATCTTTACTATGAGCGTGGTGAGGCGCTGGAACAGGTTTCCAAGAGAAGTTGTGGATCCCCATCCCCGAGGGGGGGGATCAAGTGTTCAAGGCCAGGTCAGACGGAGCTTTGAGTAACCTGGTCCAGTAGGAGGTTGGAACTAGATGATCTTCAAGGGCCCATCGAACCTAAACTATTCTATGATTCTATGAAATACATTTTTAAACAATTCTGCCAACTCTCTGGTAGGAGTCAGGATTCTCTCATGTTCTTGTATACTGTGGTCATGTGAATAGAAACTCACTTGTAAGGCTACCTTTCCCTATATATATGAATACGACACCAAAATAAGTTTCTGGGTGCTTTGTTCTTGATTTAATAGGACACTTCTTTGCATGAGGAACTGCACCAATTCGTACTGTCAGTAGAAAATAGTCTTATTAACTTCAATATTTTGGCTTAGAAATCTGGTGGGGGTTGAACCTGCAATGATCTAATAGTAGTCAGAAAATAACTGCAAACAGGGATCACACACGGTTAAAGAGCAGCTCAGTTTTCAACAGCTTTGCTCTCATAGCAAACAGGTACTCAATTCTGAAGTCCTTCCTTCCTTCCTCATTATCCTGCACTACAAAATCATTCCCTCCTACTGCATCAGAAGAAGAATGACCAGCTGCGACTACATGCTGATCCCATGATTTCTCATTACTAGCTGCACTTCTTAGGGAAAAAGAACTTGAAAACTTCAGAATAACTTGGAAGAATTTTCACTGTGAACATTTGTGAAAGAATCTTTAAAATAATGAAACGTTCTTGGTCTCTTCCATTCATTTAACAGAGGAAATGTAAAGCAAGCTTTTTCCTAGAGTAGATTCTCCGTTCACACAACAGAAGTTGTAAATGGCACATTATCTACTTTCTCATCTTATTTGTAAAGTAGGAAAAAAAAAATCTATTTTATTGAACTGGCTGCTCAGTGCTTTCTCACTAATGCAATATTAAGAGCCCTTTTCTATTACTAGAGCAGAGCTTTAAATTAAACACCAAATACATTTTGTCAGATGAAGCATGGCAAATGTGGCCACCCTTCAAGAACGGCTGACAGTTTAGCTGTGTGCACTGTGGGTCTATCATCAAGCATTACTGACTAATGTATCACTGCCTGATAGGGCACAGTTCTTGTCCACTAACCAATTTAAGCTTTCTCCCTCCCCCTTCCCATAAGAGGTTTTATTGATATTGGTTCCTCTAATAACGATTCTTTTTTCAATTCAATCAACAGCTGTTTTAGTAAGCCAGAAACAGAAAATAAAAGCTTTGAAGGCTTGTTTGTTGGTTTAAAAATCGTTTACAGCATCTGGGGAAAGTATTCTCTCTGACCTGTGAGGAAAAAAAAAAAACCAGGTCTGGATTGTTGATTTATATAGGTGCAAGGAAATTCAAAATATGGAAAATATTTGCAATCTATCTCCTTTAAATACAGAAAATTGAAGGACATTAGAGACAGCTGAGGGGTTTAGGGACTACTTTATGCTTTGATTCCATCAATATCAGCTCCCTCACAAAACTTAGTAAGTCGACATGCATCATCTCAACTTCAATTGGTCATGTGCATATACAATCTCTCCTAACCTGCTCCTAGATGTTGTTTTACTACAGGCTAAGAGCCCATACACAGAAAATTGCCACAGCTCAGCTGATCTTTTTGTGACCAAGTCTGTGCAAGTCTTAAGTCTCTACTAAATTACGTTAACTACAGGAAAGCAAAAATGTCTTATCCTTGGATTTCTCTGGATTTGCTCCAAGTCAGTCTTGAACTGGGATGCCCAAAGGATTCAGGGCCATATTGCCCTCCATGCCTTACACAGCTCTGTTGGCAGAAAGCAGTCCTCTTAGGTCTCTTAGCAATATCAACAGCAATCTCATGGACATGAGAAATAATTTGTCCCTTACTGTTTAAAATCAAAGACATGTTTTAGCCGAAAACTTTACAAGATCACTTTTAAAAATAGTTGCGTTCTTAAAAAAAAAAGTCAAAAAAATGAATAGAAAGAAAAGCATAAGGTATCCAGAAACTGGTATAAAACTACTTTGTGCTTGCACAGCTTACGCCACCTTTATATTGATGAATCACTTAAGAACAGTATATGTGCTTTTATGCAGATAGTAGCCTGTTGGCATCACAATGCATTTACTTAAAATCAGTAAATTGCATAGATTTCTAGACTACATCTTTTCACTAAAGACCAGAGTCCAAAGTTGACTTCTAAGGAGCATGAAAAAAGACCTCAGAATTCTCCAGTCTTGGGCATTCAAAATTTTCTTTGAAGACCTCATTTTCCTATTTTGAAGCATTTTAAAAGAACTGAATTTTCAGAAAATAACAACCTGTATCTTCTAAAAATCAGGTGAATACATAGCATCACAAATAATTTGTAGGAAGCGAGAGTTTTTTTAGTTGAAGTTGCAAGGCTAGTTTAGGTTAAATTTATTAATTTACATTAGCTACATAAAAATATATCTTTTTTTAATATGCTTTTATAAGGGAGAAAATAAGAGGAGACGCATTTCAGTATAATGTTTTATAATTTGCACGATACAAATCATGCAAGGGCAGGGGGAACAAAAAACCTTGCAGGGGGTACTGTGTTCGGTAATTAGCTCAGTGAAGGACTTCACAAGAGTGAAAACAAACCTACTACCACCCTCTGGTGACCAGGTGAGGTCTGCCTAATGATCTGGGGCTGTGTCTTGCTGGGGAAATAGTCAGAATTCTCCCCAAATAAGAAAAAGTTGTAAGAAACATTCAAAATCAGCAACTGCAACAACAAAAAACATCACCCAGACAACTGCTAGAAGGTGAGCACATAGCCCCAAAACAGCCCTAAAGTTCTTCAAATTTGTCAGAGAAAAGTTTTTGTTTCAGATGGTCACTGCAATAGAACTTTTCAATGACCTGGAAATCAAAGGGAGATGGTACAAAGAGTTGGAACAAGGACATATTGCTGATGAGGAGTAAAAAAGGACAGTACAGGGACACAGACACACAAGCAGAAGGATCCAGGCTTTAAATGAGTTGCAACTATCAGGGGACAAAGGCAGTAAGAAAAGGTTCTATAAATACCCCAGATATAAGACAAAAACAGAAGTACAGGTCTATTACTGATCATGCAAGGTGAGCAAATAATGGATGATACAGAAGGCTGAAACATCAAATGCCTTTTTTCCTTTAGTTTTTACTGAAAAAGTTGAACTTTGAACAAGTGCTAGGCACAATTAGTATTAACAATAAGGATCAAGTAATGCAATCAAAAAAAATTAACAAATAGGTTAAAGAATATTCAGGCAAGTTAAATGCATCTAAGCTGGCAAGTGGTGAAACTGATAAAAGTGATCTTTGGACCCTGAGGAGATATGGAAGAGGGTAAGTACCCAGAGAACTGAAATACAAACATCTATCCTTAAGTGATAAAAAAAAAGGAGGAAGTAGGGAAAGACAACGAAAGAAAAAAAAGAGAAGAAAATAATAATAATAAAATATATAAATATAGTATATTAAATATATTATATTGTAATAAATATAAATAATGAAAAGACAAAATTTAGCTTCTGAACCGATACAGAAACTGAAGCAAGTTTTCTATCCGCTCAAGATGGAAAGAATTAAAAAAACATAAATAAATCCTGAGAAAGAATCACAACATGCCAATCTCATTCCTCTTTTGAACAGGTAGTTTGAATAGTTTAGAGGGCAGAAACAACTTCAGCAAAGCTTCTGACACAAACATTGTGTGGCACTCTGTCTTTCACAATTATCTAGGTCCACGGTACGTAACTGGTGGCCTGCAGCCTCCCTGGGAGTGTGGGTTAGACCCAGAAAGTTTCTGAAAGGAAATGAGGAGTGCTTGCCCTAAGCTACAAGGCTGAAAGGCACATATGGACCCGTCTCATCAGCATACCTTTTCTTCATGCTTGTTTGCTTGTATTTTAAGGTATCTAAAATTTACAATGTTTGAAAATTACTGGTGCAAGTTAAGGTATTTGTAAGGCACACAGCATGTAAAATAGTCATCAGTGCCTCAGTCAAACCAGGGCATCTTCAATTGGGTTCTGCAGGTCATTATCCTTGAGGAATTTGAAGAAAATCACTAAGATAAAATTAAACAATATTATTTTAGAACGACAACATTACAGCAAAAAATAATAATCTAGAAATTACACTTGACTAACTAAAACACGCAATAACACTGGGGTGTTGTCAGCACGCAGCACAAATTTTTGTCCATCTTCTGGATAGATGTGACAGAGTAAGACAGGCTGGAGCATTTGCTGGGAACTGAGCTTCAAGACAGAGAAGGATAAATGTGACTGTGTTTGGAGGAGAACCAAAAGACTGAGAAGTTTGGAAAATGTGACCTCTGCAGGGATGTTGAAAGAACTGATTTTATTTGTTCTACAAAAGAGGAAGTGCAGGAGAGGGAGGATGAGGCACAACTGGTAAGATTGCTCCAAGTATTTAAGAAGTAGTAGTAATAGGAAAGATGCTCCCAAACTGAGTGATAAATGACAACTAAATTGAGAATTAAATTTTCAGAAAAAAAAGCAGCAAACACACTCTACATAACTCCAAGGGACAACCATATATTGGAATGGATTGTTCAGGGAGACTGTGACATTAGATATATCTGGTGATGAACTTGAGATGCATTACTCAGGAGTTGCTTGTGCCCATCACTTATGTTTCAGTAAAATAACAACGTTTCTAATCTAATATTTCCATGAGTAGCAAGCTTATTTCAAGGTTTCAAGGCCATTTAGTTTTATTCTAATCCAAAGATGTTAAGCAAAAATCTAAGAACTAAAACATATTAAACACTAATGATCAGAACCTTGCTGTACTATTTTGAGTTAAAATAGCAACAAACATTTTGGCTGAAATAAGACCCAGCAAAGAAAATCTCTAAATGAGTGCTAGGCATAGAATGAGGGACAGAATGAACCATGTACATTATATACTGAGCTCTAAAATAAAAGAATGATTTAAAATAAAGTATTGAATGGAGATAACTAATGACTATGTTATCAAAACCTCTAATTCAAAACCTCTTTTATAAACTGATCTTTGGACTGGAAAAATATTGAAATATTTTTATAACAAGAGAACAAGAACAAACATTGATATTTTCTTTTCTATCTCGATCTGAGATTGCTGGTTAAAATTAGAAAATAGACTGATGCTACTGATTCAGGATTTCCCTATCAGGTGATTCTTCCATGGACAAGGTAGTAAGAACGAGAACAAGTACGCATGCAAATATTAAAAGCTTTCAAACTACTGATGGGTGTTAGAGTTAACTAATTAATACACAGGTTTATCAATCTATGTTTGAAGTTATTTTGTAGGAAAAATTAGATGGAAATATCTGAAATGTTATTAAAATGCCTTTTTGAAGACACAAAAGTGTAGCATGGAACATGCTTGTGCTTCAGACAACCACTTAAAATCATACTTATTGGCTGGGTTCATCGAAATTGCTAGATGTATTTTTGGGAAAAGAATGTTCAATTTTTGCTTAAAGAAATAAATAATATAATTTGAGGAATGCATTTATTGCCTTTCACTATCTCCTTTTTTTTTTTCCTCTCTCTGAGAAAACAAAACATAACTTCCCAATTTATACAAAAAAGGGTTAATTTATAACAGAACAAGTATGTTGCACTTTGGCTTGAGGCTTTTTTGGTAACAAAGTAAGCTTCCCCCCCTCCCCCCATAATGTAGATTTTTTCTTCAAAGAAAACCTTCCAGCAACTGGAAAGGAAATAAGCGCAAGTTCTTCCTGACAGCATGCTGTATTAGCACTCAGCACACATAATACAGCTATACGTGCATGTCGTAACTACCGACACTCAAAGTACTTCCATTATTGTTCAGCTAATGCAGCAAACCACTGTAAATGGTTCCATTTATAGTCGATTTTAACATAGAAAATGGTTGCTATACTGCATTACCAGATTCCTTTATAGAAAATTGGGTTACTCTGTTTTTAGAAGAGATGGGGAACGTATGCAAGTTGCATCCTTAGCAACAAAATCCAGGCCTTGTTATCTGAAAGCAACAAAATCAAGCAAGCAACAATCTGCGCGCATAGGATGGAAAACATTAATCTAGAGGAGTAAACATACAATAGGCTATCTAATTTGAACTGTAATTTGTTATTTTTTCTGTAGTATACCTTTACTCATGAAAAAGGAGAAATAGATGATAGATAAGTGCTATGGTCTTAGAAACACACAAATAAAGGTGAAAAATAAAATACATTCTATTCTGTTTTGATTTACAATCTAACAAAACTTTTCATTTGCATTGTGCAGGACGTTACAGAAAATTCTGGCTAGGTACGTTACAGAAACTCATGGTTCCCTATGTTATGTACATAATTTGTGTGCATGCAGATACACACTTACAGAGATAGATGTAACTAAAATTAGTAAAATATTTGTAGTACAAAACTAATGGGAGTAACCCCATCTTAGACAAGAAGGGCAGCTTGTATGCGCATTATCACCTGAATGATAAAGAAGGTGTAACAGAGGAAACAGTCTGTCTATACTGTCATTGTCTAGATAACTACTGAATAATTGCACCAAACCAAGGCAATTAGCGTATCTTTTGGTCTTGTACGTATGATAATAAGAGTCATTCTCCTTGTAATAAGACATTTGATTAATACAAGTGTCTGGTTATTTCAGATTATTAATTCCCTTAACCATAAAGGGACACCCATGCACTAGCAAAATTGATGTAAATTGAAGCTGATATAAATTATCTAACAAAATTGAAATTTACAAAAACCATTAAGTGCTACAAATGTGAAAATAAATCATACTTGGCAAACCTTTAGACTTATTTGCCTCTTCTATAATTCAGATTATTCAGTGAAAATTATTCTAAGTTTCGGTCCTAGAACAATTAACTCAAATGAATAAATGAAGACAATTCTAGTTGGCCTTAGTTAATCAGTGCCCAACAGTGACCTCCCTGATGCAGCACTTGCTATGTCTAACCATTTGATACTACACAGGTTTTACTGAGAAATATTATATAACACGAGAGCCTTCTCTTATTAACACCATTAGAATATTTTTATTTTTCCCGCATTCAGGAAACAATATATTGTTTTAAATACTGACAATAATAATTAGAAAGTCTAATTTTTCTATAAATTCAGATTGCAAGAAACCCATATGCTAGATATACAAACGACACATGGTTTAGATCATGCAACAAGTGCAAGAGAACAAAGACAGTAAGAAACATTGCTACATTTTCATTTTACTTTCATGGGGGTAAATTAAGAGCAATTTTTTTGTCTTTCTATTAACAATCTCCAGTCATTCAGAGCATCCAGGTGCCACTATACTTATTCTACGCTCACTATATACCTTGAGACATACACACGTTTATCTCAGAGTATTTACTACTAACTTGCTATTTGAAGGGAGACATCTCAGGACTCAGAGGCTGGGGCAAAAAGAAGTTATTTTAAGAGAGGAAAGCTTATAAGCAGGGATGAAAACACTGAAGAGCTATGGGGTTTTGTCAGTGGAGCAGGGAGTACAACCTCCTGTTAAACCCTTCCATGTGGGGGAGAGAATACCAGCTCACAATGACATCAGTGTCTCCATCCTCTTATTGCCCAGGGAAGTTGTGGATGCCCCATCCCTGGAGGTGTTCAAGGCCAGGCTGGATGGGTCTTTGAGCAACCTGGTCTAGTGGGAGGTGTCCCTGCCCATGGCAGGGGGGTTGGAACTAGATGATCTTCAAGGTCCCTTCCAACCCAAACCATTCTATGATTCTGTGATCCTTATATTACCTGGAAGAGATCTCAATAGGGATGAGGGCTGTTGAAAGAAATTTGGAAGAAAACATTTTGAAAGGCTCTAAATGTACACAAATTAGTAAGTTCTGTTATTGCATTAGAAAAAGAGACAGACCCAGAAGATTTTAGATGATACAAAATAGCATGGTCTCACTAAAATAAATAAGCAAACCCTCTCAAACATCAAAAGCCCTCTGACCCCACAGTTACAGTACCACAGAGCAGGAAAACTGGGAACCTTGACTTCCTGCTGGGACTAGTGACAATCTACAGTAATGCTACAGAACCAGGGAATCTAAAAGCACTTGGTGAAGTCAGCCCTGGTGCCACCAGCAATCAGTGGGTAGCAGCAAGACTGGGCTGGGTCCTGTCAAAAAGCCCATCCTAACAGCTGCAACCATACAGTTTAGCAGAGAGACCTCTTATTTTAACACAGGACAAGCCTCAAAGAAAGATAAGGAAAATAACCTGAAGATGTGAAGTCAATTGGAGCATTAGTTAAAGAACATTAAATCTTTATATGTTGCTTCCACTTCCAGGTAAATTGTGCTTGAATTGAACTTAATCCTCTTTAATGACTTAAACTTTCCTGTATGTCCCCCTGCTTAAACAGGGCCAACATTTGGGAAGACTGTGATAACCTCATAAAAATGCATAGCAAATCGCTTTTTATTTATTTAACTATAAGATTAATTCTCATACTACAAGAGTGTTGTTTTTGACCTAAAACCTGGAAAAAAAAAAACCTCCAGTAGCTATGGATTTCTCTTTTCTTCTTACAAGCACCAGACACTATGATCAGGATCTAAAAAAACCAACCAAACAAAAAAAACCCAACAACAAATAAACCAAAACCAAACCCAAACTTTGGACACCATTAGTCCTGCGTTTTGCTTCACTGCAGAAGTCCTGAGCAGAAAGAATGTGGCTGAAGCTATGATTAACAATGCACAACTCTAATGGGACCACCGTTCTCAATCAGTGATTTCTCCCTGTGGTTTATGCGGATCAGCATTACCAATACAGTAATGCCAGTCTCAGCTTCAGATGGCTTGAACTATACATGTCTGAACAAGTTTCTTGGTCTCAGGACTGCTATAACACTCTTGAAAACAAGTTACCTTGCTAACAAAGTAGAAAAAAAGTTGGCAGTTTTTGTTTGTTTGTTTTATATCTCATGATTTGGGGTAACTTAGCTCATTTTTAAGAGCATCTGACAACAGTAACAGCAAGTATAAAGATGAAGATGTGGGAAGAACCTTAATCCAATAATGAAAGAAATATGCATCTAATCCTAAATAATTAAGATACCTGTTGCTGTCCACTTTTTGAAGTATTTATATTTTCATTGCTGAAGAACAACCACCAGGTATAACAGACCAGAAAATACATTTATGTTAGTGAAACTATTTTTTGTCTGCAACTCCCTTCGTCCCCAAGAATGCATGTTTCAGACACAAGATTTGTATTTTTTTTAAACCCCAGCCCAGGTGGGGACAATTTTTAGCTCTTCGTAACTTTTTCAGCTTTTCTGCTTAGGGCCTGGAAGGTCACCAAGCGCATCATGCACTGCAAGGCACGCGGCAAAACTCCAGGGTACCAAGCGATTTATTGCTTCACTGTGCTGTACTTTGCTACCAGGGGCTGCTACTGACTATCCTCTTCACAAGAGTAATTCTGCTGATGAGCACATTTGACTATGAGGTTTCTACTACTACTGGATTTGTTTGGTCAAGTTGGTGCCTCTTTGATCACAGGATGCTGAATTACTGTTAATTTGCCGCAGAAGCTGTAACAGTGCTTCATTCACAGAAGCTCTTCAGAGACGAAAAAGCCCATTTAGTCCTGCTGCTTAGAATTCTGCTTGCAGCAACGTTTCAGATCAAGGTGTCCTGGTGCAAGGAAAATAAAGTGAAACAGCTTGCAAATTATTCTTACTTGCTGTCAGAAGCAAGTTTAAAAATCATGTTTATAACTACTTGAATAGAAGAAACTGGGAGAAAATATAGGTAAGTATAGTTAAAAACTGGCATATTTATACACAAAATAGAGCCGTAAACTGCCTGGATTGCACCCAGAGATGCATCTCAGCCTTCATCAAGTGTTGAATAGTGCTCATTGAGGGAAACACAGGTGTTGCATATGCTAACTGAATTTTAGCAATTGCTGGTTACTGATAGGATGGGAGAAAGCTATTTATTTTATTTTAACTGGGGGAGGGGGGGATGGAGGGGGAAGAAAATTGTCTTGGTCACTGAGGATGCTGCAGCAGACTGTGTGGGGCTTCCTTCCTGCTCACACACCACCATGCCTTTCGTTTAGTACCTACATTTTCACCAAGGCAAATGATAAGAAAACCAGTGGAAGAAAGGAAAAGTAAAAAACCCTTCTGCCAGCACGATGTAACACAGGTCTCGTTGATCAGGTTTCCAGAGAGAAACTGTTCATTTCACACAGCACAAAATCATTACTTGAAGACATAAACTTGCTTGTGTTGCTTGTTTTAGAGCACGTGATGCTTTTCTAGCAAGGCAGCATTTATTGACTAATATTGCCAAGTGAAAGTATAATCAATCAAATGTAATCAAATGGAAATTTCAGACTGTATCTGTTTTTTGGAGAAACACTTTCCATATGTGACAGATAAGATAGGCTTGTCAGAAAGGATTAGTTCCAGTGCCCGTGGTCCCTGTACCTGTCCCCTGAAATTCAGAGTACTAAATCAATGATGGTTAACTTCAGACAGGACAAACTACATAACCTTTTACAGAGACCCCCAAAAGCTTCATACCACAGCTCCTCTCCTCTGCCATGTACCTAGATAGGTACCCACCACGTTATCAAAATGCAGAACTCCCCTTGACAAAATGAGCACATCCTGGCACAATTCAGTCTCTGATCTCAGATTCATTGAACCCACGTCTGCTTATGTCACATGTAGGAAGGAGGCATGACACTTCTGTTGTGGCCAGAGCCAAAAAGAAAAGCTACAGGCGATGCAAATTCTTCTTACAGGCCGGACAACAGGACAACCTACACATTTGCAGGTTGGCCTCCCCTGGGTTAACAGGGAATTTTGTATCACGAATGCTGAAAGCCTGAATCAGCCAGGTTTTTGAGTAACAGCAATATCGAAGTTGTGGAATAACTCCCACCTCTTGCAACTCCACTGACATCAGGGAAGCGCTATGAGGGGTGAATCTGGCCAGGATCCTCTTTCAAACCAGGGTAATCAGTAGAACTGGCAAAGTGTTTCTAAACGTGAACGTGAGCTGGAATAATTTATTTCAGCTGGTTTGCTTGTAACGATTTTCCACACATTTAAGAAAATAAATATTAATTGGCAAAGATTAATTCAACAAGGAATTTAACAGAAATATTAAAAATATTGATAGAATGTACATGTTTAACGACACAGGCAAATGTTTTACATCAAAATCAGGTTTAAGATATTTTCTTACCTGATGAGATAATAGCTCACAACTTTCTTATATCTATTTAATCAGCATTAACTAAAACATATTGAATCTTAACACTCCTAAACTGCTCAAAAAGACACAAGTGCATCGATGAGGGGCTCTTTAGCAGAATTAGTCCCTGAAAGTATTCTATAAAATACTTAAAATGCACTTCTCATCAGTTTCTAAATTTATGACTTGCAGAAAAAAAAAAAAAAAACAACCATTCTGTTCTTCAGTTCTGGCTCACTGAAAATCATTCTAGAGTGAATCAGCACAGTAACTGGTGTGTGAGTAATCTGGGCAGAAGTAGGCTATGTATTTACAGTTATTTCCAGCATGTAACTTGCCCCATTCCACAAACTAAAGAGCTGTTGCACAGCTATTTTATTGGTTGCCATCCTGATAATCGGTTTATCTAGACAGAGGCTAGTGTTTGAGAATCTATTTATATCCTTACACTTGAATTTGAAAATGTTAACAATGAAAACAAGACTCTGAAGATGCAAAGATGCCCAAATCAAACGATAGGATTTCCAACAGAATTCAACACTTCTTTGCCGCGTTTTAATATTTTTTCCTACACAGAGAAGGCGGCAGTCTGAAAGATATTAGCAGACCATTATGCTAGTACTGCAAGAAGGTAGAAACATGTATGTTGCTTTAAGTTATTCAAGAAAAGCCACAAAACAGCCATGTTAGCTAAAAGTCTCTGCAGAAGGAAGGTGAAGGCAACAACATGATATAAAATACTGAATGTTTCTGCTGAAAGCTCAACAAAAAGTTGAACTTCACTAGAATTAGAGCAACAGAGATAAGGGTGGGCAAATAATCATTTGAAAAAGATTATTATTATTAGAAAGAGGACTAGCTCTTAAGGTAACGGTCTTAGTCATAGTGGTATGCGTAGAACTCAAGACCTATAGAAGACATATGGCCTGGAAAAGAAAACATCAAAGCTAATTCCGTATCTTGCCTCTTACTTAATTTTTTGACGTATGCTTCAAACTGGCAAAGTGATGTCGTAGATCGCTTCCTTTCTAAGATATATAAGCAGGGATTTTCAGAAACTTTAAAGACAATATCTTAATGACTGAGATTACAATCTTTTTCTATGTCCCAGTGAAGGGTATTTTCATGTCAGGACCATTTATAAAATGTTGACTTGCATACAAAGTTCTATTAAAAAAATCCAAGTTACTCAATTTTTAAATGTATGCCTCAAAAAATGCTCAGAAATTGTGTGTGTGTTCACACACACACATATATATAAAAACTAACTTTAAAAGCCACTGCAAAACAGCATTTTCTGTTTGGCCATAAAGTACAGAAGTGTTGACATTTTGGTTTTCTCCAATATTTTTTGCAGATCTTCCAAGTTGTGGGTTTCGAGGGGTGGGATGGGGAGGTTGGGGGGGGGGGGGGGTGTGGGTTTTTTTTTTGGGNAGTTGGTTGGTTTTTTGCTACACTGGCAGCATTCATCTTGAATGAGAATTCCCTTTAATGTTCCTGCGCAAGGAAGCAGATTGTTAACAGGTAAATTGGCTTTATATCATGGTGTTAGACATCACATGCTTCAAGTCTATAGCAAACCAAATGAAATCACCCAGCTACTTTTACTGATTTTCTGTAAATACTGTATCATACAATAGCTGCTCACCCCATCCCACATCATTCAGTAGAGAATATCATGTAAGCCCACCTCCTGTGGCTGGAACGGTAATGGAGCAAGTCCTCCTCAAAAGCTCTTCCCAAGCACATGAAGGACTAGAAGGTGATTGGGAACAGTCAGCACAGATTTACCAGACCAGGTGCAGTTTTACAAGTGCCAAATAGAGGGGAAAAACACCAACATAGCCCGGCACACAGTTGGCTGTCACTGTTGCAATGGCACATTGTTGATGATTTGTGTTCAACTTGCTGTCCCCAGGGACCCCAGGTCCTTTTCTCCACAGCTGTTTTCTCTGCCGTGGGCCCAGATGATGCTGCTGCACAGGATGACCCCAGCCCAGAGACCAGACCTGGTACTTGCCTGTGTCAGTGTCCTGGAGCTGCTGGCCAGCCTGTTCCTCCAGCCTGTCCAGGTCCCTCTGAAAAGCAGCCCTGCCCTCCAGCACATCAAATGCATCCCCCCAGCTTAGCAGCTACCATGAATTTTCTGAGAGTGCACCTCTACTTTATCACCCAGGTTGTTAATGAAGACATCATACAGCATCGGCATCAGTATCTGCCCCTAGAAGTTGCCACTGGCGACCAGCCATCAGCTTGTGCCACTGATCACAACCTTTTAAGTGCAGCAGTCCAGCCAGTTTCCATCCACTTTCTCATCCACTCATTAAGTCCATATCTCACCCATTTGGCTGCAAAAGTAATGTGGGAAACCATGCCAAAGGCCTTGCTATAGGCGGGGTAAACAACATACATTGTTGTCCCCTTGTCAACACCACTGCTCATCTCATTATAGAAGGAAATAAGGTTGGTCAGGCATGATATGCCCTTGACAAATCTAAGCTGTCTTGTCCCAAATACTTTTTCCTTCACGTTCCTGAAAGTAGTTACCCACTGCTTCTTCACTATTAAAAAAATAACACAGATTACAGTTCTTTGATTTTTAGCTTTTTGTTTTCTAGCAAGACAGATGTTTTTCATTGTAAGGTAATGCCTAGGCCTATAGATAAACATGGGCACTGCATCCATAAGTGACAATAGATAATAACAGTCTCATCTATTCACTGACAGAGGATTACGTGTTTTTCTCTATGAAAAAGTACAAAGTTGATAGGGCCACAAATACATTAGGTAGACCAGAGTAAACTACCTTTTTTAGCAAAGTTTAGGTTTCAGCCATGTAACATGATGTGATTACGCCTTCTGCTTTTAAATTGCTCTAGTAAGAAGTAGCATTGCAAAGAAACACCCTTTGAACAGCTTCAGAAAATCTCTGTGCAGATTTATATTAAGCTCAAAATTCAGCAGGAGTCTGTTCAACATGGTCGAGAGAAGAATTGAGTTATGGAGCTTATGGCTTGAGGCTATCAACTGAAACTGAGCTTTAATTAAAATGGATTTGATAATGCACAGTAAAGTTTGGGATGGCTTCAAAAACCATTTCAGAAAGCTGATGTGGTTTGCCAACTTTTAAGTGAAGTAACTATACTATATGCATATTAGAGTTTTTAAACTATGCTTAAAAATACAGAATTGAATTCTGAGTTAGCCAACAGAGTTAGCCTCTTCTAAACAAAAGACTGCTAACAGCAAATCTACAGTTTATGGAAATTTTCTTGTACCACTTGTGGAGCTGTTGGCTAACGCCACCAAGCTGCAGGAGGCTGGAGGGCAGTGGTTTTCCTTCATGAGCAGCTGGCATTGTCATCCTTCCATTAGGACTCTAGTCACTGCTTGCAGGTATGGTGCTTGCAATGCTCCAGATCACATGTTACAAGCAACAATGATTAATATAAAGTGTTTGTATTTTACTTGAAGAGGATAGCTTTAATCCTAGTTTTGAGGTTTGTTTATTTTTGCTATTTGCAAGCTTTTGATAGTTTGGCCTTATTACACCTAAGGGTCATGAAATTACAGACAGCCTTTTTGGCTAGAGAGAGGCAGGAAATGAATAGGAAATGTTATACAAAGAAACAGACAAAGTGTCACACAGTTCAAGAGCTAAGAAAGTACCTTTTTCAATTTCTCAACTTTAAACTCAGGTTATCAGCTATATTGGCTGTGGAATGCTGATTTTTTTTTTTTTCATTCCTCTTTAAGACAAGAGAAAAATCTAAAGTTTGCACATATACAAAGATTTCCTTACTATTGCATTTTCTGAGGCTTCCAGCAAGTACCAGTTTCCTAGCTTTAACCAGTGTGTGTTTGGGAGGAACAGCTCAATTAAGAGAAACTGGAACATCTCCAAATTGCCTTTCATATTAAAAAATAAGTAAAATAACACTAGTGTGTTGTCTGATGCAGGAGTCTGACTAACATATTCAGCCCCAAAGAGGAAGTCAGCAAGAAGTTTCACGAAAGCAAACAGGAAGAAATAAAAAGTTTGAAAACTAACCACACAAAAAAAGTGATCTTCCCAGTGTAGGTTAGTAGTTGTGGTTTACTTAACTTACACGCGAAGTAACACTAAAGTTCAAAGAGACACCAACCACAAAACCTCACATAAATTTTGCACCCCTAATATGTAACTGCACTCTCAGCCAGATTTTCAAGTCATTCTAGAAGCACAAGTGTGCCTCTCAGTCATTTAGTTACTCCCAAATTATGCATACAAATTGTGCATATATATTCACTGTCAAAGGCCAAAGACATTGGCTATCAAGAAGTACTACGTAGTTTTTCCCCAATTAAAATAACTTTCAAGACACAAGGTCTTAACTCATTGATAAGTCTGTTACCATGTAAAGCACAGCCTTTTCCATATCCATTTTTGTCAGTGTCTTTTTTTCGGAATGGGCACAA
The DNA here is from genome assembly GCA_003993805.1 of Himantopus leucocephalus. Taxonomy (NCBI): domain Eukaryota; kingdom Metazoa; phylum Chordata; class Aves; order Charadriiformes; family Recurvirostridae; genus Himantopus; species Himantopus leucocephalus. The sequence goes on along the minus strand of RSEF01000001.1, from coordinate 110,866,441 downwards.
ATTTTTAAATGTAAATACCTGATAACTGGACAAGGCTCCTTACTTCACTGAACTGACTGAACTGGACCTGGTCGAATTGAAAAAATGGTGATTTTTTTTTTCAAAAGGGCTGCAATTGGCTTTATTTCAAGCATAAGTCAAGAAATTTTTCAAGTGTAGTTATGCAATAATTCCTGGAGAGAAGATTTTTCAAGCCAACATTTCTTTCTACCTGTAGGCTTTGTTTCATGATGAGTTTCCCTTATAATCTGCTAAGATCTGCTTTTTCTGCTTTGATCAATACAGCTGGTAATAGGTTTCTTCATTCCTCTAATCACTGGTAACTGGTCTTCCTTCCTCGCTATCCACACAGCCCTGCAAGTTGTTTCCCAGATATTTAGATAACCAGAAATCTGCAGGAACAGGTATGAAGAAGAGAACAGGGAGTCTCCTTCCTTCTACGCTGACCACAACAAACAATCCCACAGCAAAACAGTCCCTAATAAAATGATAACCAGACACCCTCTGGCAAATACAAAGTTAACGCTCAGGGCCCAGCAGGACCCTGTCTCTAGGGGCGCATCATGCTCTCTCCTACAATGCCCTAAAAGCAAATTGGATATGGGCCGTAGGAAGACCCGAGCCCTTTTTCTTGTTGTTTGACAGAGACCTCAGGAACAGAAGCCTTTAGGAGAGGCATGTCTGAAATCTAGCCCCTGTTACTGTATCAATGCACAAGTGAGCACCTTGTGGAGCTCTGCTTGGTTTGTCTGGAAACTAGGAAATAGCAGCTTCAAGTCCATGCCCCTTTTCAGCAAACAGGCACTTTTCAGACAGCAAGGAGTCTTTCCACATGAGATGCATTCCTAGCCAATTAAGCGTTCACACTTACTGAAAAAGACTGAAGTTAAAAACATTGTGTGAGATCTAAGGTTGATGGTGGGGGACAAAGAATTTTTCTCTCATGCTTAAAACTACCAAAAAGACCACTATTCAAACAGCCATGCTTTGAAATGCAGGGTGTATCTGAGATCTTCTTACTCTTACAACTACCATTCAGTGAATGACCATAATCTCTGTATTCAGCTTTCACAATATGAATAGAAAGGGGAAATCACTTGGAAATCACAGAACGTTCTTCACTTGTACATAATAGTCCAACTGCAAGCCTGCAAGAAATTGCAGCTAAATAAAGGAAAGATGACTAACTTCAACCAGAAGTCTTGGTTACTCTGCAGAAGGATAAGACTGACAGAGTCATACCTGATTTCTGAATTGAGTGATCCAACTGTTCCATATCAAAGTGCAGCATTGCTTTGAGCAATGATCCAGTGAATATATGATCACACATACATCATTATCTGTAACCACATCCATCAATAGTTATCTACTCTTACCCTGCCAAAAAATCCACCTCTACAAAAAGTTAATTTCACAACTAAGGCAATCATATCCTCTAAAATTTTCAGTTATCCATTCCAAATACATACATCCCTGACCTTACTGCTGACAAACCATGCCTAATTACATCCAAACTTTACCATCCTACAGAATGCTGCAGTAAAACATACTGTCAGGGTAGTCATGAGCCTTTTGATCACACTCCAGATGGGCTCCATCACCTGGCAGTTCTGATCACCTCAAACAAGAGCTTCTACCCAATTGAGACTTTGCACCACTTAATCTCTCATTCATGCAATGCAGATATACCTCATACAATCAATTTAACTGAAAACTAAATTCAGCTGGAGACTGGAGCAGGAGACTTGGCAGGTAACTGCATTTTGCCAAAGCTGAAGTTCTGGAAGAAGGAAGTCACAACCTTCGTTCTGTGCTAAAGAAGGTTTTTGTCACCGAAGACAAAAAAGATCACCCTGCCTTAGAGAGATTAAGTGTTTTATAACTCTCATTAGACTTCATGGATGAAATTCTGGCTCCATGGAAGACTTCCAATAATGCTTAATCAATGCTAAGTTGTACAGTATTCTCTCAAGGTATTGTGGAGTTAAATACATGCTATGGAAGTACATCAGCAGACCATCAGAGCAGCCTGTTTTACCTCGGACTCCACAGAGGTTGGAGTACTGCTTTAAAACATGTAACAGTCATTCTAGAAAAAAACATCACATAAAGTACTCCAGAGTCCACATTTTTATTTTTCTTGTCAAGTTAATCAAGTAACTTTGGCATCCATAAATAAATTACCATCCACTGTTAATCACAGATATGCCAGTCACAATACGCAAATCCCCTGGCTTTTTAGATGTATCTGCTTTATTGGTCTTGATTCTGAAAGTTGTTGTTTTCTTCTATTAAAACAATAGAACTGCAGCATTTTTGTGACCTGTTTGTCTCAGCAGGAACAAATGTATTCATAGGGACAAAGGAGACAGCATTTTGTGAACTATCAGTGGCAGTAGGTCCTTCTTATTAGGTACCAATACGAGCCAAACAATAATCTAGATTATGAAATAAATTCAATCCAATCTTATACCATTATTCACATACTAGTTGAAGGCTACAGTTCTAAGAACTCATAATTTATTGTTCATAGGATTTGAATAATTTGTTGAGTAAAATAAATTTAAAAAAAAAAATCCCCCACAACGTATATGATTAAATTAGAAAAGTATTTAGATGACAATGATTTTGATCATTCTGAAGATCAGAGAGATGCTTTCTAATGCCAGAAAAAAAAAAAAAATTACCCTCTCTGCAGGATTAGTTAGAATATTTAGTGGAAGTTAATATCTCCTGGATATTGTAGTCATACAAAGACATTGATGTTATCAATTTACAAGCTGACACGCAAATAACGGATTTGTTATAAAAAAACAGCAGGAAGAAAAACAATGTGTGCGTGCGAGAGGGAAGATTACACAGCCAATTTTTGCTGGTAAGTAAAAGCCTTTATGGAATAAAACATTACAAGAAAGGTTTCACACAGGGAGGGGAAAATTCTTTTAAGACCAGTATAGGCCAAGAGTAATATATCAGCTACTCTCTGGCAGCATTTGTATCATAAAAGAAAACTGAGGATTGTATGGAATTTCCAATGCAGGGCATGCAGAGGGCTGGCAACATCAAGATAGCTGTCCATATAGGAAGCCATAAAAATTGGTCCTGTTTATCTCTGTACGTTTTTTCCCCCCACAAAAACACATGTGAACAGATATGATTTGACTCCCACAATTTCCTCCCTCATGAAGAACTACTATGTTTCTTTTTCTTATGAAACATTTTCCCACCGTCCACTTCCAAATTTAAATTCGTTATCCTAAATGACAGTCTTCCCACACTCTGTGTCCACAGAATGCACCATTGCATCATTTTCTGCCTAGATTTACATGGATCAATACACATATACAAGTTAGATTCAGGACATGAACTCTTTGGAACAGCAATCACCTCTTAAGGTTTTATTCCTACCAGGACTTCTGGGACTAGTTTTTGGTCAGGTGCTAGGTGTAATCAAAAGAAGTGAAGACTATACTGGCATACATTTAAGTCCCAGACCCATGAGGAAAATTTGAGCAAGTACGTGAATGAGACCAATGGTTTAACCAATAAAGATATACAGTGTATCAGAGCAAGCTATTCTCTGACTCATTTCCCCAGATTTACTAAAAGGGATGAGCAAAAAGGTCCAAACACTGACCTATAAGAATTGTATTAGCACTTGATTAAAATCACCTCTTTAATGCAGCCATAAAGTAAATGTACCTATGAAGACTGAATTTAACTTAAAGGGGAATAAGGAATATAAAAGTGTTAATTTTAGTTTTATTTAAAAAAAAAGTTTCCAAACGGTAGCATTATTGCCTAAGCAGAGTGTCTAGTCTGATTCTGACCTCACAATATCACAATATAAATGAGAAATGCCCCCAAGGAAAGCAATAGAGCTATAAAATCAATGTAAGGAAGGTCAGATTAAGACCCTCCACATTTACCATTAAGCATGTTATTTGGTCAAGGCACTTGTGGTATTCTGGATCGATCATCACTTAGTTGTGACATTCTGTGCTTCACAGAAAACGTGTGTGGAATGAACACTGGAAGTTTGACAGCTTAATATCTGGCAGCAGTTAGAGGAAAGTCAGGCCATATTTTTCATTTCCAAAAGCAATAAACAAAGGACCATCCCCAGGCGCTAGGAATCACTTAGGTAGAATGCCTACACATAAGAACCTGTTAGGGTCACAGCACCAGGACCTTCGTCTTGTTGAGGGGGGGTGAGGTGGAGGAGGTGGGAGTCATTTGTTTGTTTTGTGCAGGTTTTGGGTTGGTTTAGGGTTTTTTTTTTGTTGTTGTTGGTGGGGTGTTTTTTTTGGGGGGGGTGGTGGTTTTTTTTTGCTGCGGGGGGGAGGTGTGTNGTTTATTTTGTGGGGTTTTTTTTTCCTTTTACAATAGCGCTTATTTACCTAAGTACAGCAGAGAGAATAATACAAATAATACAAGTAGCACATGTAAGCAGGTGACAGGGTTCCTCACGTGCTTCTTCCTTCCAGACTCATTTGTCTTGTGTGTTTAATTTCAGAGTACATGCTTCTGCATTATATTGCTTCCTCACCTGAAAGTCAAGTTTGACTTTCAATCATCAACCTTGCCAAGGGTAAGAGTGAAACTAGTTATCTTTGTACTGTTGACTTGTGTCGTTTCTTCCATGGCAGTAGTGGGAAATAACATCTCAATTTCTGGATCCCGCTTTGCCTTCTTGCACTAAACTCAGTCCTCAAACTCCCACCACTGGAAGCAAGAGACAGTCAATTTCGTTTTCCAGTTCATCCTTCCTGATAGCACTACTTTTAAAACCCATAAAATATTTTCTAGTAAACCCTTGCTTTGAAATATAATTCCTCTATTGTCAATAATGTGTCTGCAAGTCAAGAATGTTAAACCGTCAACATAACCCCAAATAAATAGCAGATCCCTCCCAAAGCAAATTTCTGTTACAGTCAAGGTATAGAAATAGGTACTACTCCTTACCATTCCATTGATCCCAACCTGGATACTTACCTTTAGCCAAAGTACAAATTTGTATGATTAAGGAAACAAAGATCTGCTACAACGCAATCAATGTGCAAAATTTGGGCTCCCTCAGCAGGCAAATACATGTGAATTAGCTTGAATCTGCCATATCAGGCTCTCATTTTGGTAGGGCAGGAACTGTAAGAACCACATTGGCCTAACCTTTTGCCTGCATTTGCCTAATACCCCCTGCTTATTGCCCCTGTTCTTCTATGAATGCAACTGCATGTGTCTTTGCTTCTCTGCCTGGCTGTTCCAGCACAGCCTGGGACATTACAGTCCTCATGCAAATCTTCCTAAAGCCTTGTTTCTTCTGAAGCTCATGCCTGATCATCTGCAACAGCAGTATTATATTAAAACCACAAAATGTAAAACGTCTTCCTCCCTTAAACACATTCCTCCATCTCTTGCACTTTCTGCGTGTCCCACCTACTCGGTGCAAGGCAGGGGTTGTCTGCTGGTTTTTTGTCTCAAAATGTCCTCAGCACAATTTTTTTTTAAACATTTAACAAAAGTTAATCTCTTTGCTAAGTGAAAATTAAGTGTACAGTCATGGATCAGTACAGTACCCTTGCACTCTGCCTAACCGAAAGACTTTCATCTCAGCACACTTTGTATAATAATAAACTGTATGTCTAGACCTTGCGTAGCAGACTGAGGTTTGACCACATATTTAATAGTTGAATCTGAAAGGTAAATTACCTTTCCCAAGATCACTCTTCATGAAGACAAAACAAGGCTCATTTGGCCCATCTTCCTGCTACCCAAGGGAGCAGGAAGTAGAGCATTTGATTTAGCTTATTGCACTTCAAAGCTGACTGCCATCAGTCACTTGTAGGGAAATTATTATAAATGCCGCTTGTTTTGAGTCGTCGACTTGTCAGGAAAAACAGTAAACTGCTGGGGTAGGCATACTCAGCTGTGCAATGGCACTTCTGTTGTGAACAGGCTTGCAACCTTATCAACAGATTTAGAGTTTCTAAGAAATTCAAGACCTAAGGCTTCTGCCTAAAAAACATGAGGTCATTGACTGATCTTGACTTCACCTCATTCCAGAAGGGAAAGTTTCCTATCTTGCTATCCCCTCTAAGGAGAAGAGTATAAATGAAGACCAGACATCAAAAGGAGTCAGATACAAATCAGCAACCAGAAGTTGAGATGCTTATATGAAATAGTGGAGTTCTTGAATCAGTAGTGTTGATGATATTTTATACCCACTTAAATACACATGTACTGCTTAAAATTTTGAAATGGACACAGGAACTAGAAAGAAAATAAACCTTTCTTTTTAAATGCATCCATAATCAATATCAGCTTTTTTATCTAATTATTTCAGAGATTAAATCAGAAGTGCTAGAACACCAGAATGTTCATTTTACATATATATTTGTCGTGACTGAATTTATTTTTTTAACAGAAAAAAGTAAAGAAAAAACCCACAAAATGCCTAAAGTTACAGATATTCATAAAGAAAAAAAATTACTTCTGTTTCATCAGTTGCAACTGCCAGTGAAGACTTGCTCAATTTAAGCTAAGGCTTAAATTTAAGACCAGATAAGTCTGCAGACATGTTAGCCTAAGCAACTGCAGGTACGTTAGCATAAGCAATTTCAAAGGGAGGCAGGAACGGGAAGCACTAGACAAAGTGTCCTTTATGTACTTGCAGAGAAGGTAGATTGTATATCGCTGCCTGCCCTGCCCTGGAGATGAATGTGGTCCCTGGCAGCTGTATTTGACTCTGAGTAAAGCCAGTGAGTTAAAAAGCTGTGCACAAGATTCAATGCTTATAGTTGCCTATAGATGCTTACAGCTTCATCAACAGAGTCAGATGACTAAGTTCTTTTGCCTAGGAAATATGCAAACACTTTGAACACAGGCAGTACAGGATTTCTGTTACAAACCCCAAAGCAAGAGGTAATTTACAAATGACTTGCATAATGCATTTGTAAAATATAATGAATCAGTGATAGGAGGGAGGACAGACCAAAAAATCCTGGATTCTTTATCTTTTGCTATAACTACTCAAACTACTCTCTGCGTTCAGGAAGACCATTCCTGCCAGTTCAGTCATGATTTCCACTCTGCCTTGCTTGGAAAATATTTCTCAGATAAATATTGTCTTTTACAGCATATTACATTCTCCTTAGGAGATCAATAAACCATAATTATACCTGTAATGCCTTTCTCTAGATTGTTTAACACCGTACTGTCTTCAAATTTGGGGCTGAGTGGAAGAAGAGTGGGGAGGCCAAATGCTTGCTTGGGTTTTTGGTTTCATTTGTGTTTGTGGGTTTGGTTTTTTTTTTTTTTTAATTTACTTTGTCACAGAAAGTCCTGTGATTGATTGGGGATTAATAATCATGACATCAAGTTGACTGTAATACACTCCTTTTCCAGGAATGTCATGTTTATTGCCTCGAGTGAGCTGCATCAAATTGAAAGTCCAAAAAAATTATGTGCCAAACATTCCTGTGGGCGCAATTCGTCACCCACCCTTTTCCAAGCCACTGACATGCAATTAAAATAGCATCATATAAATAGATGGGGAAAGTTTGACAATATTTTAATTCCTTGGAGAAGAGCGACTTGGACAAAACAGTAAATTACTTTATTACCCTCTGTTTTGTACTAGCATCTTTGAATAGGAGACTATACTGAAGAAAAACACACATTTGTGAAGTTTGAAGATAGAAACTCACTATCTCACTTTGTTTTCTGGCAGCTGAAAAAACACCCCTAGATTTTTCAGAAACTCCAATTTATGTTGTTCTATTGAATGTAATGAATAAAACCATTTCATTTAATGCCAAAATCCAGAAGTAGAATACGTCAGGCTTGATTTTTAGTTTACCTTTACTTTGCTTCAGGAACTATAACAGTAAAGTCTAAACAAAGCCCTGTGCAAAGCTCCACACTTCTCAAAAAAAGTTGAAACAGAAAAGATTTTTCAAAACATATATTTCTGAAGTCGTAAATATAAGAATATGAAGATAGAAACTTTTTTCTCTTTAAATTAAAAAATACCTACTTTCTATTCTTTTGCGAAGTAAAGCAAGAGGGTAACAAAAAATACTGTGATCTGTCTCAGATTGGCAGAAACTTGGAAGAGAATCTGAAATTGTAAGAAAATACTTTGTTGCAAGTCTTCTAAATTCACGCCAAACTTCTTTTAACACAAGAAGGAAGTTGCCTGTGAATAATCTTGCTAGAAAGTCACCCGTTCTCTTCTCACCTCATCTATCTATGATGATAGATACCAACCCAAAGCCCCAGAAATCATGCAGTTCAAAAGTCGTTTCAGCCACCACTTTGGTTTTAGTGACCTCCACATTTAATTTGTTAGGTGATAAGGTCTTTAACATATGTGCATGATGCTGGATATAGTAATGTTTTAATACCTGTTCCTCAAGCTCTGTGCACTAACTTGGTGATTCCTAAATTCCCATTGTATGAGACAAACAGGTTAAATTTTCTCAGGTCTGCTTAAATCAGCCGGGGCATCAGACATACGTACTGGATCACGCAGTTGCCTCCTATTCAGAACTGCTTTTTGCAAGATCATCTTGAAAAAAATATTTTTATTCCAGATACAGCATTCACTGCAACATTTTCCCTTCTGATGGTGGTTGTTTTGCAAGTCACTACATCAGAAAACTTTTAATACCATTTTTGGAGAAGATTTGCAGCATGAATACCGTGCATGCCTTTTGTTAAGTTAAAGCAGAGTTCACTATTCCCTGCAGATGACTTATGCTATGCACTTCCCAGAAAAGAGAAATACTATAGAAAGTTAAGTCAGTTTTTATAAGAAGTGAATTGCAGCTTCTGATATAAATCCTCCAACTGTTCATACTAAATGCTAAAACTTAATGGTTGTTTTCAAAGACCTTATTTAAAAATATATATATATAAATTACCTCGCCTTAAACATGCAGGCACTGTTAGCGCAAATAATTGAACTAAACCAATGCATTATTTATGTGATAAAGCTTTACATCACTGCAGCAAACTCAAAGAAAATACCCTATTTAGCTGCTAGCCAGAGGGTGTAGGTCACACCAAAGCGATTGCTGGGGACTGTAAGGAGGACAAAGCAACCGGGAGGGTGGAATAGTATGCAAGCACATACCAAAAAAAACCCAAAAAAAACACGCACCACAAACCCTGTGCCAAGCAGTGGCTACTCTCATGACAAGCAGACTGATGTAAATACCTGCCTGAGCAGATTCCCCTGCGCAGGACTGTAATGAGAGGTTGTCTTGTAGTGACAGGGCAAATAGCTGATGTTCAGGATGAGAAGAGCCCACACTAGTCCGCTAAAGCACTACCTCCCCACTGCATGCAGCCATGACCAGACAACCCAGGAGGCAGGTGTCATGCCCAGTCTCCTCCCATTCTCTTATGAGTTGATTTGCTGCTCTAGGGACACTTGGAAAAAAACTAAACAAACATTTTTTTTTCTCCCAAGAGCACTAGGCATACAAGTGGGCACAAGGAAGCAAAACCGCACTGTGTTTTCTCTCCCTTCCATCTGGCTGTAAACTTTCAGAGGAGAGAGATTCCTGTAGCCTAGCAAAAATTCCACAATCTTCAGCAGAGAGGCCTATTTTAAAGTTTACCAGAGCTAAAAGCAGACACCCCACCCACCGGAGATTGTTCCTTACGGCCAGACTCAGGGTAGAGAGGGAGCAAAGCTCCCACACCGCAGACCCTTCCAGATACAAAGACAGAAATAGGGCAGAGGAAGGGCGGCGTTGAAAGGCACTAAATATTTCCAATAAAATTGCATGGAAATACTGTGATTTAGCTGAAAATATGCTGCTTTAAACATCCAATTTTACTATCATTGAGCTGCTACTTAAACATTACGTGCTGACTGCCTTAGTGGTAGGAATGTTTCTGTTTAGCAAACTATGTTCCTAGGGGAAGTACACAATATTTTTATTTGTTTCTATATTTAGATCTCTGGATAATGCCTATCAGAAAGCCTTTAAAAGCAAGAGACCTGGCTAAACACATCATGCACAGGTCATGACAAGCTCACAGATGGCTAAGAAAGTTTTATCATCTATGCATAATTCATTCTGTTTTACCTGCAAGGGACAACGCTGAATAGATGCTCAAGAGGTGTGAACTGAGTGGAAGTTTATACACTTATTTTTTCAATTTTTATGGACCAAAAAACCCTACAAAACAGTGCTGCTTATCCCATTAAAAAAAGAAATTAAAAATTCCCAAATCCTTCTTAGACATTTTCGATTTTACCACAGAAAGAAAACAAGATTACAGGGACTACCTTATATTTACTATTATGTTGAGGAAAAATGATAGATGCTAGCAAAATAGGTATTTGATGTATAGGCGTTTGGAGACAATTGAAAATAGTCATTTTGTGAACTGACCCATCATGCCCCCTACTAGGAATCAATTAAAATACGGTTATTATGGAATAAGATAGCTGAAACAATAAAAATACACAGGCAAAACAAATATAGGCATGCTTAAAGAGTGGAACCCTACATTTTTTTTGCCCCAAAGTAAAGTTTCTGGTTACAAGACCACACTATTTTTAATATAGCCTACAAAACAAGCACACTGAAGTCGTGACGGATTACAAAGAGCTGCACTAGCCTGTCAAAGACGAATTTATCCCATTAGCATGCCTTTGACAATAGCCAAAAGGAGTTGCTTAAAAGATGTAAGGAAAGGGCAAGGTACATATCAGTATTTCCTTAAAATACTCCTCCACCAATACATTTAGGCATTTTTCATAGACCTCAGAGGATTTCTCTGTTATGAATTTGTCTGGTGTCTCCTTAAATTCATGTTAACTTTTAGCACCAGCAACATCCTGGGGCAAGGAGTTCCACAGATTAAATGAATACTGTTAGTCATTAGTTTTTATTCTGAACCTGGCACTTGTTAGCTACTTTGGATGAATCAGTTTCTCTGCATAAGAAAAGGACAGGCAAGACTCAATGGTTGCTAATTGCTTGAATTAATAGGGACCACTCCTTATATAAAAAAAGAAAAAAGATCCTTTACACTAAGCCTTATTTTGCCCATGATCTTAAAGGGGGCAAGGGAAAGAGAACATAGACACCTTCTCAAAAATATTTTAAAATAACAAGAGACAAGCAATAAAGCTGTAGTTGACAAAGCTGACAGCTCTGGCTTCCCTGTCAACTGTTCTGATTTCAGGATTCCTAGGACACTCTCCACATTGATCACATCTATACAGACAGTGCATTAATGAATCAGCCTATATCAGGCAGTCAGAACTTAAAGTCTATAAAGCATTACATATCAAAGTCAACCTACTTAATTACATCTAAAAATTAAATGGAAGTCCATATGTTGTAAATATGAGAAATGTGCTTCATATTCATACTTATGACCAAAGCTAGAACAACCACTGTTTTTAGTAATCATTTCATATTTTCACTACATCATCATAATAAATCTCAACACAGGTTTCTGCTTACTTCATGACAGCATTTGAGCAACTATGCTTTTCTGACCAAGAGTAGAAGAAGCTGCAACTTGAATCACAGCATCACAGCAAGCATGAATCACAGAGCCATGAGAAGCCCTACCTCTCTGAGGCTTTGATGGGAGAAATCAGCTCTTTTGGCTCCTGTGATAAATCTCTGCCTGCTGGCACAAATCTGTGAAAGTTCATTTCAAAGTCTGATGAGTCAGTATTCATGTCAGAAGTACTTGAGCAGTCATCTGATCAAGGAACAGACAAAAACTTCTCACGTGACTTGTTCAACCCATCACAGCTAATCAACAAACCCCAAAGCAGCAACATCAATCATAAAATGCTGTCAATAATCACTTTAAGACAGAGCCCCAAATGCATAATTAAACTATACATCTGAACTAATTCTGTCTGACAAAAATTATTCTGTATTCAGATATTGACTTGTCATGATTTGATGCAACTTACTGATATAGTACTGTCACTATGTAAGTGAGTGGTGAAGACAGAGAGAATGTTTCATCACACAAGACATTAAACCTGAAAGGAGTAAAATTTTGTTGGCAAGATACACCAAGAAAAAAGTTCAAAATCTTAGTTCTTTGAAATCAGAATTTTTTTTAGTAAGCAGACCATTTTTTTGAAATGTTTTTGAAGTTTCAATATAGAATTTTTAGTCAAAATATCATCAGAAGTATCCATGAACTGTGGGGAAGCAAAGTATGAAAATGAGTTCAGGGTAGGTTCCCGAGCTAGTCCAACTGTCTGTCTCCCTCCCTCCCCCCAAATTCCCACAGAGACTTTAAAGTCTCATTTTCATTCCCATTAATAAAATGCCAAAGTCCCTAAAGTAAAAAATATCAAGGTTTTTTTGTTGCCCTAAATAAAGTCTGACAACATTTGGTTTATGAGATCATGGTCCCGGTCTCAAATTCTGTGATGCACACCACTTACTTTCAACACCTTGTTTCTCAACAAACATGGAGGTTTGCTAACAACAAAGAATATTTGGAGACATGGTTGCTGGTATCTACAGCAAGCTAAGGTAACTAGGAAAAAAAAGAGCACGAGGGTAAACTGTACTTGAATAATTCGCCACTTTAAGGGTGACTGAAATTTCCAATTGGTATATGCATGATAAAGTATGTTAGATATCACATATATGAATCACTAATGATTAATTCATATGACAAATGAAAGTCACAGCTATAAGTGGTATGGCACTCAAAGAGCTGCCAGACCTTATAGAGAATAACAAATTCAAGCACCAAAACTAGAGAAAAATATTGTACCTCTGAACATCCCACAGTTACTCTCACAGAGCCACACAGTAAAGTCTCTCTGCTTATCAGGATTGAATTTCAAACCCAGTTTATCCCAAAGCATAAGATCTGATTTTATTTCACCTAACAAGCAACAACATCAATGATCATAATATTATCAGCCCTCTTTAAAAATGGAGGCACTTGTCTTTGCACGACCTCTTGCAGGAGCGAATGCTGCAGGCTAAAACATTCTTTGAAGATACAACAACTTTCTTGTTTGGATCCTAATTTGAACTAATTTTAATGTCTATGATCAACATGGCGTGTACTTATGAGTAACCACCTTACCTTAAATATAAAATAATATAATTAGTTCTACCTCACTTCATTATTTGAGAAACAGCACACACTCTAATAAAATAAATGGGGCTCAGTAAACTGTTTTTAGCCTACAGTCAAGCTGATTCAAAGTTTTGAATTCCATAGTAAAATTACTCCTTTCAGACTGAAATGGTCACAGAACTCCTGTCTCCTTGAACTTGCAGGCTCAGGGACTTCTCAGGACATAGACAATTTCTGCTGCCATATATGAATACATATAGCACACTTTTGTAAGTCCAAACTGAAACTTTTTTTTTATAAGTATGAACAGTATTTTTTAAAAAAACATTTGTATTTTTGCTTTGTACTTTAACTAACAGCTAAAAGTTACATTTATATGTTGCCTCTGAACTTGGGCTTGTCAGACAGGTTAACAGATGCTTGACAGACAGAGATATGGTTTTGCACATCCTTTCTGAACAAGGTTTGGGGTTTTTTTTATTATTTTGTTTTGACTTTTTTTAGAGAGGTAGAACATTGAGCATCCAAGGAACTTCCTGGAGCATTGAGAGCTTCTGAGTTTCTTACCCTAAAGATGGACTAAAATGTAAAACCATCCAAAGGCTGCGTTTATATTTTCAAGCAGTTGTCTTTATGCTCCACCACTTTCATCTTTATAACTTTTGGGCAAGCAAGCTAACCTTCTTGTACTCCAGCTATTAGTTCTGTAAATTAAGGGCATCATATCACCTTTATTGTCCTTACAAAGGACAGAATAAACTTACAGAAGCACAAGGTTAGTTATTTCAACAGAAGTTCTGGTAATTAGAGAGCTACTAACTGACTCACACTCATGCTCTCAGCCTTGTGGGTGCACTTGTTTTACTGCTCCAACTACTAAGTTTCACTCATGAAGGCATACGATCATAAGTATTCAAATTAGCTACATGCTACAGAGCTAAAATCTTTACATAGTGAATTTGAAAGGACAAGGTAATATCCAGTGACACCATACACTGGGATAGCTGTTCAGATGGAAAAGGAAATCCTGTGCTTTTCAGTTTTTTACAATATACAATAGAGAAAACTTGTGCTGATTTCCTGTTGAATCACTTCAGAAGTTTTACTTTCTTTTTCAAATTAACTTGCTCCTCTTACTGTTAATTAACATACAACTTCCACTAGTGGAGAATAAACACTTTCCAAATATTCATCCCTCTAAGGCAGCAAAGTGACAAAAAAGAACTGAACTCTCCCCACCCCAAGGAGATACATCCAAGATTCTTCCACAAATCCAGTGTTTCTCAGGGTTGTTTTTTGTTTTACTAACTTTCCAATAAGACAGTCCACACATTATCTTCATTGCAAACTTTGCAAAGTGTACGAAAATAACCTGTTACTTCAGTTATTCTGAATATAGATCAGTCAAAAGGAATCTTCCTTTATTAGGATAAACTTCTTAGCCAGACCTTTCAAAATCTCAAATATTAATAATTTTACCAACACAACCCAAATCAACCAACAGAATAAACAAGCCAGCAAGGAGAAGTGCATTGCTGGTCCCTGTGCTAACAAAGAAGGACTAGTTGCGGATGTGAAGGTTGGAGGTAGCCTTGGCTGCAGTGACCATGAGACATTGGACTTCAGGATTCTGCATGGAAGCAGCAGCACAAAAAGTAGAATTACAACCCTGGACTTCAGGAGAGCTGACTTTGGCCTCTTCAAAGACCTATTTGGAAGAATCCAGGGTACAAGAGAGCTGGTTAAAATTCAAGCACCTCTTCCTCCAAGCTCAAAATAGGTGCATCCCTAAGAGTAAGAAATCAAGCAAAGACTTGCATGGATGAACAAGGAGCTTATGGAAAAACTTGGATGGAAGAAGGAAGCCTACAGAATGTGGAAAAAGGACTGGCCATTTGGGAGGAATATAGGAATATTGTCAGAATGTGCTGGGATGCAAGGAGAAAGGCTCAGGCCTACTTGGAATTCAATCCGGCAAGGGATGTCAAGAACAATAAGAAGGGCTTCTTCAAGTAGATTAGTAACAAAAGGAAATCTGGAGGCCAAAGGGAAAGTGCAGGCCAACTGCTGAATGAGGTGGGTGGCCTGGTGATGGAGGATGCAGAGAAGGCGGAGTTACTGAATGCCTTCTTTGCTTCAGTCTTTACTTATCAGGAATCCCAGACCCTGGAGGCCTGGACTTTCCCTTCATTGATGAGGAACAAGCTAGAGAACAATTAAGTAAACCGGATACCCACAAGTCCATGGGGCCTGATGAACCCACGAGTGCTGAGGGAGCTGGCAGATGTTATTGTGAAGCTGCTCTCCATTAGATTTGAAAGGTCATGGAGAACAGGAGAGGTGCCCAAGGACTGGAGGAGAGCCAGTGTCACTCCAGTCATCAAAAAGGTCAAGAAGGATGACCCGGGAAACTACAGGCCAGTCAGCCTCACCTCCATCCCTGGCAAGGTGATGGAACAGCTCCTTCTGGATGTCATCTCTAAGCATGTAGAGGAAGAGAAGGTTATTGGGAGTGGTCAACATGGATTCACCAAGGGGAAATCATGCCTGACCAAGCTGATAGCCTTTTGTGATGGCATGGCTGGCTAGGTGGATGAAGGGAGAGCAGTGGACTTTGTCTACCTTGACTTCAGTAAGGCTTTTGACACTGTCTCCTGTAACATCCTCTTAAGTAAGCTTAGGAAGTGTGGGTTAGATGAGTGGACAATGAGGTGCATTGAGAACTGGCTGAATGGCAGGGCTCAGAGGATGGTGATCAGCAGCACAGAGTCTAGTTGGAGGCCTGTAACTAGCGGTGTTCCCCAGGGGTCAGTACTGGGTCCAGTCTTGTTCAACATATTCATCAACAACCTGGATGAGGGGACAGAGTGTACCCTCAGCAAGTTTGCTGGAGACATAAAACCGGGAGGAGTGGCTGACACACCAGAAGGCTCTGCCACCATTCAGTGAGACCTGGATAGACTACAGAGTTGGGCAGAGAGGAACCACATGAAATTCAACAAGTGTAGGGTCCTGGTGGACAAGTTGACCATGAGCCAGCAATGTGCTCTTGTGGTCAAGAAGGTCTCCTGGGGTGCATTAAAAAGCGTAGCCAGAAGACCAAGGGGGATTATCCCCCCTGCCTCTACTCAGCCCTGGTGAGGCCACATCTGGAGTACTGTGTCCAGTACTGGGCTCCCC